>JAXQQM020088156.1:0-318373 GCA_034641835.2 Pinus albicaulis
ACTATGGGGGATGTTGCCCGAAGCCTACCCAGAATTAACGCAGCGTTGGCGGACCGGCAGGCTAATTTCCAACCTACCATGATAGAACTGGAAGGTAAATTGTTATCCCAAACTGTTTCTGTTCTGGTAGATTCGGGAGCAAGTCTAAGTTATATAAGTCCTAAATTAGTAGAAAACTGTAAATTTCCAAGTCAAAAATTTAAAAATACTTGGTTGGTCCAGTTAGCGACAGGAGCCAAAAGAAGAGTTAGTGCCAAAATACCAGATTGTGCACTGCAAATTGGTGGACAGCAATTAATAGTAGACTTAAATATTTTTCCCTTGGGATCCTATGATGTGTTTCTAGGTATGGATTGGTTGGAGAAGCATTGGACTCTCATAGATTGTAAGGAAAAGATAGTTTATTACAGAGACCAGAATGGTAATCGCCAAGAAATTCAAGGCATAAAGAAGCCTGTACATCTACGCCCAATTACAGCTTCCCAAATGGGAAAGTGTATAAGAAAGGGATGCCAACTGTACGCTATACAAGTTGGACTATCTGAGTCTAAGAATAAAACTGCTTTGTTAGAAAATATACCTGTAGTACAGGAATTTAAGGATGTATTCCCTGAAGAAATACCAGGATTACCGCCTAAAAGAGATGTTGATTTTACAATAGAGCTGCTGCCAGGAGCTACGCCAGTTTCACGGACTCCTTACCGTATGAGTGTGCCAGAACTGACTGAGCTGAAAATGCAGCTTCAGGAATTACTGGATAAGGGGTATATACGACCCAGTGTGTCACCCTAGGGAGCCCCTGTACTGTTTGTTAGAAAGAAGGATGGAACCATGCACATGTGCATGGATTACCGACAGTTAAATAAGCTGACTGTTAAGAACAGGTATCCCCTACCCTGTATTGATGACCTGTTTGATCAGGTAAGGGGAGCTACTGTGTTCTCCAAGATTGATTTGCGATCCAGATATCACCAGATCAGAATTAAGGATGAAGATATATACAAAACTGCCTTTCGCACGAGATATGGCCACTATGAATTCGTAGTATTACCTTTTGGGTTAGCTAATGCACCAGCCACTTTTATGAGGCTGATGCATAGTATTTTCCACCCTTATTTGGATAACTTTGTGTTAATCTTCATTGATGACATACTGGTTTATTCTAAGAATGCGGAAGAACATAAAGAGCATTTGCGAATGGTACTGGAGATGCTAAGGAAGCACCAGCTGTATGCAAAATTCAGTAAATGTGACTTCTTCAAGGAAGAAATACAGTATCTTGGACATGTAATATCTGAAAAGGGTATAGCAGTAGACCCGGAGAAAATCAAAACTATTATGGAATGGAAGGTACCACGGAATGTGGCAGATATACGGTCTTTTATGGGTCTCGCTGCCTATTACCGGCAATTTATCAAAGGATTTTCAAAAATAGCCTTTCCCAAATTACCTCCTTGCAAAGGAAAGGGAAAATTTTTAAATGGACAACAGAATGTCAAGATAGTTTTGAAAGATTGAAGCAGTTATTGACAACAGCACCTGTGTTAAGTGTAGCAGATCCGAGCAAGGAATTCGAGGTCTGTACAGATGCATGCAAGGAAGGTGTTGGGGCTGTATTATCATAAGAAGGAAAGGTAATTGCATATGAATCCCGCAAGCTAAAAGATCATGAGCAACGATATTCAGCCTATGATTTGGAGCTGACCGCAGTTGTGCACACTCTTCGAGTATGGAGACATTACTTACTTGGGAAGAGATTTGTATTGAAAACTGATCATGGTAGTCTAACCAGCTATTTTAAACAAGCTGACTTAAATTCCTGACAAGCTAGGTGGAATGATTTTCTGAGCGAGTTTGATATTGATCTACAACACGTAAAAGGAAAAGAAAACAAGGTTGCGGATGCATTGAGCAGAAAACTGCATAGCATTTATGAGTTATATGTTAACCAAATTAAAACCAGATTTCTAGAACAAATCAGAAAAGAAGCAGACAAGGATCGTGAATATAAATATTTGTGGCAACAAACACAAGAGTCTGAAGGACAAGGTGGACAAGGGGATTATGAGATTAACCAGGATGGGTTGCTGGTTTGCAAGAAGAGGATAGTCATTCCAAACAGAGTGGAATTAAAAACTATGATATTGGATGAATATCATAGAAGCAATTACGCGGGACACCCAGGATATCAAAAGATGTTGACAGCTATAAGAAAGGACTACTGTTGGCCGGGCATGAATAAAGACATAGAAAACTATCTAAACAAGTGTTTAGAGTGCCAGCAAGTGAAAGTAGAGCATCGGCATCCAGCTGGACTAATGTAGCCTATACCTATTCTCGAATGGAAATGGGAGGTGATCTCATTGGACTTTATCACCGGTTTACCAAAATCAAAACGAGGTAATGATTCCATAATGGTAGTTGTAGATCGACTAAGTAAGTCTGCACATTTCATACCTGTCCAATCCACCTATAAGACAGTGCAGATAGAAGATTTATTTATGCGTGAGATCTTCAGACTGCATGGCATCCCTAAGACCGTTATCTCGGATAGAGATGTAAAATTCACATCAGCCTTTTGGAAGGCGTTGTTTACGGGATTAGGAACTCAAGTACATTTTAGTACTACATACCACCCCCAAACAGACGGACAAACCGAGCGAGTAAATCAAGTACTGGAAGACATGCTGAGAATGTATGTCATGCAGCAACCAGTTAAGTGGGAGGAGTATCTACACTTGATAGAGTTTGCCTATAACAATGTTTACCAAGAATCGCTGAAGATGAGCCCATTTGAGGTGCTATATGGGCGGCAGTGCCGAACTCCCATTAATTCGAGCAGTCCCGAGACTAAACTCATGTTGGGACCAGACATGCTAGCAGAAATGGAAGCATAAGTGAAGAAAATTAGACAGAATTTGAAAGCCGCACAGGATAGGCAGAAAGTGTACACAGATAAAAAAAAGGTCATACCGTGAATATGAAGTTGGAGACCACGTGTATGTAAGAATTAAACCAAAGAAGAGTACATTAAGATGGGCAACCTGTGCAAAGTTAGCACCCCGGTTTTGTGGCCCTTTCTAGATACTGGAAAGGGTAGGACCAGTAGCGTATCGCTTAGCTCTCCCTAGTCATATCCGGGTGCATAATGTCTTCCATGTATCGTTATTAAAACAATATATTCATGACCCAAGACATATAGTCCATTGGCAGAATATTCAGGTAGGGGGTAAGCATAATGGTTAAAATGATAAGCATGATTTTAAAGACCTATATAATTAACATAAGTCCTTTGTGTGCAGGTAGAACCGGACGGAGAATTTCTAGTCGAGCCTCACAGTATAATTGACCGGAGGGAAATCATGCTCCGGAAATGAGCCATCGCCCAGGTTAAAGTGCAATGGAGGCACTTTGGACCGGAGGAGGCCACCTGGGAAGACGAGAATTTTGTCCGGGAATCCTATCCTGAGCTTTTTGCTGAATTAAAGTAAGAACACCGGGGACGGTGTTCACTTCCAGAGGGGGGAAACTGTAACCATTGTCTTAGCTACTGACAAATGGTTAGAATTTTTATTAATTAAGAATTAATTATGACTGTTGTTTTATTTCAATTAAAGTATTTGAACAAAATTGAATTTTGGTATTGAATAAAAGATTTTCTTGTGAAATTACTTCATGAGTAAAAGTTGATGGTAAAAGTAAAACAAGATCTGGAGGTAGTTGAACAGAAAAACAGTCTCCACAGTTACCCAAAGAAACTATGGAATAAATGAGGAATTCCAAGGAGAGTGAGGGGTTCTGTGCATAGGAAAAAAAAAAGAATTCGGTCATTCTAAAAAGAGATTTTCAGAACAGGCTGTTCTCTGGAGTCGGAGAATTGGACTGGATTGTCCCGAGTTCTCCTCCAGAATTACTGTTTTTCACTAGAGTTGGAGATTGGACCAGATTGTCCCGAGTTCTCCTCCAGAATTTTTTCTGTGTTCAACGAAGGCCAGTCTTGGAGCACGGGGGAGAGTCGTGGGACGTAATTTCCCAGACTCGTGGAAGGGATGCAACGAATACCATCCACTGGAATAAGCTCAGATGAGTAGACACATCAGTACTTGTTAATTTTTTTTTTTTAAAGAAAGGGTAGAGGAATTACTACTCTGTCATATTTAAAATTTGTCTTAGTAAATAGATTCTTTCTTTCTGTGTGAAATGGTAAACTGCGAAAGTGTAATTGCCTCTTTAATGTACTGCACTAAGTCATTTACCGCAGAAAATAAATAGATAATACTGTTTACTCGATGGAATAATAGTGAATATAGTCTGTTAAAAAAAAGAGTTAAGTTCTTGCAGGAAAGAGGTAAACAAAGGAACAGAGAACAAGCTAAGCCATATTAATTAGTGAAACTTCATATTTCTCTTCTTATGAATTGAAAGATAGAGTAAATCTTCTTTAAAAGACAAGGTTGCGTAATACTGTATAGGAGAACCGTTAACCCATAGAGCTGGAAGACCAGACTCCCGGCTTCTGGGTTGGTCGCCTCCTGTCTATGATAACTCACGGACGAGAACGGTGGTCCGAGCACCCTGTAGCACAGTGTTAACTAAAACAAGAAAAATCGATAAACTAGGGTTATCGGGGGAGCGACACCCAAGAGAGGGTCAGAAGTCTAGCGGAAGTCGAGGAAAAATACACAAGAGCATTGGAGGAAAAATGCCCTAGCAAATTTACGACAATGAACAAGTTAGCTACCGGATGAACCCTCATAGAGTAGAGTTTTTTTTTATAAATGCGAAAAGTAGGAAACAGAGTGGTGAAAACCTGAAACAACCGCTTCCAAGGAAAAAAAAACGGTGATACACATATACAGTAGCCATACAAACATCAACTGCAACAGGGGTTACGAATAACGTATGCCATAACAAGTTTAATTAACAGTACAGTAGATAGGGAAATAAACATGCTGCTTCGAAAAGAAAAGAACATGAAATATATGCATGGCAGCTCCCTCTGTACAATAGTTCATATAAAAATCAGACAAAGGCGTCGAATGAGGAAAAATCCCTCTGTCGAGGGTTAAATTATCAAAATAAATGTAAAACCGAGAATGACTGTCCTTGCTGTAGGAATTACATACAGAAATGTTGAATAATAAGAGACGAAAAACCTTAGACTGGAGTTCATGCAATGACACCCTAAGCCAAAACCCTCGGCCAGACTCTCACTCTAGTATTAATAAACAGTAATGACAGTGATAGCAAAGTTCCAGAAACTAGATAATCCTGTAGTTGTTTCCTTAGATAAGAAAGCCCTTGAAGTAACTGAAATCGTCAATAACGGAGGTACCTGTGAGTGAATGCCAAGTTAGTTCTCCATGCGACCCAACTGTGGTACAAGCTTGAATGGCCAGAATCGAGTAGCAAGGGATGTAACCTACCTGCCAGACATTCAGTGCAATTGTTAGAAAAAGAGAATAGACCACCATAACAAAGGAGGAGAGGAATGAATGAGTAAAAGACTGCCTCAGCGTTACAAACAGGAAAGAAATTAAACTAGGGTATTTTGAGCAAAAGGTACCTATAAAAATTCGGTAAAAAACCAGAGCAGGATATAATCCATTCTGCCCAATCATACGACAGGTTCCAAGAGGAAACAGAACAAAACCACCGAGTGAGTATCGCTCAACCAAGAAGAGAAAGAAACTTTAAACAATTAAGTCGGAAACCCTCGCATGATTCAGCCAAAACAAACTAAGAATTTGAAATTCCTGTTTGAGGCCTGTAACATTAGAGTTTAGTAGCAAGACAGTATACTTGAAGCCGAAATTAGGTACTCGGTGGACGCCATTCGCCATTTGCACTGGTCAAACTTGATAACCCTGGTTCGACCCTGAGGATGGCCGTAAGCGTCTCCAGACCCTTCGGCGGAGAAGTATCACTGAGCGGTAAATCAGTTATGACCTCAAGGTCATTTCCAAACCTGACAAATCATCACCGTCGGATCGAGATCCGATCAATGGCACAGAGATTGCCAGGTGTAGGAAGATGGACAGGTTCGAATGCCAACAAAACAATTACATCAAACTTATCATTGCATAATAAATATTTCCCAGTTGAAATTATGCGGAAAATCACCCGAATACTTTAAAAGAGCGATGTCGTGGCCATAACAATAAGTATTGTGTACATTGTTTCCAAAACCAACGTGAAAAGGGCGAGTTGTGATCTATCTGGTCCATGACAATTAATTAACTTAAAAAATCACAGTACACAACCGCCTCAAGTATTAACAGAGCCATAAATGTGAACGTTGACAGATGTCATTTCTCAGCTAGCAGATTAATAACATGACATTAGTTACGACTATATGGTGATAACATAGAAAGTAACTTTTTTTTTATGTGATAATTTTGTTTAACTATGTGGTTGTTACACAAGGCCTTATATGAGAAAGCTCTCCTTAGATCAAGTAAATATTAAATATGTTTCCCTAAATTAACTTTAATCAAAGAAAAATTATAATTCCCATCAAGTTTGTGCTATGGAGGAAACTTTTAAAATTTAGAAATACCTCTTCTTAATATGCACTCCGGAAGGTATTATTTTACACTATGCGTATTGGTGATTTAAGAAAATCGCTTTATTGAATTTTTATTTTATTTTAAGCAATGCACATTAATTAATTAAGAAAATCCTTGTATTAATTTTTTTGTCTAATTAATTTTTAATTTAATTTACATATATTTTAGATAACCATATTTTAGTTTTATTTTTAAAATATTAATTAAATTAGAATTTTCTTTTTATAGCTGTATCTTAACTAAAAAAATTACAAAATATTTGAAATTTGATCCACGCAATGTAGTTGTTCGTGACTTCCACCACGATGAAGTCTTTTCTCACCATATAAGAATCAAATTGAATGCCTTGGTTAGTTAAACAATCCATTTCCCACACATCCAAAGTGATTATCCATCACTAGACATCATTAATAAATTAATAAATTACACCATGTAATATGCAAGATGATAAGCCTCCATGAAATCAAAACCTTCCATCACCTCCCCTTATTTGACGAAGAATATTATAGTCTATAGATTTTTCTGTTAACTATTATTAGTTTAGCATTGATGGATACAACTTATAATGTTTAACTTTGGAAAAAAAATATTTTTCAATATTATTACAAAAAAAAATTCAAACATTTGATTGAACCATAAACTTGAATTTCTTATTGTAACTTTTGTGCCATGTGGATAATTTACTCAAATTTTTCAATCATAATTTTTAGATGTCGTTGCAATATTTATGCCATCAATTTTATATATTTTTGGAATTATTTTTCATTATTAAAATTCATATGAAACCCAACCAAAATTAAAATCTTTGAAAAATTAAGCAAGTATTTGCATAAAATATGGATAAGAACAAGATGAAAATAAATATATTTACCAAGAGTCACTACACACCATTATATATGTGTTATTAAACACTTTAATAAGTAGGAGTGAAAATGTAAATGTTGAGACTTACCAGTACTACCCACAAAAAATTATGCAACTCCTTGCCCATTAGTTCACAAATAATTTTTTGCATTTAGTATATCAATTTTCAATTTTTATGAAAGCATAATTTCATTTCAGTACATGAAAAGAGAAATTGAAATTTTTTTTTATCAAGTTTTATTGGCTTTCCCATATCTGACAAAACTACAAGGGAATAATTGCAGGTTAGAGTACAATTGTTCTTATCCATTAGGCACAGAACATACATGTTGAGAATTGCTTTTAAGTGTTGTGCTTGTTGAATCAATGGTTTTCTCATTGCTTTGTTGAGCATTGCTTTTAAGTGTAGTGCTTGTTGAATCAATGGTTTTCTCAATGCATAAGTTGTTTGCATATGAGACAGTGCTCAAGGGTAGAGCACATAGAGGGGCTGGAACATTAATATTTTTTTTTGAAGATTATATGAAGAACTACAAATATATAGTTTACATTCAAAGATTTGATATAGAGAGTGGAACATTATATTATTTTTTTTTGCTAGATTATATGAAGAATTACAAATATATAGTTTATATTCATAGCCTTGATATTATTTATCTTAAATATGCCTCAATTTCTAAGTTATTCAATGATTAAATGTGTAATTGCATCCACATGTATCCAAATATATCTGGAATATGGAAGGAGCAACAAGTGAAAACCCGAAAGTCCATTGTCAATGTCGTACATGAGAAAGGAGGTGTTTTCTTCTGTCAAACTTTTTTGGTTTTCCATATGGGTAAGGACATGTAATGCGATCTGTAAATTCCTTTAATGTAGATTGTGTATATCAGATTCAAATTTGCATTTTGTATTTGTAAATTCCTTTATTGTTGGTAATATGTATTGGATTACAATTATTTCTATATTACAAAATATTTTATTTGTTATTATGAAAACCATTTTTTTTTCTTTGAGGGAAATCATTTTATCTATTAATTAGATTAAACTATATGTTTTTGTTGATGGTTAACCGAGGTTATGGAATGCAGATTATCAACCTACTGGGTAGTCTCCCATGTCATCATCAAATCTAAAAATATAAGAAAATATTTTGTTGAGGAACAACATGTATTTTGTAGATTATTTTACTCCTCAAGCTCCTAAATTGAGGACATTCCACATATTGTTAATGATTTTCGTGTTAATGCCATAAATGTTATCAACGCAATTGATTGTCATTCATAATTTGACATTTAAACACTAACTAAGTTGCAGTTACTTTAATTGAGTGAAGTTTTAAGAACTAATGTTATTTGTTTATTTATTTATTTTAATTAATATTATATTTTTTTATTCTTGTTAATATTAAATAGTTGTTATACAAAAAAAAATATAGATTTAGAATATTAACAATGAAATTGATTTGTTATTATTAGTCTTTGTTAATAATGTGTATTGAATAGCATTTATAATTTTTCCATTTCAACATGTTATTATGATAATATATTATATTTCTTTTCCTCTAGTTAATATTAAATAGTTATTATACACATAATTTTGGATTTAGAGTATTAACAATGGAATTGGTTAGTTGTTATTATTCTTTGTTAATAATGTGTATTGAATCACATTTCTAGCTTTTCTATTTCAATATGTTATTATGATTTTGGATACAATTTGTTTTAATATTTATTGGTAATTTCTAGATATTTTGTTGTTAATTAATAATAAAAAATTCTAAATATGTCTAGTTTCTATTATTTAGTACAAAAAGATACATAGGAACATTTCAAACATTCCCACCCGAATTGTTGTGCTAGCCAATTCTGGCAGGAAAGAAGATGTTCAAAAAATAAAAAAGGGACTGCCCCTGGTGGGGAAACCAGCCCAGAAACTAGAACATGTAGTAGGAGGGGTGTTGCCCCAAACGGGGAAACCAACACATAACATAACTACCCACAATCTAAACATACTATGCAGAGAGTAAGTAGACAAAAAAAACCGAAATTGAGTTGTAACTAACAAAATAAAGAGGCACTATGGCGCTAGCCTTTATGGTGTTTGTCATTCTGAAAGTCTTCTGGAGGTGGCTCTTCCACAATGAAACAACCGTAGCCTAAGAGGTCATCTTCCTGCTTGGACAGCTGGGGAGTCTGCTCTGACGTGGAGGTTGAACATGCACCCAAGACTGTTTCGTTGTCGTACTCTGCTGAGTTGTTGCTGTTGTCGCTACCCGAATAATTCGCCATGGACTTGGTGGGCACAGCCATAGATTTCCTGGGCTGCTGAAGGATGGACGCCGTCCATGTGGATTTGTGCTTTCTTTTCCTTGACCCTGAGCGATAAGAGATGGAAGGGACTTCAGGAATGCGCAAGGAAATGAGAGCCGACATTCTTTGTTAGTCTGGAGCTTCAGACGAATTCACATTGAGTGTGAATTCCACCGGGTAATCCTCACGAATAAGAAGAGGAGGACCGGAACGCTGGCCACGGCCTCTGCCTCGGCGAAATTTCATACAATGGTGGCATGGCGTTGAGGCGTCGGAGTTCGCAGAAGGAGAAGGAGCGCAGGTCAGATTGTTGACAGAGAGGTGGCAAGAGGCCTTGAGCGGGTGGGCTAGTAGAGAATGAAGGGCAGAGTGTGCAACGATGAAGCCGGCTAGATGAACAGAGAGATGGAGGGAGAAGAATGAGGGAGGAGCAGCACCATTTCCCATGAAATACAATATAAATCAACGGCAAGGACGGTCGTTAATGTACTCAGAGCAGGTGACAAGAAGGTGAGTAATGGCACAGGTTGGGTGTCTGCAGATTTAAAGGCGTCCTCGCTTGGCATGCGTTGCCAGCGGCCATGTGGTTGTGATAGCTGCCCTGCGGAGGAGGAGCCATGTGACAAGTATGGCCTCGATTAGAGACCCGCATCCGGGGTGTTGTTAATTAATAATTAATATTATTAATTGTGATATATTATTTTTTTATCCATTAATATTATTAATTGGTTAAGTTTATATATATAACACAACAAGTTTATAGATATCTTCCAATTATTAACATATATTTAAGCTTATATATATATATATATATATATATATATATATATATATATATATATATATATATATATATATATATATATATATATATATATATATATATATATATATATATATATTTATCAAGACGAAAAAAACATTGTGCTTTGTATTATAATCAAAACCAGTACATGTAAATATCCTATACTTCCCCAGTCACTAGCATGTATCAGTAAAAAAATCACACATGTAAAGGCATACATCGTAAAGAAGCCTAAAATAAGGTACATATATGCAGAATTAGATACATATACCAAGTAGTTATAGTTGTCTCAAAAAGTCAACATAGTACAAAAGAAAATGGATATGTACAATGGAAGTTGTAAAAAGATGTTCCAGTAGAGCACAAAATGCAATAAATAAAAAGGATATTGCAAGAAAAGAAACAATATGTAAGACTGTCACCACTGCTTTAGCGGTAACAAATGATTAACTCTTATTAGTTAAGAGTTAAATTATGATTATTGTTTTATCTGTTAAGTGAATATTTGAACAAATCAATTTTGGATATTAAATAAAGAGTTACTGTGAAATTAGTTGGCTGAGTAAATTTGATGGTAAAAATAAATCAAGAACTGGAGTTGGTTTAACAGAAAAAAAATTGTCCCACAGTTATCCAAAAAGGAAAACTCTGGAATAAAGGAGGATTTCCAAGGGAGTTTGGGGGTTCTTCATCCTGAAAGAGGAAGAAAGAAAGGACACTCTGTTTTGACTGAAAAGAGAGAAATTTTCAGAAGACAAACTGTTTACTGGGTTGGAGAGCTGGACCGGATTGTCTAAGTTCTCCCCAGAATTCTGCCCCACTGGAGTTGGAGAGTGGACCGGATTGTCCCGAGTCTCTCCTCCAGAACTGTGTAGGACGCTCCAGACTTGAAGCTCGGGGGAGAGTAGTGGGACGTAATCACCCAGCTCACGGAAGGGAGGAAACAAGTACCATCAGTCAAATCAAATTTAAAGTGAGTAAGACTCTGTTAACCTTTGTCTTCTGCAAGGTAGGGAAGGAAACTGTTATTTCGGCTATTATACAATACTGTTATGAAAGAGCTGTGTAAAAAGATTGTTTTATTTCTGTCTACTGCACTTGCTGGATTAACGAATAAACTGTTAGATGAATACCCTAGAATTTATTTTATTGTTTGCTGGGTTGTTAATTCGGTAAAGCAGGAAATATTAGAAAGAGAGCCTGAGAGTAAATTACTCGAAAAGACCGTTAACCCCAGAGGTCCAGAGCTTTGAGATTGGTCGTCTTTTCTCCTATGATACTTACACGGACGATGGGCGGTCCGGACGCCATACAAATGACAAGAAACTTCTACTGAACAGGAAAATTATGAACAAGATCTAGAGGTCAAAATTCCAGATAACCATTGTAATCAGTGTAGCAAACAATATTCCAACCCTGGAGATATGTCGATACACAGAAAACAGAAATATGAAACTAACAACTGCAGAATACGAGCATTGAAGCATCAGACCTTAAGCCAGACAGTAGAAACTGAAAGACGCATATAAACAATCTCATTACAATCCAACTACAACACAACATTCGATATCCGAGACGGAATTGACTGCAAACTACCACAGAGCATGTATTTAAATAAACTAGTCTTTAGTTAATGAAAATAGAGAAGTGGCAGAGTAGTTCTCCATACAATACCACAGACTGTAATAGGTACAAAAGAAATAAAGATTAACCGATTGTTTAACAGGCAGGTATGCCTTCAATACATGACTGTTGGAGTAGATAGACAAACCCCTTTAGAGTGGGGGTATGTATTTATACATTTAGGGGCGCAGGCGAAACCAGACCCGGCGATATAGTTCCTGTAGCAATATACACAAAGCTCTGTCTAAAATAAGGAAGAACTGAAAACCCTGAAACAGAATAGAAGCCCCTCGAGGGAGCTTGCCATATTCCGTCGGCCAGAGGCCGTGGACCGTGGCAACCTGAACAAATACAATCGACAGGGTTTCAGACTCTACCCTGTGTTATATTTTCAATTCCAATAGAAAAGAGGGTAGTTCTCTTCCAACATCGTGTGTACCTGTAAGTTCACGCCGAGAACCAGGCCGTCTAGCCATTTGAATGCAGGAAGAAACCGGAGCGTTTCAGGCGCATGACTGGAGCAACGGCCGAACCTATTTCACACAGGAAGACCCCGTTAGTTTATGAAAGTAAGCCGCAAGAAAAACAAGTAAACGGCAACGCGGAAGAAAGGATACCTGAATTGCTTGTGAACAGTTGCATTTGATAATTTTCCGGCTTCATGTCGCCAGCAAGCCAAACAAACATGTAACGAGTAAAATTGTGACAGAGACAGACCTCATAAGAGGTGCGACAATTCCAAGTTAAACCGTGAACAAACCCTAACACAAAAAGGGATAACATTATCAATTGACCGATTTCCAAATCCAACTCTGAGAAGGCAAGATTTCTGCATAAAACTCTGCAGTAGAGAGAAAACAGAGGCATATCATGTACCTGTTTCAAGAAAAGGACCAATTGGGGTCACTCTGTATCAATCTTCGATGGAGGCAGACATAGCCATGCCTATTTCCTATCGGAGCAACCCAACCGCCTCCAGAACCCTCGGCGGAAATGAAAGAATGAATGGCGGAAACGGTTATGACCCCATGGTCATAGTAAACCCTAAACCTCGTGCACCGTAGGATCGAGTTACATCGACGGCCGATCTCATGCCACGTTTGGATGGGGTCATAAATGTAGTTTATCCATTTTAAATGCTCACACAACATCCCATCAAATTCGAGAAAGTATATTGTATAGAGTTATGGGTTATTCGATAGGGTTTGAGCATGGTAAAGTTAACCAAATTCGGAAGGACATAGAAATCAACCGAGATATTAAACAACAAAACCAGATTCGTAGCACGGTATAAGTCCGGAACCATAGAATTAATCGATGTAATACATATGTAATCTGACAAGTACCGCAGTCCAGAAAATAGATTATTATTATTATTTTTATGGTAATAACATAGATTGCAACCCAATATGGTATGATGGTAAATTTTTTTTTATGCTCATAGTGATGACTGTGACAAAGACCCTTTTGGTTGTTGTAGTTGGTCATGGCGAATGTATCCATATTTTTCATTTAGTTCCATTTTGGAAGGTGAGTTTGCCATAATGTTAGTCTTCTAGTATACGTGTTGTATAGGTGTGTATTGCATATGATGTAGGAGATGTTTGATGCGGATTCAACCCATCAATTGTGGAGGTTGAAATGTACTGTAGCCATTGATCCCATCTATGTCGGTCTAAAAATCTCCATAAATGTGTAGATCCATAATCTGAAATTTGCAGGAAATCCAAAGTAAACCTCATAATGCCATGATCTCAGCCTTGGTGTTCGATCCAGGACTATCGTTCCAGTGCACTCTATAATGTTTGTTGTTGTTTAGTCTAATCTAGGCGCCACATCCACATATACCCTGTTGTTATGCTCCATCGAAGTACCCTGCCGGAAGAGTGATCTGGGGTGAAAGTTGTTGATGTGATAGGTCTTTAACATTTACAATGAGTGTCGTAGTATAATCAAGCCAGGTTTTGATTCTACAGTAAATCCAATTATACAAAATCAACTTCGCATCAAAAAAGAATTGGTGCCGAGCCAACTGCCCTTCCCAGAAAAAATAAAAAGACAAGTACATATGTGTAGTATCAGCGAGTTCCCACATCAAAATGCAATGAATTAAGTCTCTAAAAAAGTACTATGTTGTATGCAACCTTTGTTTTTTTATGATTTTCTTAATTTTAGCAATAAATTATTATGAAATAACTATTTTGATATTTATTATAAATTTATATCTATCAATATATACTTTTAATCCACTGAGAAAATCTATCCTAATTCATTTTGGAACGAACGAGATAGACCACCCTAACTGATTACTATAGTAATAAATTTTATAATATCGAGTTAAAAAGCAATTTAGTTGGATTCTCACTTGTTGCTTTCCGGAAATAGCACCGAGAAAAAGAATTGGGTTGTTATTTGTTATCAAAATTAGCGTCCGCGCGGTTTTCTTATTCAAATTTGGGTTAGTTTGAACTAGAGCTGAGAGTGGTCGTGCCAAACTTCCTCTAAATTTGGCGGGAGGAAGAAGCCGATGTAGACAACAATGGCCTGGTTGGCGTTCTTTGGCGCGAAGTCTTCAGCGGCTATTTGAATTTCGCGGCAAACGGAAGTAAAAACAATAACTGCCGAGTCCACTAGATGGCGGAGTGGACCAACAAAACGATTGACTATGGTTTGGGATTTAGGTGGTGGAGTAAGAGAATCATTACAACCTAATCAAAAGGGCATTAGCCTTGAGTTAGGCCAAGGTTGAAAACAAGACTCCAAGATTAACTAACTTGTAAACAATTGAAGTCATGAATGATTTGTGAAAATTTGGAATGATCAACGTGACAAGGAGATTGAGACACTCTTTAAGACAAAGGTATATAAAAAAAATAGAAATGGTCATGCTTCATGAAAGAGGGTGGTAAGGATTTTTATTGGGTGAATTTCAATTGGTTGTTTTTTAATTGTGGTTATTTTAATTATTTGTTTTTTTAATCAAGTTAATTTCAATTGGTTTATTAGTTTTTTTTTTTTCAAGTTAGGTCAGTTTCAATTTGTTATGCTTTTAATTAGGTCAATTTTAATTAGTTTATTGATTTAATTTGACTTTTTCTACCAAGTGAAGTTAATTTTAATTTGGTGTTTTCTTAGTTAAGTCAATTTCAATTGGTTTATTGAGTTCATTTCACTTCTTTCAATAAGTAAAATCATTTTTAATTTATTAATTAAGTCAATTTTAATTGGTTTATTGAGTTAATTTTACTTCTTTTAGAAAGTGAAGTCAATTTTAATTTGGTGCATTTTTAGTTAAGTCAATTTCAATTGGTTCATTGGGTTAATTTCACTTCTTTCAATAAGTAAAATGATCTCCAATTTGTTAATTAAGTCAATTTTAATTGGTTTATTGAATTAATTTTATTTCTTTTATTAACTGAAGTCAATTTTAATTTGTTGCCTCTTTAGTTAAGTCAATTTCAATTGGTTCATTAGGTTACTTTCACTTCTTTTAATAAGTAAAATCATCTTCAATTTGTTGCTTAGTTAAGTCAACTTCAATTGGTTCATTGGGTTTGTTTCATTTCACTAAATCAAGCCATTTTTAATTTGTTACTTTTGTTAGTTAAGTCAATTTTAATTGGTTCATCAAGTTAGCTTCACTAATGATTATTAAAAAAAAAATGAAAATTCTATAGCAAAATGCACATAGAAAAAGATAATAGTTACCTAGATACTTGCAAAATAACATATCTTCATCCCATTTGTCCCTTGTTTTTAATTCTTATAACTAATCGAATGTTAATTGCATTTCAATTTCTTATATAAACATTTAATATACAATATATGTTAAAAAAAAATAACACACAAATTATAGAATATAATATAATTTAAAATGAATCTACCATTGTAATTTAATATTCCATAGTTCTTCTTATACATTAATTTTTTTTCATTGGATTATCCCATCTTTGAGTTCGATTAAAACCTTCTTGAGAACAACCTCAATCACCTTAATATTACTTACAAGTAAATTGGTATTGATCGAATCCATAGTTTATCATTAACAATTAAGATGGAATAACATGCTCCATAAAACTTGAGTTCCACAATCACAAGTTCATGTAAATGTTTTGGTCAAATTTACAATGTTTTCACAAGATTTAAGGGAGTGATAGAGAGACAAGTTTCCCAGACAACTATAGAAAATACAACACCACTTTTAAAGGATGATGGACTTTTGATGCCCGGTGGATTTGAATATAATATTTTTTTACATTTTGGAAGGTAATCTGGCATATTTTTTTATTTAAATTGACTAGAATTTGATAGAGATATTTTAGAATCACTAATTTGAGTTCTAAACTCTCTATAATTTGAGTGCTTCAATTTTTTTTTGTAATGTTGAATCTATATATACAATTAAATACCCATTTTGTATAACAAAATACCAATAAAAATTTCATTTATTCCAACCAAAACTCCAAAATATAACATGTTTAAACAACTCCATTGATTATTGATGCGAAAAAAAAAAAAAAAAAATTGATTTTTGAGTGCAAGATTGAAGGGTGCCGTGAAGGAGAAGTCCATTCGTTGGTAGTGATTTTAATCAATTTCGATTTGTTTCAACTACGCATTAGATGAATTTTTTGACCACTTAATGTGACAAGGAGGAGTAAAATGATTATTTTTAAACAAACATATAGAGTAGATACTTAATGTTAGTGATTTTAAAGTGTGAGAGTTATTTTCATATGTGTGTGTGTGTGTGTCTATATATATATATATATATATATATATGAAATAATCAAGGGTATACTAATTTTTAGTTAATGCCTAAGTTTTAGCTAGAGAGTGGTTTTTGGTGGTTTAACATTGTTCCTTTGAGTTCATATTTTGATGATGATGGTAGATTTATTATTTACACTCTTTATTATTGATGTTCGGGTTTTTATACTCTAATGTATTTAAACTGTAACAACAACCTTGGTAGGGTTAACATTGATCATTGAGTTCGTATTTTGGTGATAACAATTATGTCATTTTGATGTCGTTTTTAAAGGTAGTTATTTGCACCATTGTTTGTTATTAACCTCTGGGATTTATAATCTTGATGCATTTAAATTTCACCAATGATCACTCAAATATGAGAGGTAATTATCCTCAACTAAACATGGGAGCATGCACACAGTCACATAGTATGGGTGCATATGATTTTGAAGATTTTAAATCTTGATGCAGTTAAAATTGCACCAACCATTTGTTACCAAAATAATTAATGCATGTGGAGATGTATGTAGTGGGTTGAGGAACGACTCTTTGCATTGGGTGATGCATACATAGGTGATATACAAGTGGGGAATGGAGGTGGGTAGGTCATTTTCAACAAGTGGACTTCTTCTTGAATATGTATTTTGAAGGTTGAGGATGGATGGAAAGAATGAAAAATGAAGGAAACAAGTTGTAATGAAGGAACATGGGGACCTTGAGTAACGTATATAAGGCATTCATTAAGCCGCAGGGGGTAGACATAAGATACTTGAGAAACATATATAAGGCATTCATTAGGTTGCAAGGGGTAGACATAAGATACAACATTTTGAATGATGATAGGTGGGGAATTTTTGAATGATAATGGAGGGAGTAGTGGAGGGTTAATAATGATGGTGAGAAATATGACAAGGGAAACAAGGGAGGATGAAGTCCAACATAGATGTTAAGGAAATGAACATGTTGGATAAAATAAATTGTTATTGTATTGGGGTGCTCTATGTCACATAACAACAAAAGAAATTAAACAAAAAATAAATAACTATGTACATATTTTTTTCCAAAGTCTTGTAATTATATTTATAAGAATGTAATTACATAATAAAATGTTATAAGACATTCTTTCTTGCTCCTTGAGCTTGTCCAAGTTTTCTTATTGATAGATAATTGAGTTTTGTGTTCCATTACATATGTTAAAACAAATAACAAAAGACTTTATCTTCAACAAAAAAAAATAGTTTTTAATCTATCAATTAAGGTGCATTCAACCTCATGGAACGATCCTTTATACTCACATAAATTTTTTGAAGTAATTATATTCAATGCACATGTGTATAATCAAAAGAAAAGCCATGATTTTTTTTCAATACAAAATGAACCCTTCGGTCCCAACCCATGCTTTCCTTTAATAATTCCTCAATCATTCTATGATTTTCCCTATAAACATGTATATATGAGATATGAGATAAGACAACTTGAAGTGAGATGACATCGAAGTGAGTGAAATTTCTTAATTTAATGCCTTATCTCATTTATTGAAAATGATTCCCAAATATTTGGATCTGTTTTCCTTTATATTCTTGTGCCAACTTCAAAACTAGTTTAAGTGTCAACAAAGCACTATAATTATTGGTTTCATGAGAAACCATTGCTTTGAATGATATAGTGTGATGCATCAGTAAGTGAATTATCCCTCCAACACCACCCCTAGGTGTGGTCTCCTAGGTGACATTATCAAAGTAAGCTTATGGTATATTCTTATTGAGGTCAAATTCTTTAGCCTGATGTAGAACTTGCTTATCATGAATCTAGGGAAAGACATATAAAATGCTTAGTGCTTATACAACACATTTCAAATATGGTGTTTCATTGTTTTCAAACAATTTTAGTTTTATGGCCAATCATATTCAACAAAAAAACATTTATTGAGAGTGCTTTGGATCTTCTAATTTCTTTATTTGTGCACCATCTCATGAATATCAAATAACTATGTCCATATGTAACAATATCTAAAAAAATTAGCATAACATAAATCCATCTTAAAATCAAATCTATCAAACATTAAAATAGATAAAATTTATTAAAATATAAATTTTTAATAATTTAATATTAAAAAACATTAAATTAAATATAAAAAAAATACATACCATAAAAAAATATAATCCTCATTTAAAATAAATCTACATTAATTTATATAATCTTATAAACTGTCCTCAAAATTTACCATATTACACGATAATCAAAATTAAAACAATTGAAAAGATTTTTATGATTCTCTCAACCCATGGTTATCTATTCCATGAAATAACCCATTTCTCAATAAAAACCCCTATAAAAATGGTTATTTTTCTCTCAACCCATGGTTTATCCATGGCATGGAATAGTCCATTTCTCAATTCATGTGTCGATGCACTCATTAGATTTCAAAGCCCCTATTCTAATTTTCCTTCCTAAATATCTTAAGATATTACAAGATAATCAAAATTATCTAAGTGTTGTGTGTCTCTCAACCCATGGTTTATCCATTCCAAGAATAGTCCATCTTTGAATACACTCATAAGACTTCAAAGGTTCCTATCCTAATTTTCCTTCCTAAATATCTTTCTGATCAAATTCCTTTATGGGCACTTTGATTTCACACTTCATGTCCTAAAATACGAAGTGTTTAACTCTATTATTTTGGTATAGTCTTTCAACGTTTGGATAAGAGGGTGTGGGTACTTTGTGAAAAAACATTTTTCGAGCAATTGAATTTACCGATAAAGTTTTCTCATTTTAAAAATAATATAAATACAATTATATATATGAAAATAAATAATTTATAAATAAAAAAATGTATTTTTTTAGATTTTATAAAATTTTAAATTATATATAAATCTATTTAATATATATAATACTTAATATATATATATATATATATATATATATATATATATATATATATATATATATATATATATATACACTTCACTTCATCATTACTCTAATGGATTATATTTTTTTAATTTGATATTTTTAATACTAAATATGAGTCAGGAATGCAATTGATCTATCAACCGAAAGTGTATCACTTTTCATCTAATTTTGTTAACATATTCTTTTCATTTGTCTTAACTAGCACAATTTATTTATAGAATTTATATATATATATATATATATATAAAGGTTCTCTATAGGTGTATACAATTTACAACTAAATTTTTCACTAATTGGAAATGAAGATGAGACTACGAATGTGATGGGAAGCTCATTAAGATCTAAAAGCTTATCTAGCGATGGTGCATTGGAGCCGGTGGATGCATTTTGACAATCCTCCAGTTTACTCAAATTTTCTTGGAGCTCCATGAACTTCGACTACAATTTCTCATTTTTTTGATGTAGAGCCACCATTTCATTATCCTAATTCGCTAAATGAGTTTCCATTTTCTATTGCTTCTCCATTAAGGATGAAATTTTAGTCATTTCTCATTAATCCTTAGGTTTAGAGTCAAGAAATCAATTTGTATGGAATCAACTCTCTCTCTATTAACTGCTACACCAATACCTCCTCCTTGTCTTCATTTCCAAATCGCTCCACCTTTCCTACTTTTAGTGTCCATTGAGGTATATATCCTACTCACTCTCCAAATCCAATTCTTTCTTGGCCTTAAATTGCCTTCTTTGTGATTTCCTCAATAAGCCTTGGTGCTTTGAAAAGATGGGAGAAGGGGAGGTATCCTTCCACAATTGAAACTAAAATTTTTATCCCTTGACAATACTTTGCCCAAGAGGATTCCATGGGATGCATTTTTACTCAGTAAAATCATAGCATTAGTACAAGGTAGTTGCTCGTGCACAGTGGAGGAGTTAGCGAGGGTGAGCTTCAACATAATTGTTCGACCAATGCCATTGATATTTTGAATTTCTTTGTTTGCATGACCACTTATGCTCATTTTCCCATTCCTTCAGATCGAGGGGAGCTCTTGCTAATTCATACCAAAGTCGCAAAGGAGGTGATCAAGCTTTGTCACTGACGCAATCTACAAACTTTCATGCTTTTTCCAAATGCATGCCTCATATGGCATCTTATTGCAGTTTAAATTGCTATATGTCAGAAAATTGAAGCGTGGGGAGCCTAGGGGAAAAATACCACACCAGGTGTACCTTATAACTTCATAATATTTCATTAACAGCCTTCACATCAGGATGACACAAACTCAGCAAGTTGGAAATTACTTCAAGCCTGTGATTGCCCAGGATTACGTCATTCCATTATTACTCTTATTGTGAAATCACAATGTGGAGCATGGGGGAAAATGTAATATGATCCCACATTGGGAAAACTTTCCAATCTCGTCTTTATACATTAATGATTTTCCAGCTATGTAATTCAAATCCACCTGAATGTGGAGGCCTTTGGGATCTACAATGTACATTTGATCTGTCTCATGCTTGGTGTTATGATAAATTTGGCTTCGGTTTGATTGTGGGATATTCACCTTTCGGAATTGATAGATTTTCTTAGGGAAGCCACATGGGTTTGGTTCCTCCTTAATTTTGTAGTTCTTCTATTATTTCTTCTCTTATGGTAGATGTCAAAAGGGTTATTTCCTATTTGATTCTGGTGCATAATAACTAGGGAATGTTAGATCTAAGACTTTGTGATCCATAAATTAGATGAATGTCTTTCTGGATTAATCACATCATTAGGATTTGGTCATTAACAACCAAATCTTCCATTTCAAGATGACGTCCTTCATTTTCATACTTGTCTTCCTACTTGTTGAACTCCCTAAACACATGAAAGAATGTTAACGAGTCCAGGTCACTCCCATAGAGCTGGATTCTTTTCATTATATGATCTAATGCCCTATCTTTCGAGATAGTTCCTTTCGTCAGGTGATGTATTAATAAGTGAGAATCTCCTAGCATTGAGAGTGAGGAGATTTTATTATCTATTTCTATCTAGATCCTTGTAGCATAGCACAGAACTTCAGCAAGGTTATTTATCATTCTTCCAAGGCCCCATAAATACTTTGCCACCTTTTTTTTCTTGGGGCCATATAACACTCCTCCTCCTCTCGCCACTTCTTGCTCCAATAGAAGTTATTGGCACAAAATGAGTCTTTTGTTTTTTATTTTCCCCCACATAGAGACATATGAGTTGAATATTCAATGAGCACTTGGATTATCTTGTAATGATAAATTTAAAAATAATATAATAATATCAATTATCATTAATTATATTATTATTTTATTGATTATTATCTTTTATATCTAGAGGAATCTAGAACTTGGTCGGTCTCATACTCGTGTGACACAAGATCGATTCCAATTGATACCACTATAACCTCTAGGTGTAAGTATTTAATTACTAAATAAAAACTCATGCATAAACAATTTTATGCTCAAAAATAAAATTCATGAATAAACAATTTTTATACTCAGTAAAAAAACATATAAACTGTAAAAAGCTTTAAGCAATTTTTACTGAGATGTAAGCTTTTAATAAAATCTTAATAAAGATTCTTTAATGTTTTCAATGTAAACAATTAAAAACAATTCTTAAATGCCCAGTGAAAACTATATGCGGAATATGAAACTATAATGCCCAGTAAAAACGTAAAACATACCTCCAGCCATTGGTTTTCTCCAAATCTGCAAAGCAAAACTAATATGGATTTGTGGGATTAAAACCTGCAACCCTCTCCTTGCAAAAAGCTTCGTAACCACTTCAGAAAAATCTGCTATGTACAAGTATAGAAGTAAACTTCACAATACTGTCACTAGTGAAATAAACAAAATATACTTGGCTCTCCAACTCTTCTTGCATGCATTCGTGGGTCAGCTAATCAATACAAATTAACTCCAGCCATTGACATTCTAACGCTTGCATGCACTCATTTCCTTCAGTTATCGGACAGGCGGAGGGAATATTTTTGTTGCCAAAAGATGAGATCACAATAGGCAAATGCTTTACGGCCACATACTGTATAGCCAAAAGCAGACTTTTTACAGGAGATCAACGAGACAAATTAACAAGAAGGTTTAAACGAGCAACCCCAAGCAATCGGATTCACACAGTCAAACCGAAAGGAAAATTCGTTAATGAGAAAATCTGAAGACAATCTTGAGGTAAGCAGAAAGGAAAATATGTCTTCCAAGCTCTGCTAATTCTGGTTTGATGGTGTAAAACTGAAGGATTGAATTAGTGAGCTTGGGGACCAAACATAAATTTAATAGCCTAGCTCCCATCAAGCTTCTTTTGGCTATGTGTCAAATGCTCCACTGATCAAGTTAGAGAACTGCAGTGGGAGTAATGGACCACTTCAGAAGCTCCCAACAAGAAATTAATGAAATGTAGTTGATTTCCATAATTTAAGGAAATTACTGCAGTTAGTTTCCAAAAATTAAGGAAATCACTTCAGTTATTTTCCAGATATTTACTCCAGTTGTTTCCTGAAATAACTCCAGTTGAGAGAGAGGGAGCAATCCTGAAATTCAGCAGCGGATGAGGGAGCGTAACATTCTCCCACTTGGTCCATACTTCCACTCTTAATGTCTCATCTAAAACCCATTGATACTTTGTATTAAGTAATAGATACATGAATCATGGCGAAAAGTCCTCTAATGATGAGTATTATCTTCCATGTATTACTATGTATTTATTCTTATTAAAATTCATGTGGCAACAATTACTTAATGAATAAACCCCATGTTTATTCTTGGTCCTACATAGATGAATTCTCTCAAATAAAATTAAAGTGCACATAAATATGAGAAAAAAACATCACAATAATTAAGAATTTCATTAAAAATGACATTGTTCATACAATGAGAATTTACATAATGGAACCAAGTCCCATATTCATTACATGATCCTTGAATTTAAACGGTGGCATGCCCTTAGTCAAAGGATCAACGATCATCAATTCAGTGTTAATGTGCTCAATGACCACTTTCTTTTCTTTAACACATTCCCTTATAGCTAAATACTTAATGTCGATGTGTTTATTTCGACTCCCACTTTTTTTGTTCTTAGCCATAAAAATAGCAGCTGAATTGTCGCAATATATTCTCAATGGATTAGAGATAGAATCCATAATTCTTAGCCCATAAATGAAATTCTTAAGCCATACACCATCTAAAGTAGCCTCAAAGCAGGAGACGAACTCGGCTTCCATAGTAGAAGTGGCAATCAAGGTCTGCTTGGCACTCCTCCATGATACAGCTCCGCCGGCCATCATAAAAATGTATCCTGATGTTGATTTGCGTGAATCAACACATCCAGCAAAATCAGAATCTGAGTAGCCAATCACTTCCAAATTGTCTGTCCGTCTATACATAAGCATGTAGTTTTTGGTTCCTTTAAGGTACCTCATTACTTTCTTTGCAGCTCTCCAGTGGTCTAAACCTGGATTACTCTGATATCGTCCTAACATTCCCATAGCAAATGCAATGTCAGGTCTTGTGAAAACCTGAGCATACATTAGGCTTCCGACAGCAGAAGCATATGGAATGTTCTTCATTTGTTCCCTTTCAAAGTCGTTCTTCGGGCATTGATTCAAACTGAATCTATCACCCTTCACAATGGGAGCAACACTTGGTGAACAATCCTTCATCCGAAATCTCTCTAAAATTTTATTAATATAGGTTTCCTGAGACAGACCCAAGATGCCTCGAAATTTGTCTCTATGGATCTTAATGCCAATGACATAAGATGCCTCACCCATATCCTTCATATCAAATTTTTTAGAGAGGAATTGTTTCACTTCATGCAGCAAACCCTTATCATTGGTTGCTAGCAAAATGTCATCCACATATAAAACAAGAAAACAGATGTTACTCCCACTGACTTTAAGGTATATACATTCATCCATAATGTTTTCTACAAAACCGAAAGAAGAAATTACATCATGAAATTTCAAATACCATTGGCGGGATGCTTGTTTTAATCCGTATAATGACTTCTTGAGCTTGCAAACCAAATTCTCACCATCACTAGAGGAGAATCCTTCAGGTTGTTTCATGTAAACCTCCTCCTCTAGATCTCCATTGAGAAATGCCGTTTTCACATCCATTTGATGCAACTCCAAGTCAAAATGGGCTACTAATGCCATAATAATGTGCAAGGAATCTTTCTTAGATACAGGAGAGAAAGTCTCCTTGTAATCAATTCCTTCTTTCTGAGTGAATCCCTTTGCAACGAGTCTAGCCTTGTATCTCTCAATGTTGCCCAATGAGTCTTTCTTTGTCTTAAAGACCCATTTACATCCAATGGCTTTTGCACCATTAGGCAACTCAACAAGATCCCAAACTTCATTACTCTTCATAGAATTCATCTCTTCCTTCATGGCATCGTACCATAATTCTGATTCTTTGCAACTCATGGCTTGTGAAAAAGACTGAGGATCATTTTCGGCTCCAATGTCGTAGTCAGATTCTTGCAGATACACAACATAATCATCAGGAATTGTTGATCTCTTTGGTCTAGTAGATCTTCTTAACGTTGTCCCACCATCTTCCTGAGAAGTATGTGGTTCAACTCGTTGTTCAAAAATTCTTGGCAATTCTTGAACTATCTGATCTACTGGAATGTCGTCAACATCTTGTGGAACTTCAACAATTGGTTGTTCAACACCAGTTTGTACTTGAGGGGGGTTGTGAACAATAACCAATCTTTCACTTGAGGTGGAAGGTTGAGATTCTGAATGATCCTTCTCAGAAACTATGTTCCTGGTTTGATCGCTCCCACTGATCAAGTCATTTTCAAGAAACTTTTCATTTCTTGACTCCACAATCCTAGTGCTGTGAGATGGACAATAAAATATGTAACCTTTAGACCTTTCAGCATATCCAATGAAATACCCACTAATGGTCCTTGGGTCCAGTTTCTTCTCTTGTGGATTGTATATTCTCACTTCGGACGGGCATCCCCAAACGCGCATATGTTGCAAACTCGGTTTCCAACCTTTCCATAATTCAAATGGCGTTTTAGGAACAGCCTTGGTTGGAACTCGGTTTAATATATACACTGCCGTCTTAAGTGCTTCAGCCCACAAGGATTTAGGAAGATTGGAGCTGCTAAGCATACTCCGCACCATGTCCAATAATGTTCGATTCCTTCTTTCTGCTACACCATTCTGGTCAGGTGAACCAGGCATGGTGTACTGGGCAACAATCCCATGCTCTTGAAGAAATTTAGCGAATGGCCCAGGTGCTTGTCCATCTTCTGTGTATATACCATAATATTCTCCACCTCTATCTGATCTCACTATCTTAATCTGCTTGCCGCATTGATTCTCTACTTCAGCCTTAAATATCTTAAAGGCATCTAATGCTTCGCTCTTTTTATGAAGCATGTAGAGATACATATATCGTGAGTAATCATCTATAAAGGAGATGAAGTATCTCTGACTATGTGAGTCCATGTCTGGACTACATATATCAGTATGTATGATCTCTAATATGTTTGAACTCCTATTGGCACCTTTCTTTGGCTTGTTGGTCTGCTTTCCCTTTATGCAGTCCACACAAGTCTCAAAATCAGTAAAATCTAGAGTATTAAGTACCCCTTCATTTACCAATCCTTTAATTCTATCTATGGAGATATGACCTAGTCTCCGGTGCCATAATTTAGAGGAATTTTCATCAATAACACATCTTTTAATACCAGTGTGAACATGCATTGAATCATAAGTGACATTGTTTTGTAAATTAATGCAGTAAAGACCATTAGACAAAATACCATTCCCAACATAATCAGATTTATAAAATAAACTGAATGATGTTCTGAAAAGTTAAAGGAATATCCAAAAGGTACAAGCCTTGAAACTGAAATCAAGTTTCTAGAGAAACTTGGTACATAAAAAGTCTTTTCTAATTCTAAAACAAAGCCACTACTTAAAGTTAAATAGCATGTTCCTATAGCCTCCACATGCGAGTCCATCTTGTTTCCTGATAAGATGCTTTGCTCACTTCCCACCGGCTTCCTTCGGTTTTGCAAACCCTGCAAGGAATTCGAAATGTGAATTGTTGATCCAGAATCAATCCACCATGTGTTAATATTGACATTAACCATATTAGATTCATAACAAACAAACGAGATTGGATTACCTTTGTCTGTAAGCCATTTCTGAAATTTGGCGCATTCCTTCTTCATGTGTCCCTTCTTTTTACAGAAGAAACACTTGGAATCCTTCTTGATATCGGCATGGGGAGGTATTTTACCTTTCCCTTTCCGATTGGCTTGAGATTTGCCCTTTCCTCGCGTTGCGAGCATTGCACTTTCTCCCATTTCCATCACCAGTCTCTCTTCCTCTTGAACACACATGGTCATGAGTTCATTAATTGACCATTTATCCTTATGTGTATTGTATGAGATTTTGAAAGGTCCGTATTGGTGTGGAAGGGTGTTCAGGATGTAGTGCACCAGGAAAGATTCTGATATTTCAACCTCGAGTTTCTTCAATTGAGCCGCAGTGTCCCTCATTTGCATGATGTGCTCGCACACACCTTTTACACTAGTGAGCCTCAGGGATGAGAACTTCATGATTAGGGTGCTTGCAAGTGCCTTGTCTGAAGTGACGAATTGATCATCAATGGCTTTCAGCAAGTCTCGGACTTTGTCATGCTGTTCAACAGAACCACGGATACCAGCGGAAATTTTAATCTTAATGAACATCATGCTTAAACGATTAGATCGTTCCCATCGTTCATAAAGCGCGATGTCTGCTGTAGTGATGGTATTAGTGAGTGATGGTGGTTCATCTTTCCTAATAGCATAATCTATGTCCATCCACCCTAAATGAAGGAGAACTCTCTCCTTCCAGACTTTATAGTTATCTCCCTTAAGTTCAGGGATATCAGTACGAATTTCAGAGAAATTTGCAGGTTGTACAACTGCATAATATTAAAAAACACATGCTTATGTTAAAATTGAGGCATAAATAAAATTTCATGCTTTACCAATGTAAATCATGCTTTAAAATTGAATCTAATGACATAAAAATTATCTGTGGACTAAATTTTTAATTCAAGCAGATTCAATTAACCTTTTGAATTTTTATGATAAAACTTATTAATTCATAACTCCTGTGGGTAATTTATGAATATTTTATCCTAATTAATTACTTAAATATAATAAAAATTCCTGTGGGATAAAATTTATTATATTTAATATAATTAATTACAATTAATGTCTATTCTTTATGTGATCCTAATCAATCATAATATATAATTTTATTTGATTTGAGATGTTGTGGCTATTCTCTAATCAATTAAAATTATATGAATCACTAGACTTTTTTTTTTTTTTTTTTAATAAAAAATTAACTGATAAATTTGCATGAATGAAACTACAATATTCATGCATAATATTTAACCATAGATCTCATATGCTCATTGATAATAACATGTTTTAATTAAATCTCAAATAATTAATTCATGCATAACTAAATATGAGCATATTTTCCAAAATTGCATATAATTAAACTAAATATTATAAGCATAAAAATTAAACAAAAATAGACATATTTCTAAATATATACTTTAATTTAGAAAATCTAAAAATTGGACATTTATCCAATTATATTCATAAATTACCAAGGCAGAGATGTAAAATTGGCTCCGATACCAAATGTAAGTATTTAATTACTAAATAAAAACTCATGCATAAACAATTTTATGCTCAAAAATAAAATTCATGAATAAACAATTTTTATACTCAGTAAAAAAACATATAAAATGTAAAAAGCTTTAAGCAATTTTTACTGAGATGTAAGCTTTTAATAAAATCTTAATAAAGATTCTTTAATGTTTTCAATGTAAGCAATTAAAAACAATTCTTAAATGCCCAGTAAAAACTATATGCGGAATATGAAACTATAATGCCCAGTAAAAACGTAAAACATACCTCCATCCATTGGTTTTCTCCAAATCTGCAAAGCAAAACTAATATGGATTTGTGGGATTAAAACCTGCAACCCTCTCCTTGCAAAAAGCTTCGTAACCACTTCAGAAAAATCTGCTATGTACAAGTATAGAAGTAAACTTCACAATACTGTCACTAGTAAAATAAACAAAATATACTTGGCTCTCCAACTCTTCTTGCATGCGTTCGTGGGTCAGCTAATCAATACAAATTAACTCCAGCCATTGACATTCTAACGCTTGCATGCACTCATTTCCTTCAGTTATCGGACAGGCGGAGGGAATATTTTTGTTGCCAAAAAGATGAGATCACAATAGGCAAATGCTTTACGGCCACATACTGTATAGCCAAAAGCAGACTTTTTACAGGAGATCAATGAGACAAATTAACAAGAAGGTTTAAACGAGCAACCCCAAGCAATCGGATTCACACAGTCAAACCGAAAGGAAAATTCGTTAACGAGAAAATCTGAAGACAATCTTGAGGTAAGAAGAAAGGAAAAGATGTCTTCCAAGCTCTGCTAATTCTGGTTTGATGGTGTAAAACTGAAGGATTGAATTAGTGAGCTTGGGGACCAAACAGAAATTTAATAGCCTAGCTCCCATCAAGCTTCTTTTGGCTATGTGTCAAATGCTCCACTGATCAAGGTAGAGAACTACAGTGGGAGTAATGGACCACTTCAGAAGCTCCCAACAAGAAATTAATGAATTGCAGTTGATTTCCATAATTTAAGGAAATTACTGCAGTTAGTTTCCAAAAATTAAGGAAATCACTTCAGTTATTTTCCAGATATTTACTCCAGTTGTTTCCTGAAATAACTCCAGTTGAGAGAGAGGGAGCAATCCTGAAATTCAGCAGCGGAAGAAGGGAGCGTAACACTAGTTGCCTATGTATTCCCCTTTTACAAGCATTGGTATATCTGGAGATTTGAACTTTGAATCTTATTGCACATAATATTTCATTTTCATAACCTTTATCAATTAAACTATCCGGAGACTATATTATTATTTTAATTTTAATTTTATTACTATTTAATTTTACTTTTGATTATATCATTATTTAAATTTATTTTTATATTAATAATAGTTAATGGTTAAGTTGAAGGACAATGCGAAGACCCCGTCCGATCAACATTTCATAAATAAAAATGTTTTTATTTTAAATTTAAAATTAAAAAAATAAATAAATAAAATTGTATGGAAACCAATTCATTCTTTGAGATTTATAACATAAGATAGTGTAAGAATTTGAAATTCGTTGCAATCGGACGTAAAAAACAGTAAATGCGGAGTTCACGGGGTGGCGAGGTGGACACTTTCTCTGCCTTTTGTTTGGAAACGCTTAGGTGATTAAGGAAGCGAGCAACCGTGATTTGAGAAATAATTAGGGTGTCGATTAACAAAATCGTTGCTTGGTTTTCGGGAAAGATCATGTGGTGCATGATATTTGTCTGTTTAAGGGGGGCACCTACACAACCTAATGAAAAGGACCTTGGCCTAGGGTGAGGCCTATGTTGAAAACACTTTCGCTAACTAACTTGTAAATATTTGAAGTCGTTTAAAAATTGATGTCCTCCGGGTGACAAGGAAGCTGAAAGGGTCCATGAGAGACAAGATATAACAAAAAGGGCAAAGAGTGAGGCAAATTGAAATGGCCCCTCACAAGGTATATCCAAAAGGTAAAGCACGGCCAAACTTGGTGAAAGAGGTTGGTAGGGACTTCCATTAAGTCAACTTCAATGTGTTGCTTCTTTGAGTGAGCCAACATCAGTTAGTTTAATGCGTCAACTTCAATTTGTTAACCTTGTGGCCTCACTTGTTTTCCTAAGTCAATTTCATTTGGTTGCTTGTTTCCCTAAGCCAATTTCATTTAGTTGCTTGTTTCCCTAAGCCAATTTCATTTAGTTGCCTTAAAATACTTAGGGCTCCATTTGGTTGCTTTAAAATACTTAGGACTCCATGTCAAAATAAGAAGATATGTCATGTTTTACTTTTATCACATTCTAGGTTAGGTTTAAAAGCATTCTAGATTATGTTTACTTTTAAGTTGATTTTCAAAATTTCAATCATAACAATAATATATTTTTATATTATGAATCATTTTAATTTTAATGCTTCGTATTATGAATAAATAATTAAGATGGCAAAGTAGTAATTGTTTTAAAATATTATATTTGAAGAATGTTTTTCCATATGAAAAAAATAGTTTTATGATGTAAGTTTGTAAATCAATATAATAGTATATTTTTTCATTTTAGTATTAAGTTTATATAATAATATATGTTTTCATTTTAATATTAATATTTTTAATTATTTTGATGTTATTTTATATAGATTTTATAATTAATAATTATAATAATAGGATAGTTCAATTTAAAGATATTGCTGGAGCTGTCATGTAAATTTGGGAGAAATTTAGAAAGAGTGGAAGCAAAGAGAAATGAGAAGAGTTAATTGAATGCTTATTATTTACTTATAATTTTTTATTGAGTTTAAATATAGAATTTGATTATATGGATGAAAAAAAAATAGCAAAAAAGAAATGAAAATAATTACTTCCTTCTTATATTCTATGCAATTTAATTAATTTAGTTATTAGATAACAAATCAAAAACATGTAATAACAAATGTAATTGAACTAACCCTTCAACTCCATCTAAATAACACAACCAGGAAGCAGTAAATTATTTAATCCAATTTCCTCTATGCCCTATGGTTTATATATTCCCTTACTTTATGAGAAAGCTTAAATAGGTTTGAAATTATTTAACTTAAATTGAAAAAAAAATAAAAAAAATAAAAAAATAAAATAAAAAAATAAAAAAATAAAAAAAAATAAAAAAATAAAATAAATAAAAGAATAAAAAAATAAAAAAATCTATAACAAACAAATTGACCTTGGATGAGAGAAGCAAAAAAATATAGAACAAACAATTCTACATTTGGGATAAAAACAATACTAATATAACATTGTTTCCATATTTAAACATTGATCCCCGATGGGGTTTATGAATGGCGACTCCAGATGGCGGCGTGGTGGTATGCAGAGCTTGATGGGCCTCCACGTGCCCCATAAGAGAATTTATGAACTTTACATGGTACATCGTACCCACCGTTCACTCAGCCTATCGCGCGCGAGTTAATATGTAGGCCGAGAGACCCCAGATTCAGGCCATTACTAAAATTCCAGTGCAACTAATTAAGTAAATGGCTTCTTAACTCATGTTTGTATTCAGTTGATGACAATTCAACATAATAATTGAAATGAATCCCCATGTTCATGAATAACACAAAATCCACCTTTATAACCATTTTTTGTTCTATGTACTCTTTTTCACAATAAAACTCATAATTATTTCTAAGTGAAATAATAGTATGTTTCTCACTCTTCTCAGCCACAAGAAAAAGCTTTGAATTTTATTGAAAGACTACAAATGGAAAAACTACATGATGTATAATAGGAGTGTCAAGAATTAACCTTTCATGTGATTCAAGCAAAATATGATCTTGATTTCAAAACATTTTATGTGTGTTACTTCAAGAGGCGGATTTTCATGAATAAATTCTTCATTTTCAAAAGGATCTAGAACAACCCTTTCTTTTTCACCGTTTTCTTGCAGCCTATGATAGACAATTTGAAGCCTACCATCCTCAAAATCAGAAGCTTCATGCATATCACCTTGAGAAAATGGATGCATGAGTAATCCGTATATGAGCCTGAATTGAGAGTTTCTAGAGTAGTAGGTTTAACAAAAATTTGGAAAGAAATGATTTTAATGCATTCTTCAATAACTGGCATAGAAAGATGCAATTCTATGTCACGTACCTTTTAATATCATTGTCTTGGGATGCATTCTCATTTTGTTGAGAATAAGAATTTTCAAAAGGATTTATAATCATCTCTTCTTCAATCATTGGCCCAAAAGATGAATAAACAAATTGATTGTCTATTTCATTTTCTTGATTATTTGAAATATGTTGAATATGTTCATCGAGCTCATGAGGACAAACCTGAATATCATGGAAATTGTCCTCTTCATTTACTATTTCCTTCCAATGTTTAAAATAATTCTCACGAAAGGCCTTTATAATCTCATCATCCATAAACTGATCATATCCATAAACATTTTCCATATGATGAATAAAAATTTCAACACGTTGACAACAACCTTGAACCAACAATAATGATGGATAGGATTCCTTTAGATGTTCAAAGAATATTGTGTGGAATTTTTTTTAAGGAATATATACTAGCAGCTGATAATCCTTCATACCAAGATCGTGCATATTCTTCTAATTTTTCCATAAACATCTTCATCAAACAATCCTCGTGAAATTCAACCTTAATTCTATGTACATGCATGTGAAATTTGACTAAATGAAGAGCAACATCGTCTCCTTTTCCATATTTGAATCTAGGAAGATAAGTTTTCCAATCTACATGAGGCATCCAATTTGGAAAACCTGGAATATGCATACAATTTAAAGGAGCATACCTTGCAGATATATAAATAATCTTGAGCTAGTAGAGTCACAAGTGGAACATTGAAAGTTGAATTCTAGATCTCGTTGACAATGGAGTTGCCCGATGAATAATGCACAACCTTCTTGTGTCTGATCATTGTTCACCGCCAGTAACCAAATCTAAAACTTGATCATTCTTTCCCGGGAAATATGGAACCTTTCGCTCCTTGGAAATGGTGGCACTATGTTAGCACTTTGTAATTCCTTGAGGCTGAGAAGAGGAATCCAAATGAAACCACAAACCACTTTAAAATTGGAATCTAGCGCTTCCAGCTTCAGAGAGGGTTCTCTCTATTTGAATCTCTAGTTACTTAGATGTCTGATTGTCTTAGGTTTTAGGCTAGGTATTAATATCATATGGGAATATGTTTTAACAGTTTGATGACAGGGAATAGGGAAGATCCGTTGCGCATGGAGTGATATTAAGCTAATGATTTTCAATGAGCGGATGAAAAAATGAGGAATCCTTAGACAGGGGCAAGGTAAGAAATCCTTATGGTTTTTTTTTGTCAAAACTTATTATAAATAGCTAAGCAGAGGAGTAGTGTAATTGATAACATCTAAATCATCTGGATGAATATGAATTTTAGATATATCATTGGAAGAGCAAACACTAAAATGTTCAGTAACCTTTAACATGGCACTTAAAGTGAATTCTGAAATAAATTTTGTTTAACTGGACATTGAAGACATGAAATTTAAGAATGAAAATAAAATAAGATAATAAAACAAGAACATGATATAAACATCACCATAAGAAACTAACACATGAATCCTTCAATAGGTAAACATCGATCTTCATCATTCACTGAAATTTTCCAATGGAAATTTACAATGTTTAATGCCTTCTCTCTTACACACTGACCAACCAAAATTTTGCACACTAAAATTCATGAAATATATACAATTATCTCATCCTTGTACTTAGGGGGTTGAGCTCAACCATTTCCCGAAACATAGAGTCAGTTACATTTGATTTAGAAACTTCCTACTACGAAATAGGGACCGAATTTTGGGAAAATAAGGGTCAAATATTAAATCATATCTCTTGAATCATGAAATATGTTACAAAACCAAAGGTGGTTTTTGTAGATGAGTGTGTTCTTGAGATAAAACACTTTCAAGTTTTGAAAATTATTCTCGAGCTCCTTAGAATCTATGCCCAATAATCATGACTAAAACATGAAATAATGAAATATAAAAAATAGACTGTAAAGATTCATTAAAATATTCCAATATAGGACACCTATGACAGAAATGAAGGAGGTTTTTATACCTCTTTTACGTTTTCAAAATTCATATCCATTTGGTCAGAAACCGATTTTGAAGTTAACTGCTAAAACAATAAAAAACGCGGCAAATCCTTTGCAGCCAAAACACGCTGAGTTCATGATTTTCATGCTTCTGATCATCTCCTAGGCTTCTGAATGTATCACATATGTGAAAGAAAACCTATAAAACATGAGATACCTATTAGATAACATTTTTTCATACTGTAAAATCCCATCCTTGAAAATTATCACCTACAACAGAAGCGCAACACCTGAGCACAATGAACTTCATTCGTGTGAATTTTACCAGGTGTCTGAGATTGGGTGATATGGTTGATGAATGGTGTTCAAAACCTAAAATACCTCCTTTGAACCTCCATGCGAAAAAAGGAATGCCAAAACTTCGTCCTTCTATCAAATCTTAATGCCTTTGATAATAGCGTAGCAATAACTTGTGGTGATAATGATATGATGAAATATTTTGATGTGACCTTGCAACTGACTTGAAAAGACACCACCGATTTGTCTCAATGATGAGAGAATAACAATCGACTTCTATCTTTCACTGATTACTTGGATTACACATTACCCTAGAGTTATTAAACCTAGACTTTTTAGGACTTTCACAACTTGATTTTATTTAACTCAAAATTTAATATACCCTATTGACTTGATCTCAATGAGATCATAACATCACCTTACAAGTTTACCAAAATAATAAAAAATACTAAGCCTCACTTTGACTACTATAACATAGGACACTAACACTGTGAAATCGCAATGTGGAGCACGGGGGGCAATGTAATATGATCCCATATTGGGCGAACTTTCCAATCTCGTCTTTATACATTAATGATTTTCCAGCTCTATAATTCAAAGTGACCTAAATGTGGAGGCCTTTGGGATCTGTTATGTACATTTGATTAGTCTCATGCTTGGTGTTATGATTGATTTGGCTTCGATTTGATTATGGGATATTTGAATTTGGGAATTGATAGATTTTCTTTTGGAGGCCACATGGGTTTGGTTCCTCCTTAATTTTATTGTTCTTCTATTATTTCTTCTAGACTTATGGTAGATTCCAAAAGGTCCATTTTCTATTTGATTATGTTGCATAATAACTTAGCAAATTTGTGAAAAATTGGGTTACCCATTGACAACCAAATTTTCCATTTCAAGATGACATCCTTGATTTGCATACTTGTCTTCCTCCTTGTTGAACTTCCTAGACACGTGTAAGAATGTTAACATGTCCATATCACTCCCATAGTATTGCATTATTTTCATTATATTATCCAATGCCCTATCTTTCGAGAAAGTTGCTTTCATGAGGTGATGTATTAATAAGAGAGAATCTCCTAGCACTAAGAGTGAGGAGACTTTACGGTCTATTGCTATCTAGATCCTTGTATCATAGCACACACCTCAACAAGGTTATTTGTCATTCTTCCAAGTCCCCATGAATACTTTGCCACATTTGATTCTTGTGTTTTTTATTTTCCCACACACATAGATATATGAGTTGAGTATTCATGGGTCACTTTGGTTGTCTTGTAATGATAAAGTTAGAAATAATATAATAATATCAATTATCATTAATTATATTATTATTTTATTTATTATTATCTTTTATATCTAGAGGAATAGAGAACTAGGTTGGTCTCATACTCATGTGACACAAGGTCGATTTCAACCACTACTACTATAACCTTTAGGTGTCTATGCATTCCCCTTCTGCAAGCACAGGTACATCGGAGAATTTGAACTTCAAACCTCCTCACACATAACACTTCATTTTCATGACCTGTTTCATTTGAGTTGCCCCAAAAGCGATATTATTATTTTAAATTTACTTTTGATTATATCATTATTTAATTTAATTTTTATATTAATAATAGTTAATGGTTAAGTTGAACGACTCATTTGTTAGAGGGAAGCAACTATTGCCTTAATAGTGGTTAATGGGGCTCATGTGTTAGAGACGAGGTAAGGAATTGATTTTTTTTTTAATCAAAATTATCGTTCGGGGGTCTTCGCATTAAAATATGCGCCAGTTTGAACGAGCTCTGATAGTAGTCGTGTCAAACTTCGTCTAAATTCAGCGGGAGAAGGAATCCCAAATAGACAACAATTGGCTCGTTGGCGTTCCTTTGGAGAGGGGTCTTCAACGGCTATTTTAATTTCGCGGCAATCGCACGTAAAAACCGAAACTGCGAAGTCCACGGGGTGGCGGAGTGGAAACTTCCTCTGCTTTTCGTTTAGAAACGGTTAGATGGTTAAGGAAACGAGTAACCATGGTTTGGGAAAGCATTTAGTGGTGGATTAAGAAAATCATTACTTGTGTTTGGGGAAAGGTTTGCTCGTGGATAATATTGTATGTTTAAGGGAGCATCTATACAACCTAATGAAAAGGGCCTTGCCTTAGAGTGAGGCCTTAGAGTTTGATGAAAGATGTCGGGGGAGAGTTTCACTAAAGTCAACTTCACTTTGTTGCTTCTCTCCTTAAATCAAAATCAACTTCAATTAGTTTAGTTTTGGTTTACCTCGTGATCTCAATTGTTTCAGTAGATCAATTGGTTCACCCCGTCTCTGTTTGAGTTGTTTTAGTTGGTAAATTTCTTTAAGTTGCTTTTAAATATTTAAGAAAATCATGTTTATTTTTATGTATTAGGCTTGGTTGAGGGGGATTTACTTTTAAGTTTGTGTTTTGAATTTCATTAATAATAATATATTTTTATATTTATATAAGGGTTAATATATTATTTTAAATTATTTTTATTATTATTTAATTTTAAGGTCACGACCAAGCTATATATCAAATTTAGGTATGAGATCTTTTTTACCATTAAACCACTCAAGCTGTATATTTAGATTATAAATAATTTTATATAAATAGTAATTAAGATGTAAAATTAGTAATAATTTTTAAAATATTATATGTAATAAAAGTTTTTTAATGTAAAAGAAAATAAATTTATGACTTATATTTTGACTTATATTTTTTAATTTTAGCATTAAGATTTTTAATAATTTTTATGTTATTTTTTATAGATTTTATAATGCAATAGTTATAATGATAAGATATTCCAAAATCAAAAGACCGACAATGACCAATACTTCCATACCCATTTTTATCACTATTCAACCCAAAAATTTATCGTCTTAAATACTCTCTTTACCAAGGCTATTCACATTTATGATTTCAATTCATCTCTAAAGAAAAATCTCATCTTATGAAAGCCCTTAAAGGAAATGGGTATTCGTCATGCCAAATCAAAAAGGTCTTTCAAGATGCTCGATTCCATTCCACTAAACAAACCCCACCCCACGCACCTAAAGCCTAAAGCAATGGTTTTCCTTCTCTATATAAAAGTGACCACATATCACATCTATAAAATTTTAACCAAGAAAAACATCAAAACTCTTTTCAACCCATACAAGATGTTAAAGAAATTATCCAATTCTATCAAAGGTCAATTGGATCCTTTGGCGGGTCATGGGGTCTATAAAATTCCATGCTCATGCATAAATTGTTATATAGGTCAAAGAAATAGATCTATGAAATCTTGTTTATAAGAACACATAAAAAATATGTATCATAATCGTGTTTCAAAATCAATCCTTGCTAAACACACTTATACATTTTTTATAATTATTTTGCTTAGCTTGGTTTCTGAGGATAAGTGGAGTTTCCAAGTGAAATGTTAGACACAACCCTCCAATCAATGACATAGTAAAAAAATATTCAAAAATAACATTACTGAGATATTCCAATTTAATGTGGTTTAGAAATATTTAGTTTTTATTTAATTTTAGAAAACCTTTTTCTAAATAAAAGATAGAGAAATAAACATTTCATAAATACAAATGTATATATTTTAAACTAAAAAAAATGGTAAGGAAACCAATTCAATCTTTTGAGATCATGTTTATCATTTATTACTATCAATTCGAAGTATATTTGAGATTTATAACATAAGATAATATAACAATTTGAATTTCGTTGCAATGAACGTAAAAAATGGTAAATGGAGAGTTCACGGGGTGGCGAGGTGGACACTTTTTCTGCCTTTTGTTTGGAAACGCTTAGGTGATTAAGGAAGCGAGCAACCGTGATTTGAGAATTTGAGAAATAATTAGGGTGTGGATTAACAAAATCGTTGCCTGGGTTTCGGGAAAGATCATGTAATGCATAATATTTGTGTGTTTAACGGAGCATTTACACAACCTAATGAAAAGGACCTTGGGTTAGGGTGAGGCCTACGTTGAAAACACTCTCGCTAACTAACTTGTAAAAGTGTGAAGTCATGAATGGCTTCATAAAATTGATATGCTCCAGGGGACAAGGAAACTGAAAGGGTCCATGAGAGACATGATATAACAAAAGGGAAAAAAGTGAGGGAGATTGAAATGGGCCGTGACAAGGTATATCCAAAAGGTAAAGGAGGGCCCAACTTGGTGAAAGAGGTTGGTAGGGACTTCCATTAAGTCAACTTCAATGTGTTGCTTTTTTGAGGGAGCCAACATCAATTAGTTTAATGGGTCAACTTCAATTTGTTAACCTTGTGGCCTCACTTGTTTCCCTAAGTCAATTTTATTTGGTTGCGTGTTTCCCTAAGTCAATTTCATTTGGTTGCTTTAAGGTTGCTCTCGTAAAGACGGACAGGTCCTGTGCTCAATCCTGAGCGAGGGCGTGGCTCGCCGTGAGAGATTAACCGTTCCGGGCCAAGCCCACGACCTTTTTTAAGGTCTGTGGAGGCGGTGTAGTGGTAAGGTCGCTCTCGTAAAGACGGACAGGTCCTGTGCTCAATCCTGAGCGAGGGCGTGGCTCACCGCGAGAGATTAACCGTTCCGGGCCAAGCCCACGACCTTTTAAGGTCTGTGGAGGCGGCGTAGTGGTAAGGTCGCTCTCGTAAAGACGGACAGGTCCTGTGCTCAATCCTGAGCGAGGGCGTGGCTCGCCGCGAGAGATTAATCGTTCTGGGCCGAGCCCGCGACCTTTTTATACAGTGACATGTGGTTTAACGGTAAATTTCGCTGGGTGAAACCCACGAGATGGAGGTTCAAATCTCATTGAGTATATGGCCTGTTGTGTCTTGGCTAGAAGAGTAGGCGACCCCATAGTGGACGTCTCGGCTCCTGTTGAGGCATAAGTTAATTGCTATTGTGTGACTTGCAGGTTGTTGCACCTAGCCTAGGTTTATAGTGGCAGCCAGTAGGATTTGATCCTGGGCCTTGTTCAGAATAACTCTCACCAGTTACCGATTACCCTAGATGAAAAAAAAAAAAAATACTTAGGGCTCCATGTCAAAATAAGTGGAAGTCAATTTCATTTGGTTGCTTTAAAATAATTAGGGTTCCATGTCAAAATAAATGGATATGTCATGTTTTACTTTTATCACATGCTAGATGATTATGTTTAAAAGAATTCCAGACTATGTTTACTTTTAAGTTCAAATTTTCAATAATAACAATAATATATTTTTATATTATGAATAATTTTAATTCTATGAATAATTTTATATAAAAAATAATTAATAGGTCAAAGTAGTAATTGTTTTAAAATATTATATTTAATAAAAGTTTTTTTCATATGAAAAAAATAATTTTATGATGTAAGTTTGTAAATCGATATAATATTATATTTTTTCATTTTAGTTTTAAAATTATAGATGATATTTTTCCATTTTAATATTAATATTTTTAATTATTTTGATGTTATTTTATATAGTCATAATAATAGGATAGTTCAATTTAAAGATAGAGTTGGAGTTGCTATTTAATTTTGGGAGAAAATTAGAAAGAGTGGAAGCAAAGAGAAATGAGAAGAGTTAATTGAATGCTTATTAATTACTCATAATTTTTTATTGGGTTTAAATATAGAGTTTGATTATATAGATGAAACAAAAAAATAGAAAAAAAGAATTGAGAATAATTATTTCTTTCTTATATTCTATGCAATTTAATTAATTTAGTTATTAGACAAAAAAATGAAAAGCATGTAGTAACAAATGTAATTGAACAAACCTTTCAACTCCATCTAAATAGCACAACCAAGAAGCATTAAATTATTTAATCCAATTTCCTCTATGCCCTATTATTTATCTATTCCCCTACTTTATGAGAAAACTTATCTAGGTTTGAAATTATTTAATTTAAACTCAAAAATTCTATAACAAATAAATTGACCTTCTATGAGAGAAGCAAACAATATAGAATAAACAATTATACAACTGGGATTAAAAAAATGCTAATATAAAATTGTTTCAATTTTTAAACATTGACCCTCGATGTCGTTGATAAATGTCGGCTCCAGATGGCGGCGTGGTGGTATGCGGAGCCCGATGGGCCTCCATGCGCCCCACAAGAGAATTGATGAATTTACACAGTACATTGTACCCATCGTTCGCTTAGCCCACCACATGCGAGTTAATATGCAGGTCGAGAGACCCCGAAAGGCCATTCGATTTCTTTGGGCGATGAGGAGGGAGTGTCCGGTGCATAATTTTTCTGGTGTTAATGTTACCCCATGAATACTTTGCCATATTTGTTTTCTTAGGGCCATATAACTCCCCTCCCCCTCTGGTCACTTCTTGTTCCAATAGAAATTATTGACACCAAATGATTCTTGTGTTTTTTTATTATTTTCCCACAAACATAAATATATGAGTTGAATGTTGAAGGAGCACTTTGATTATCTTGTAATGATAAAGTTAAAAATAATATAATAATATCAATTATCATTAATTATATTATTATTTTATTTTTTATATCTAGAGGAATAGAGAATTTAGTTGGTCTCATACTCGTGTGACACAACATCAATTCCAACCAATAATTATATTATTATTTTATTTTTTATATCTAGAGGAATAGAGAATTTAGTTGGTTTCATACTCGTGTGACACAACATCAATTCCAACCAATACCACTATAACTTCTAGTCTCATAATCGTGTGACACAAAATTGATTCCAACCAATACCACTATAACCTCTAGGTGGTATTCCCCTTTTACAAGCACATGTATATCCTGGAATTTCAACTTTGAACCTCCTTACCCATAATATTTCATTTTCATAACCTTTGTCTATTAAGCTGCCGCAAGACTATATTATTATTTTAATTTTACTTTTATTATTATTTTAATTTTACTTTTAATTAAATCATTATTTAATTTGGGCTTAATAATAGTGTTAATGGTTAAATTGAAGGTCTCGTTTTAGAGACGAGGAAAGGAATTAATTTTTTTTTTTTTTAAATCGAAATTATCGGTCGGGTGTCTTCGCATTAAAATATGCGCCAATTTGAACGAGCGCTGAGAGTAGCCGTGTCAAACTTCCTCTAAATTTAGCGGGAGAAGGAACCCTAAATAGACAACAATGGGCTCGTTGGCGTTCCTTTGGAGAGGGGTCTTCAACGGCTATTTTAATTTCGCGGCGATCGAACGTAAAAACCGAAGCTGCGGAGTCCACGGGGTGGCGGAGGGGACACTTTCTCTGCTTTTCGTTTAGAAACGGTTAGATGGTTAAGGAAACAACTAACCATGGTTTGGGAAAACATTAGGTGGCGGGTTAAGAAAATCATTACTTGTGTTTGGGGAAAGGTTTGCTCGTGGATAATATTTGTGTGTTTAAGGGAGCATCTATACAACCTAATGATAGAGGGAGGCCTATGTTGAAAAGACTCTCACTAACTAACTAGTAAAGGATTGAAATCATGAATAGCTTCTTGAAATGTGGGTTGCTATGGGAGACAATGAAATTGAAACGGCCCTATCTAAAAAGTGAAGCAAATTGACGGAGAGGTTGGTAGAGGTTTAACTTAAGTCAACTTCACTTTGTTGTTTCTATGATTAAATCAAAATCAACTTCAATTAGTTTAGTACGTCAACTTCAATTGGTTTAGCCCGTGACCTCAATTGTTTAAGTAGGTCAATTGGTTCACCCCGTGGCCTTAATGTTTTAGTTGGTCAATTTCTTTAAGTTTCTTTTAAATATTTAAGAAAATCAATAGTTATAATGTTAAGATATTTCAAAATCAAAAGACTTACGATGGCCAATATCTCCATGCCTATTTTTATTACTATCGGATCTAAAAATGTATTGTCCTGAATATTTTCTTTATTAAGGCTATTCACATTTATGATCTCAATTTCTCTCGAAAGAAAAATTCCATCTTAGGAAAGCCATTAAAGATAATGGGTATTCCTCATGCCAAATCAAAAAGGTCTTTTAAGTTGCTCAATTTCATTCTCCTAAACAAATCCCACCCCACTCACCTAAAGCTATGGTTTTCCTTCTCTAAAGGTGACCACATATCACATCTCTAAAATTTTAGCTAAGAAAAACATCAAAACTCTTTTCAAACCCTACAAGATGTTAAAGAAATTATTCAATTCTCCCAAAGATCAATTGGATCTTTTGGCGGGCCTTGGGGTCTATAAAATTCCATGCTCATGCAAAAATATTTATATAGGCCAAACAAGTAGATCCATGAAACACTGTTTGAAAGAACACATAACAAATATGTATCATAATCGTGTTTCAGAATCAACCCTTACTAAACACACCTGTAAAACTTTTATAATTATTCTACTTCGCTTGGTCCTTGAGGATAAGTGGAGTTTCCATGTAAAATGTTAGACACAACCCTCCAACCGACAACATAGTAAAAAAATATCCATGAATAACATTACTAAGATATTCCAATTTAAAAATGTTTGGAAATATTTAGTTATTTAATTTAATTTTAGAAAACATTTTTCTAAGTTAAAGATATTGGAAAGTATGTAGAGTAAGTCATTCCTTAATTTTTTTAATAAAGTATACAACTAATAACTTTTAGCAATATTTTATTATTATTAATTTTTAATAAAGTATAAAACCATGTATATTAATAAGAAAATATATTCGTTAAATTGAAATATGCACATTCTAAAATTGAAATTGACAAAATTCAGATATTTAATTACAAACAAATTAAAAGTGCAGCTCGTTATGTTATCTTTTTAAATGAAACTAGGGTTGCTCCTATTGAAGCAATTGCTATGGTGCGAGTCATAAGGTATTTAAAAAAAATAAGCAAATAAAATATGGTAGGTGGCCTAAGGTTGTGTTTAATGACAGATTGTGCAAAAGAAAGAAGACTTGGATGCGGAAAAACAACAAATGGTTTAGTAAATGGGGTATATGCTTGAGCATGTGTCCCACAAACAATAAAGAGATATTTTTTTTTGTTATGGATAAGTTCCACAAACGTACTTGGGAGAAAGAGCTAGGGAGAAAGAAGAAGTACTACATTGAAGAATTTAACCCCACTCACAATCATCAACAAGAAGCGTACATAGGGGCCAATATTTCTTGGAGATCCAAAATTTTTATTGCTCAATTAAGGACTAATTCTCATCAACTTCATTGTGAAACAGGGCATTGGAAAAGGCCAAAAGAAATGTGGGAGGAAAGAGTATGTATTTTTTCTCTTCTGGAAAAGTGGAAATTGAAAAGCATTTCATTTTAGAATGCAACGCCTTCAACGATAGCAGGGAAAATTATGTAGGTATTCTAGCAGCTAGCTCTTGGGATAATCTATTCAGCGAAGAGTTTGTCGAGAAGATGGGAGGGTTTATTGTAAAACTCCACAGGAAAAGGGCCGAATACAGGAACTAGATGGAGAAGCCATATGTCCCATAGGTTATTTTTAGCCTCGTGGACGTTAAATATTTTCTTTCTTCTATCTTTCTTTCTTTTTTATAAACAACATGCAAGCTAAATTTGAAATCAATAATTAGGTTGTGTTATTTTAAATATACTATAATTTAAAAAAAAAAATTTAATATACTTAAATTATAGAAATAGACATTTCATTAAAAAAAAAAATTATATATTTTAAATTTTTTAAAAATTAAAAATGTATGGAAACCTATTCAATATTTTGAGATCATGTTTGTCATGTATTACTAATAACTCGAAGTATATTTGAGATTTATAGCATAAGATAATATAACCGTTTGAATTTCGTTGCAATTGGACGTAGAAAACGTAAATGCGGAGTTCACGGGGTGGACACTTGCTCTGCCTTTTGTTTGGAAACGCTTAGGTGATTAAGGAAGCGAGCAACCGTTATTTCAGAAATAATTAGGGTGTGGGTTAACAAAATCGTTGCTTGTGAAATAACTAGGGTGTGGATGAACAAATTCGTCACTTGTGTTTCAGGAAAGATCATGTGATGCATAATATTTGTGTGTTTAAGGGAGCATCTACACAACCTAATGAAAAAGACCTAAGCCAGAGCTTGGCTTAGGTTGAGGCCTATGTTGAAAACACTCTCCCTAACTAACTTGTAAAAGTTTGAAGCCATGAATGGCTTCTTAAAATTGATATGCTCCTGGGGACAAGGAAATTGAAACGGTCCATGAGAGACATGATATAACAAAACGGAAAAAAGTGAGGCAGATTGAAATGGCCCCTGATAAGGTATATCCAAAAGGTAAAGCATGGCCAAACTTGGTGAAAGAGGTTGGTAAGGACTTCCATTAAGTCAACTTCAATGTGTTGCTTCTTTGAGTGAGTCAACATCAATTAGTTTAATGGGTCAACTTCAATTTGTTAACCTTGTGGCCTCACTTGTTTCCCTAAGTCAATTTCATTTGGTTGCCTTAAAATACTTCGGGCTCCATGTAATTGGATATGTCATGTTTTATTTTTATCACATTCTACATTATGTTTAAAAGCATTCTGGATTATGTTTACCTTTAAGTTGATTTTCAAAATTTTAATAATAACAGTAATATATTTTATATTAGGAATAATTTTAATTTTAATATAATTTTATATAAAAAATAATTAAGATGTCAAAGTAGTAATTGTTTTAAAATATTATATTTGATAAAAGTCTTTCCATATGAAAAAAAATAGTTTTATGATGTAAGTCTGATGATATTTTTTCATTTTAGTATTAAGATTATATAATAATAAATTATTATTTTTATTGTAATATTAATATTTTTAATTATTTTGATGTTATTATATATATATATATATATATATATATTATATAATTAATAGTCATAATAATAGCATATTTTAATTTAAATATAGTGTTGGAGTTGTTAATTAATTTTGGGAGAAAATTAGAAAGAGTGGAAGCAAAAGGAAATGAGAAGAGTTAATTGAATGCTTATTAATTACTTATAATTTTTTATTGAGTTTAAATATAGAATTTGAGTACATGGATGAAAAAAAATAGCAAAAAATAAATGAGAATAATTACTTCCTTCTTTTATTCTATGCTATTTAATTAATAGACAAAAAATGAAAAACATGTAGTAACAAATGTAATTGAACTAACCTTTCAACTCCATCTAAATAACACAACCAAGAAGCATTATATTATTTAATCCAATTTCCTTTATGCCCTATGGTTTATCTATTCCCTTACTTTATGAGAAAGCTTAACTAGGTTTGAAATTATTTAACGTAAACTGAAAAAAAAATCTATAACAAACAAATTGACCTTGGATGAGAGAAGAAAAAAATTCCTACATTTGGGATAAAAACAATGCTAATTTCAAACATTGCTCCCCGATGGGGTTGATGAATGTCGGCTCCAGATGGTGGCGTGGTGGTACGCGGAGCCCGATGGGCCTCCACGCGCCCCACAAGAGAATTAATGAAGTTACACGGTACATCGTACCCACCATTCGCTCAGTCCACTGCGCCCGAGTTAATATCCAGGCCGAGAGCGTCTGGAAGGCCATTCGATGGCTTTGGGCGATGAGGAAAGAGGTGTCTGGTGCACATTTTGTCTTGTCTTAATGCTACCTAGCTACAACTTTAGCTAGGGGAAGATGGGCATGTCATTCATGCTCCCTTGAGCTTGGAGGAAAGCGACCATCGGCAATAGGGGTGGCAATGGGATCTGGGGGCTAGCTCGGCTCGACGTCAGTTTGAACCTTCAAGCCATCAGTTTGGCCTCTAAGTGAATTAGGATAGCTCATGGCACTCATGCCCTCTTCTGGTTTAGGCGTGGGGATATCTTCGAGATGAGTAATCTTTTAGATATATTGTAGGAGGTGCTTTGAAATCCTCCGAGATCTGGGCATGAATGGCTTCACCAAACTCCTGGACTCTCATTGTGGTGCTGTTCTCTTTTACCACCAGTGTCTCTCTCATGGGTGCTTGGTTGGTACTCAGAATGACGCCTCAGTCTCATCAAGATAAGGCTCATAACAGTCTCGGTAACGACCTTTGTGTAATTCTTCTACAATTTTATTATAGTCTGTTCTGGTTTTTCTTTTAGGTCAAGTGGAATTCCATCCTCTTGGGGGTGGATTGTGGTTACAATGGTTGTCTAATGCCCTAGTAGAGAGGATGTGCATGCGTGGGAGGATAAGGTTCACAGATGGAAGGGTGACAACATGACGAGGAGCCAAGCTCTGACACAAAAACTAATCACAACCGTCATTCGGGAGAGGCTGTAGCTCTGTCACCAGCCCACTCCCCGAGTCAGCTGGAGGCCCTTGCCTCCTTGGAATCTATTTCTATCCAATTAACCAATATTTAGCTCAATATCGACACTCTGAGGGAGCATAGGTATGCTAATAGAAGTGAATTAGTATTTATATTAATGATCTTCAACACATGCAGAACGATATCCTAGACTTAATGGAAAGTCTATGTAGGCATCACAAACGAACAAATGACCACCTCCGCTCCTTGGAAGCGAGGGTGTAACACATAGACTTTCACATGCATGAACGTGCTGCTCTCTTTGTTTCTCCTCCGGTATTCCCCCCAAATGCACCGCCATAACGTGGATTTCTATGAATTTTATTTTCGACTACTTTGTGTTTTGTAAGTTTCGGCCTATACACCAATCGAAATTAACCAATGACATCGATTGTCATGGTCTTCCTCCAGGCTACATGCTTCTTACAACAAGGCTTGAGTAAATTTCTAAGCCTGTGGAGGTGTATTTTGTATATGATGATTTCATGATAATATAATGTTTTTTCTTTGACAAAAAATAAAATAAAAGGTTTAAACATTGAAACTAAGTCTTTCAAGAAAACAATCCAATTTTATTTTCATCTGAATTTGGCATCATTTTTCAGAAACATTAATATAATGACCTATAAAGTTAAGAATTACAGTTAACCTAGACCTATTAATTTTGATACAATGCTCCATAGGGATAAATTATCTTTCCCTTAAACACCACTTTAATGAACTAAATGAAGACCATTTAAATGATATTTAACACCCATTATGCACATACTATGCCTAGTTGAATTTGATACTAATAAAATGCCAATGACACAGAAAGCATTGATAAAACAATGACCATGGAATGAAAATGATTCCTATAACGTCAATAAATAAAATTTAGAGGAAATATTTATTCAGCAATCCTCATCTCACACTCCTGCATTCCTATTTTTTGAAAATTATTTCCAATAATGTACAATAGTGATGTCAGCAAACTTGAATTCAATGTCGATAATTGTGATGATTTTGGTCATAGTACATAACATTATTGAAAAGTCATAAATTTTATCAAGCTAATACGAACATATATAATCACCATTTCCATCAATATTATAGATTATATAACGTAATTTTAATTTGTAAGTGAATCTATCATTATGATTTGATATTCCATATTTTCTCTAATAAATTTTTTTTTTTTAATTTGGATAACAACACCCTTCAACTCTAAATTTAAACCTTTTCAAGCATTGCCACTTTCACTTTGATTATACTTATAAGTAAATTTGTTATAATCAAACCCATATTTTCATTACTAATGTTGAATGAATTAATGGTGATATGGGATAACATGCTCCATAAAGCCTAAGTTCTAGCTTCATAAATTATGCAAATGCTTTGGCGTGATTTACAATTTTTTCACAACATTTAAAGGATAGATAGATAGGGACTCAAGTTTCTACAACAACTAGAGGGAGGAAAATTTTTAAGGGATGGACTATTTTGGTACTTTATTGACTTTAATATAATTTCATCTCATTTCATTATGGAAAAAATTAAAGGAGACTGAATAATGAAAAAACATATTCTTGGGTGCAAGATTGAATGGCCTTGAGAAGGAAAAGAGACTAGAAATGAGAGATTGAAAATGAGAATTTCGTAGATATTTATACAACTTAGGTGTGAAAGAAGGAAGACACAAGGAAATCCATGACAATAGACTTTCTCAAGGAAGTATTGAAATCATTTAGTTGACAATTCCAACACTAAATTCATACAATCAAGAAGAGTTGAATTCTTTGAAGGAGGCCTCTCATGGTTGAAAGACATCTTAAGAAACTAAAATGGAAGCTTGTGAAACACACAAGATTCAAATTATCTCTATCAGTCAATTTCACATCTAGTTGTAACTAAATTTTACACTAATGCCAAAAATTTACATATCTCAAATTCAATCTCACAATTAATATAGACTTGTCTTCTGAAGCTATTCTGAGGTGTCCTTTTCTTGATAAGTGGTTTCTTCTTCAACTGTAGTATGTTATTTTCAAAATACTATTGTTGATTTTGTCACCTAATATTTACAATTTCAAAACATCTATTGCATCTCCATGACTACACAAATATACTCTTTCTTTCTGCTAGTGCACTTCTATACAAAACACATGTTTACTTTGAGATAACTTGTAATACTAGATGTGTATGAGTTTCAACATTTTGAATTAGATTAAACAATTGAGGTAGAAATGTGTACAAATAATGTCCAAAAGGAAAAAATATTTTATGAAGAATGACCAAGCTTTGTGAAAGAGGTAGGTAGGGACTTTCATTTGGTCAAATTTCAATTTGTTGCTTCGTTGATTAGGTCAATTTCAATTTGTTTGTTTTTTATTTAAGTTAATTTCATATGGTTTATTGTGATAACTTCACTTCTTTCACTAATTCAAGTCAATTTCAATTTCTTGTTCCTTTATTTATGTCAACTTCAATTGGTTCAATGAGTAACTTTACTTCTTTCTCTAAGTCAACTTCAATTGATTTTCAATACGTTGTTTCTTAAATTATGTCAACTTAAATTGGTTCATTGACTTCACTTCACTTATTTTATTTTGTCAACTTCAATTGGTTCACCCTATCACCTCACTTGTTGCACTAGTTCAATTTCAATTGGTTACTATTAAATATCGATGTGAGACTTCAAGTAGTTACTTTTAAATATCTAGTGCTCCATGTTTATGTAATATATCTGTTTTGTATGGGTCATGCTTTACCTTTTTTTCCCATCTTCCATATTTAATACTAATTATACATCTCTATAGTGGCATATATTTATTTTTGTTTTTATATTCTTATTGTTTATGTTGTAAGTAATTTTATATGTATAATAATTAGGAGGTAAAAGTAATCCATAACATATTATTTACGATAAAAAAATTTCCAATAAAATTTTAACTCTATGCCATGGTACATTATTTTACTTCAATTTTAAGATTTATATAAACTTTATAATATAATAGTTATAGTGATATATTATATTATATAAAAAAAATTGTCTAGATTAAACATGCTTGGTGGTGTTTGGGAGAAAATTGCTAAGCCAAGAAGCAAGAGAGAAAGGAGAAAGGTTAATTGAATGCTTGTAAATAACCTATAATTGGTTATTCGTTTTAAAAATAGAATATGGTTAAATTCACAAGAAATGAGGAGGATTAGTTCCTTGTATTGTATGAAATTTAATTAAGCTGTTGACGTGAATTTTATTTTGAAAGCATGTAATAACGAATGTAATTGAACTAACCATTCAACCCATCTAAATAATGCAACCAACATGAATCAAGCTAGTTAACCCATTTTATTTTGTGCGCGAGGAATTTGAATGGCATATTTGGGTTTAGCCATTCCCTAGGTGAGAATACTTAGCTAGCTTTGAAATTGTTTAATGTAAACAAATATAAATTATAGGAAGAAAATTAGGTTGGAAAATCCAAGGGTTTGTCCCTTCCTTTAGTTTGTGAGAATTCTTAGCTACATTTGAAATTATTTAACCTAAATTAATATAATAGCAAACAAATTGGGCGTGAAAACACATATTAACATCATACAACAAAAAAATATACATATAGTGTCAAAAAGAAATGTTAATATCACATTGTTTTGATGTTTAAATTTTGAAATGATATGTTTCAAAAAAACCATTCAACTTTAATTCGATTTGGCTTTCACATCATTTTTCAAACATCAATATAATGACCTCTCGAGTTAAGAATGTTAGTTTATCCACATATATGAATTTTGTTCCAATGACAACTATCAACAAATTATCTCCCTTAAACATTGCCTTAATGATGTTGATAAAGGTTATTTAAATGTTGTTTTAGACAAGTAATCTACTTTAATTCCTTGTCGAATTTGACACTAGGAATTGGAAACAACACTAGAGACATCGATAAAAAATACCTAGGTAATGAAAATGATGCCCTTAACATCAATATATCGAATTCAAGGGGCATGCTTATCTAAGTAACCCTTGTCCACATTTTTGCATTCCTATTTTACATAAATCATTGCTAATGATGTAGAGTAGTGATGCTAATAATATTGAAGTAAAGCTTGAAAACAATGATGATTCATGGTCATAGTAGTATAACATTTTTGATGAATCATACATGATGTTAAGCTAATACAACCATGATCATCACCATTTCCTGTCGCGAACTCATGAAAAAAGAAACACAAATTAAGAGCATTGGTATAGGAATATAAATGGTGGAAAAAATACGAAAATGTGAGACAAAAAGTACATATAAAAATTTGCATGCATAGATATATATAATTACCTTGGGTACTTGTGAAAGAATATCTCTTTAATACATTTTTCCTTTTCTTTTTATTCCTACAAAAATCGAAGGTAGGTGCATTCAATTACTTATATATCCATTTTAAATATGCCATAATCACCAAACCTTCATTTCCATAAATATTATAGAGTATAATGTAAGTATAAGTTGTAAGTGAATCTACCACTATGATTTGATATTCCATATTTCCTCTCAAAAATGGATTTTTTTATTGAATATCTACATCCTTGAGGTCTCGATTAAAACCTTTTCAAGAACAACCTCATTCACTTTCTACTTGTTTGCTCCTCCTCTAGGAACAAGTGGGTTCCTTCTTGAGTGTGTTTTTAGCAAGTTGAGGAATAGATGAAAAGAAGGGGAAGTGAAGGAAATAGTAAGGGATGATGGAGGAACTTGGGAGCCCTAAGCGGGGTTTCTATGGAATTAATTGAAGTAGTAAGGGGTGGAAATATGATGTACTTTTTTGAATGATGATGTGTGGGGGACTTTCAAATGATAGTGGAGTGAGTAGTGAAGTGGTAATATTATGAGTGACAAACATGGCAAGTGATCTGAATTTGATTGTTAGTTATTGTTGTGCTAATATCAGTTTCATATTTGAAAGTGCTTATGTTTTCTTCTAGTACATGGGTTTATAGATGTGCTTATGATTGATAAAAAAACAAACTTGTGGAGATTAAGTTGATTTCATGAACATAAAAGCATGGAAACTAAATGTTGAATAGTAACACACATCAAACCATGACAACTGAATCAATACCACATTCTTTTGATGAAGGAGTTCACCCCTCCTGGGCTACATCTCCTTATTCGAGCTTCCATGGCATGGACCTTTGTATTAGCTTAAATTGTGAAAACATGTTGTTTATAGTATCCTGTTAACTCTGCAACCTACTCCAATGGCTCCAAAACATCAAAATATACCAAGAATGACTATTACTAAGCCAAAATTGGTCGAAAATTGGCTCAGTTATTGCAAAAACCAATTTTCCTACATTTTCTCCACTGAATCTGGAAAATGTCCAGTTAACATGTCTAAATTTGGAGTTTTGCCCTAAAAAGGCGCTTCCACCATAATTTCCACCAATTTAATCTACGGATTAACACACAGTTAATGATAGCTTAGTGGATAAGCGCGTCATTAAACTGTGTGTTATCCATAAGTTGGGTAACAGAATAGTTTAAGTGCTAAGTGTAGTTATTATGCAATAATATCGATTAGAAATTAATAAAACAGGTTTAAGATTTGAAATTTACCGCCAGTTCATAACTGCTCGCCCTTGGTTCTTCGCATTAGATCATATGGGAGTGGGTTGGCCCCCTCCGGACCCCTGTCAATGGCGCATTCAAACTTCAAGTATAAGAAGAAGAGTATATGGTTTAAGACCCACTGATCAGTAGAGTGATAACATGCCAGAGTGGCGCAAGGGTGATCGTGGGTTCGACCCCAATTCCCGCACCATATTTTTTTCTACCATATAATACAACATAGCCAAGATTTAACTTTGGTTTATAAATCATAGCTTGTCCACCATATATATCCACTTGTCTGCCAAGTCTAGAGTCTTACGCCAGTTTAGTTATCTGCCTGCCATATGTAGCCTCTCCGCCAAATAACATAGAAGTCTCCACCAGTTAAACTGTCTGTCCGTCATATCTATAGAGCCTCTTCCAGTTAGATAGAAACCTCTCCACCGTAGGCTAAGGTATAAAACTTAGGTTTCAAATCAAATATGTGCCATATATAAATATGTATGTCCGAACTTTGCAACATGGTGAATTCGAAAATTAATCCAAGGTTGGATGGTCCACACTAGAGGGGACACATGGTGCAGAGCGGCCTCTGGTTGTACCATGTGTCCAGATCTGGTTGGACTACTCCAACATAAAAAAATTAGGCTAGATAATGAGTGTAGGGGTTGTTTTGATTTGATTTGGTTGGGTTTTACTAGATGAAGAAATTAGGTCAAGGGAGCTAGGTCAGGGAAAATGAGATAGGGTTGTAGGGATTCAATGGGGCAAGGTAGGCATAAGGCTTACCACTTAAAGATGTTTGTGATGAGATGGTTTTGTGACTGAGGAGAAGCTAGGAAGATCATGGGAGATGTATTCTTCCTAAACAGAGGAAAATGGATAAATTATTATCACTTTCCCAAAACAGAGCATGAGCAAGCATGTGTTCTTCATATCAACTTGAAAGAGATCATAAAATAGAGATGTAATGAAAATTAATTGATCCAGGTGGATATTGGTGGTCACCCGCCTATTCCACTTGGGGCTCCACCATTGTCTATTTCAGTTTTTCAGTTTCGGCACAGTTTACTATTTTTAGTAGTTTTTCGGGTCTTAAACTTCCGGAGCCGTTTTAAGGCCCTAAACGACGTTTTTTGGGAAAACGGAGAGCAACATGGGTCCATGGACCGATGTTGCTCATTCCAAATTTGTAGTCCTCGGATAGATCTTTCTAACGAGGTATGGTACGCGTCAAACGGAGATCATATGCCAAAGTTACGCCCTTGGGAAGTTGAAACACCAATTTACCCAAACGGGGCCCATAGTTTTGGCGCTTCATCTCCTAGGGTTAGGGTTTTGGCTGTTTAGGATTTCCCATTGTTTCTAAATGATAAATAGGCCCTCGAGCCTCATTGTAACTCAGTTCAGAGACCTGTAGCCGCCACATCTCTTCTCGGAGATAGCTACCAGCGCCCTAGCTAGTTTTATTTCCATTCTGTCTGTAAGCAAATTTCAGTTCTTTGATATTAATGAAATGAAGTGTTATTTCCGCTGCATATCTGTATTTATGTTTATATGTTTATTCTGTTGCGTTCCTGCATAAATCCGGATCAGTGGTATCAGAGCGGTCTGCTTTTTCTCGATCCTTCTTTGCATGTCCCCAACGAGGTCGGGGTATAAGGAGCTAGGGCTTGATCTGGTGGAACCTTTGCAAGATCAGCCTCGCAAACCTCGGCGGACGCCCATGGGGGACGAAAAGAAAGATGAGGGAGCAGGAGATCCTATCAAAATATTGCTCGAGGAGGCCCTCGAAAGACAAAGGAACGTGATGATGGATAACTTTGCTCAAATCCTTCAACGGCTACCCACCGGCGGCGCATCTACATCCAGCAACCACTCTGGAGGCGTGACTCCTTTTAAGGTACAAGTAAATTTTGACATTCCCATATTTGAGGGTCAAATAGACGCATATGTCGTAGATAGATGGTTGAATCTGTTAGAAGGATATTTCTCGGTTCATGACTTTTCAGACCGAGAGAAGATTATTTTTGCACTCCTCAAAGCTACCCCCCATGTTAAGGACTGGTGGGAAACCTACTGTGAGAACAAGGACCAGACAGAACCCTCTCTGTTCTCGGCCATACCTACTTAAAATTCTTTCCGAGATGCCATCAAGGAATAGTACTATCTTGTGGGGAGCTATGAGGACAAGTACATACAATGGACCACTTATTTGCGACAACAAAGGGATCAGATGCATGAGCTAACGAATCGATTTCCATACCACTGCTGTACACAAAGTTGGGTATCAAAGATTCGAAGAAACATCACAGTGCTAAAATTATCGCGCATAGAGCACAAATACATTCGGAAATGGAGTTCCTTGACATCCTCCTCGCTATGTACGTATCTGGAATTTATCACTGCCCAAGATTGACAAAATTCAAGCGGGGAAGAAGCGAGACTTTGGATCTGCGAATCAAAAGCAAAGGAAAGGTGCTTCCAAACTGCAGAACAAAGGACAAAGCCAAGGCATGGCGGCTAAAGACAACTCATCGAAGCCACAAGAAAAGAACAGCACCGCAAAGCCAAAGAAGGACACGGGAAAGTGGTGTGAGTTCCATAAGAGCTCCACTCACAACACAAGTGAGTGTCGGGCCAAGCAGTCGCTAGTGGCCGAGATGAAGGCTTCTGAGTCAGATGCATGCTCTGACTCCGAATCAGAACCTGAAAAGGCGAATGAAAAAGGGAAACAGATTATTGATGCGGAGCCCAACGCCACTGTTGCCACTGCAAAGATCCAAAAGGAGGAGCCGGAAGATCCAGAGGAGGAGGAACGTCTCTTCCACTCCCAGATGTGGGTAAAGGGCTCCCCGGTACAGTTCATTGTCGACAATGGGAGCCAAAAGAACCTCATTTCAACAGACGTTGTGAAGCGGTTGGGCTTGCCGACCACAGCTCACCCACATCCATACACCATCGGGTGGCTTCACCAAGGACAAGATCTCCGCGTCAGCCGACAGTGCCGCCTTCCCTATAGCATCAAGCCCTTCACGGATGAGGTATTATGTGACGTTGCTCCTATTGATGTTTCTAATGTATTATTAGGACAACCATCTAAATAACACAACCAAGAAGCAGTAAAATTTCCTCTATACCCTATGGTTTATATATTCCCTTACTTTATGAGAAAGCTTAACTAGGTTTGAAATTATTTAACTTAAACTGAAAAAAATCTATAACAAACAAATTGACCTTGGATGAGAGAAGCAAAAAATATAGAACAAAAATTCTACATTTGGGATAAAAACAATGCTAATATAACATTGTTTCCATGTTTAAACATTGATCCCATATGGGGTTTATGAATGCCGACTCTAGATGGCAGCGTGGTGGTATGCAGAGCCCGATGGACCTCCACGCGCCCCATAAGAGAATTGATGAACTTTACATGGTACATTGTACCCACCGTTCACTCAGCCTATCGCGCGCGAGTTAATATGTAGGCCGAGAGACCCCAAAAGGCCATTACTAAAATTCAAGTGCAACTAATTAAGTAAATGGCTTCTTAAATAATGCTTGTATTCAGTTGATGAAAATTCAACATGATAGTTGAAATGAATCCCCATGTTCATGAATAACACAAAATCCACCTTTATAACCATTTTTTGTTCTATGTACTCTTTTTCACAATAAAACTCATAATTATTTCTAAGTGAAATAATAGTATGTTTCTCACTCTTCTCATCCACAAGAAAAATATTTGAATTTTATTGAAAGATTGCAAATGGAAAAACTACATGATGTATAATAGGAGTGTCAAGAATTAACCTTTCATGTGCTTCGATCAAAATATGATCTTGATTTCAAAACATTTTATGTGTGTTACTTCAAGAGGCGGATTTTCATGAATAAAGTCTTCATTTTCAAAAGGATCTAGAACAACCCTTTCTTTTTCATTGTTTTCCTGCAGCTTATGATAGAGAATTTGAAGCCTACCATCCTCAAAATCAGAAGCTTCATGCATATCACCTTGAGAAAATGGATGCATGAGTAATCCTTATATGAGTCTGAATTGAGAGTTTCTAGAGTAGTAGGTTCAACAGAAATTTGGAAAAAAATGATTTTAATGCATTCTTCAATAACTAGCATAGCAACATGCAATTCTATGTCACGTAAATTTTAATATCATTGTCTTGGGATGCATTCTCATTTGGTTGAGAATAAGAATTTTCAAAAGGATTTATAATCCTCTCTTCTTTACTCACTGACCCAAAAGACGAATAAAAAAATTGATTGTCTATTTCATTTTCTTGATTATTTGAAATATGTTGAATATGTTCATCGAGCTCATGAGGACAAACTTGAATATCATGGAAATTTTTCTCTTCATTTACTATCTCCTTCCGATGTTTAAAATAATTCTCATGAAAGGCCTTTATAATCTCATCATCCATAAACTGATCATATCCATAAACATTTTCCATATGATGAATGAAAATTTCAACATGTTGACAACAGTCTTGAACCAATAATAATGATGGATAGGATTCCTTAAAATGTTCAAAGAACATTGTGTGGAATTTTTTTAAGGAATATATACTAGCAATTGATAATCCTTCATACCAAGATCGTGTATCTTCTTCTAATTTTTCCATAATCATCTTCATCAAACAATCTTCGTGAAATTCAACCTTAATTCTACGTACATCCATGTGAAATTTTACCAAATGAAGAGCAACATCGTCTCCTTTTCCATCTTTGAATCTAGGCAGATAAGTTTGCCAATCGACATGAGGCATGCGATTTGGAAAGCCTGGAATATGCATACAATTTAAAGTAGCACACCTTGCAGATATAGAAATCATCTTGAGCTAGTAGAGTCGCAAGTGGAACATTGAAAGTTGAATTCTAGATCTCGTTGACAATGGAGTTTCTCGATGAATAATGCACAACCTTCTTGTGTCTGATCATTTTTCACCGCCAGTAATCAGATCTAAAACTTGATCATTCTTTCTCGGGAAATATGGAACCTTTCGCTCCCTGGAAACAGTGCCACTATATTAGCACTTCGTAATTCCTCGAGGTTGAGAAGAGGAATCCAAAGGAAACCACAAACCACTTTAAAATTGGAATCTAGCGTTTCCAGCTTCAGAGAGGGCTCTCTCTATTTGAATCTCTAGTTACTTAGATGTTTGATTGTCTTAGGTTTTAGGCTAGGTATTAATATCATATGGGAATATGTTTTAACAGTTTGATAATAGGGAATAGGGAAGATCCATTGCGCATGGAGTGATATTAAGCTAATGATTTTCAATGAGTGGATGAAAAAATGAGGAATCCTTAGACAGGAGCAAGGTAAGAAATCCTTATGGTTTTTTTTTGTCAAAACTCATTATAGATAACTAAGCAGAGGAGTAGTGTAATTGATAACATCTAAATCATCTGGCTAAAGATGAATTTTATATATATCAATGGAAGAACAAACACTAAAATGTTCAGTAACCTTTAACATGGCACTTAAAGTGAATTCTGAAATAAATTTTGTTTAACTTGACATTGAAGACATGAAATTTAAGAATGAAAATAAAATAAGATAATAAAACAAGAACATGATATATACATCACCATAGGAAACTGACACATGAATCCTTCAACAAGTAAACATCGATCTTCATCATTCATTGAAATTTTCCAATGGAACTTTACAATGTTCAATGCCTTCTCTCTTACACACTAACCAACCAAAATTTTGCACACTAAAATTCATGAAATATATACAATTATCTCATCCTTGTACTTAGGAGGTCGATCTCAACCATTTCCCGAAACATAGAGTCAGTTACATTAGATTTAGAAGCTTCCTACTACGAAATAGGGACCGAATTTTTGGAAAATAAGGGTCAAATATTAAATCATATCTCTTGAATCATGACATATGTTACAAAAATGAAGGTGGGTTTTGTAGATGAATGTGTGCTTGAGATAAACCACTTTCAAGTTTCGAAAATTATTCTCGAGCTCCTCAGAATCTGTGCCCAATAATCATGACTAAAACAGGAAATAATGAAATCTAAAAAATAGACTGTAACGATTCATTAAAATATTCCAATATAGGACAAATATGACATAAATGAAGGAGGGTTTTATTATTTAGCTCTTTTTTGACAAAAACCTCTTTTACATTTTCAAAATTCATATCCATTTGGTCAGAAACCGATTTTGAAGTTAACTGCTAAAACAATAAAAAGCGCGGCAAATCCTTTGCAGCCAAAACACAGCGAGTTCATGATTTTCATGCTTCTGATCACCTCCTAGGCTTCTAAATGTATCACATATGTGGAAAAAAATCTATAAAACATGAGATACCTATTGGATAACATGTTTTCATACTGTAAAATCCCATCCTTGAAAATCATCACCTACAACAGAAGTGCAGCCCCTGAGCACAACGAACTTCATTCGTGTGAATTTTACCAGGTGTCTCAGACTGGGTGATATGGTTGGTGAATCCTAAAATACCTCCTTTGAACCTCCATGCGAAAAAAGGAATGCCAAAACTTCGTCTTTTTATCAAATCTTAATGCCTTTGATAATAGTGTAGCAATAATTTGTGGTGATAATGATATGATGAAATATTTTGATGTGACCTTGCTACTGACTTGAAAAGACACCACTGATTTGTCTCAATGATGAGAGAATAACGATCGACTTCTATCTTTCACTGATTACTTGGATTACACATTACCCTAGACTAAACAAACCCCACCCCACGCACCTAAAGCCTAAAGCAATGGTTTTCCTTCTCTATATAAAAGTGACCACATATCACATCTATAAAATTTTAACCAAGAAAAACATCAAAACTCTTTTCAAACCCTACAAGATGTTAAAGAAATTATCCAATTTTTTCAAAGGTCAATTGGATCCTTTGGCGGGTCATGGGGTCTATAAAATTCCATGCTCATGCATAAATTGTTATATAGGCCAAAGAAATAGATCTATGAAATCCTGCTTAAAAGAACACATAATAAATATGTATCATAATCGTGTTTCAAAATCAACCCTTACTAAACACACCTATAATTTTTTTATAATTATTTTGCTTAGCTTGATTTCTCAGGATAAGTAGAGTTTCCAAGTGAAATGTTAGACACAATCCTCCAATCAATGACATAGTAAAAAAATCTTCAAAAATAACATTACTAAGATATTCCAATTTAAAGTAGTTTGTAAATATTTAGTTTTTATTTAATTTTAAAAAACCTTTTTCTAAATTAAAGATAGAGAAATAAACATTTCATAGATAAAAATGTATATATTTTAAACTTTTTAAAAAATGGTAAGGAAATCAATTCAATCTTTTGAGATCATGTTTATCATTTATTACTATCAATTCGAAGTATATTTGAGATTTATAACATAAGATAATATAACAATTTGAATTTCGTTGTAATGAACGTAAAAAACGGTAAATGGAGAGTTCACGGGGTGGCGAGGTGGACACTTTTTCTGCCTTTTTGTTTGGAAACGCTTAAGTGATTAAGGAAGCGAGCAACCGTAATTTGAGAATTTGAGAAATAATTAGGGTGTGGATTAACAAAATCGTTGCGTGGGTTTCGGGAAAGATCATGTGGTGCATAATATGTGTGTGTTTAAGGGAGCATTTACACAACCTAATGAAAAGGACCTTCGGTTAGGGTGAGGCCTACGTTGAAAAGACTCTCGCTAACTAACTTGTAAAAGTGTGAAGTCATGAATGGCTTCATAAAATTGATATGCTCCAGGGGACAAGGAAACTGAAAGGGTCCATGAGAGACATGATATAACAAAAGGGAAAAAAGTGAGGGAGATTGAAATGGCCCGTGACAAGGTATATCCAAAAGGTAAAGGAGGGCCCAACTTGGTGAAAGAGGTTGGTAGGGACTTCTATTAAGTCAACTTCAATGTGTTGCTTCTTTGAGTGAGCCAACATCAATTAGTTTAATGGGTCAACTTCAATTTGTTAACCTTGTGGCCTCACTTGTTTCCCTAAGTCAATTTTATTTGGTTGCTTGTTTCCCTAAGTCAATTTCATTTGGTTGCTTTAAAATACTTAGGGCTCCATGTCAAAATAAGTGGATATGTCATGTTTTACTTTTATCACATTCTAGATTATGTTTAAAAGCATTCCAGATTATGTTTACTTTTAAGTTCAAATTTTCAATAATAACAATAATATATTTTTATATTATGAATAATTCTAATTTTAATGCTTCATGTTATGAATAATTTTATATAAAAAATAATTAATATGTCAAAGTAGTAATTGTTTTAAAATACTATATTTAATAAAAGTTTTTTTGATATGAAAAAAATAATTTTATGATATAAGTTTGTAAATCGATATAATATTATATTTTTTCATTTTAGTTTTAAGATTATAGATGATATTTTTTTCATTTTAATATTAATATTTTTAATTATTTTGATGTTATTTTATATAGTCATAATAATAGGATAGTTCAATTTAAAGATAGGGTTGGAGTTGCTATTTAATTTTGGGAGAAAATTAGAAAGAGTGGAAGCAAAGAGAAATGAGAAGAGTTAATTGAATGCTTATTAATTACTCATAATTTTTTATTGGGTTTAAATATAGAGTTTGATTATATAGATGAAACAAAAAAATAGAAAAAAAGAATTGAGAATAATTATTTCTTTCTTATATTCTATGCAATTTAATTAATTTAATTATTAGACAAAAAAATGAAAAGCATGTAGTAACTAATGTAATTGAACAAACCTTTCAACTCCATCTAAATAGCACAACCAAGAAGCATTAAATTATTTAATCCAATTTCCTCTAGGCCCTATGATTTATCTATTCCCTTACTTTATGAGAAAACTTATCTAGGTTTGAAATGATTTAATTTAAACTCAAAAATTCTATAACAAACAAATTGACTTTGGATGAGAGAAGAAAACAATATAGAATAAACAATTATACAACTGGGATTAAAAAAATGCTAATATAAAATTATTTCAATGTTTAAACATTGACCCCCGATGTGGTTGATGAATGTCGGCTCCAGATGGCGGCGTGGTGGTACGCGGAGCCCGATGGGCCTCCACGCGCCCCACAAGAGAATTGATGAATTTACACGGTACATTGTACCCACCATTTGCTCAGCCCACCACACGCGAGTTAATATGCAGGCTGAGAGACCACGAAAGGCCATTCGATTTCTTTGGGCGATGAGGAGGGAGTGTTTGGTGCATAATTTGTCTGGTGTTAATGTTACCCCATGAATACTTTTCCATATTTGTTTTCTTAGGGCCATATAACACCCCTCCCCCTCTGGCCACTTCTTGTTCCAATAGAAATTATTGACACCAAATGATTCTTGTGTTTTTTTATTATTTTCCCACACACATAAATATATGAGTTGAATGTTGAAGGAGCACTTTGATTATCTTGATAAAGTTAAAAATAATATAATAATATCAATTATCATTAATTATATTATTATTTTATTTTTTATATCTAGAGGAATAGAGAATTTAGTTGGTCTCATACTCGTGTGACACAACATCAATTCCAACCAATACCACTATAACTTCTAGTCTCATAATCGTGTGACACAAGATTGATTCCAACCAATACCACTATAACCTCTAGGTGGTATTCCCCTTTTACAAATACATGTATATCTTGGAATTTGAACTTTGAACCTCCTTACCCATAATATTTCATTTTCATAACCTTTGTCTATTAAACTGCCGCAAGACTATATTATTATTTTAATTTTACTTTTATTATTATTTTAATTTTACTTTTAATTAAATCATTATTTAATTTGGCCTTAATTAGGCCGATAGGCCTTCTCTTTTGAAAGAGAACCAATTTTTTTGTATTCTTTCCGAAGAATCTAAGGAAAGGGAAGTAATCTCCTTGGGGTTGCAGAGCCTTCCCTAGAGAAATGAAGGAGAAAATGACTGGGCAGTTCGACTGAGTGGATAGGGTTTGGTTGCCCTAACTCCTCCTCGCAAAAAGAGGATCATCGGATCAGAGTCTCGGGGATCATCGGTGGTAAGACATCCATCTATCACTGTACATTCCCACTGAAAACCCACCCCAGGGACAACTGTAGGTAAACCTTCAAGAAACCTCTTCTCGATGAAGTCCATGCTCAGATAAACAGCAAAAGCGATAGGAAAAAAATCATTTGATAACCAAGGCTGGCTAACATGATAAGATTAGTAATTCACTCTGAATATTAATAGGAATTCATATTAAAGGGGTGGCATGGTAATGTCTAACCTTTGAATTAATATGTGTGTGCGAGACAGAGATTAGAGCATGCATCGGGTATCTTTGACTCGTCGACGGTTTCATTTTTGGTTTAATTGAGTCATAGTTAGGCTTTGCTTTGTGGTTGAATATATATATATAGATATACACTTTGATGAAAATTATTTTTATTTTTATAAATTTTAAAATGAGAATTATTACTCTAACTTAAAAATGAAATATTTACATTTTAAAAATAAATTTTTAATTTTAAAAATAATAACTAAAATTACTACTTAATTGTCCACAATACTTAAATATTTTAGATTTTAGTAAGAGAAGAAATACTAAAAAAATTTATATTTTAATATATGAAAATGTTGTCACTTAACAAAAACACATATAATTAAAAAAAAAATGATAATTTGAAAAAAATGAGTGCATGAAGGAAAGCTTCAGATATCATAAAAATAACACAGCACTGTGAGTAATATCGATGTCATTGGCCTAAAATGTTTATGATTATGATTTTTTATTTTTTTTTCCAAAAAGTGAAAAATAGCTGATTGACAAGAAGAGCAAATACATTGCTTCGTAGGAAGGAAGGATTGACTGATAAAGATCAAGTAATTTTTAATTAGTCATATCAGAAATTACCAAAAAATCGTTTGATTCGCCTGTCTGAAATGGACCTTGCAGCATCAGTGGCAAAGGCTTCACGAATCTCGGTCTCAGAGCAGCTTGGCTCCATTGTGGAGCTTATTCCCTGCATAATAGAAGTAAAAATCTCATAAAAATTATATATATTTGGATACTTTTGGTACATATTTACTCTTTGTGCTTACCTAAATGATTGGTAGCAAAATGAAGCTCTATGCCATCCTATGAAAGCTGGAAAAGGCATCCCATTACCCCTGCATTATTACTTCACAAACAGCCAAACCAACCCATTAGCACTATCTCAATGCGACAACAATCCCAAAATTGCAATTTTTCATCTTAGAGCTCAGAAAAATACATATATCAACAACTAATCCAAGCAAGCCTAGAAATTGACAGGCATGTTTTTGTAAATTTTGGCATAAAAAATAAAAAAATTGAAAACAAAATAGGTGATCCATTGGAAGGTGTTTTCTTTCATGTGCACTTGGAAGAATTGTGGGTCAAAAATACGTATAGACCAAGAAATGGATAAATATCTCAAGACAATTCCGTGCAGGTATAAATTTAAGTACTTGTAGACTTTAAAATTAAATTTATTGTAAAATTTCAGTGTGGCTCCGAGCCTCACTGCCTGTTATATATATATATATATATATATGAAACACTGAGAAAATTGCATGGATATACGCACAAGCATATCTATGTGACAAATTAGATAAGTAAAAAAAATTGCTTACATGAGAATATTCAGAGGTTGATTCAATGACTTGAAAGAGGCTGAAAATTTTCGCACAGAATTAAATGAGTCAAAATCACCATATCCTGAAGAAAATTTTGGTGTTCTTAATCGTTATTTTTGGGATTACCATGACAGAAAATAGTGTTTTTATTTCTGGTTATTACTAATTTAAAAGCACACTTAATGTTGGACTTTGAATTTCACATTAACCTAGGCTATTCAACAGCATTCTCTTCTATGTATACAGGAGATTGACACACAATTAGCAAAACTAAAAACGAAATTTCACAGAAACAGAACTCCCATGGAACATGATATTTCAGTGATTAACCAAAACGTAAGCTCTATATATTTCTAGTTCTTCAACACGATTAAAGCACTAGGTATAATAACGACTGACACTTCTTGGCCAACTCTAAGGTTCATTTAGATTAACTTGAGTTGCTGGTACGACCAAAAAAATTCAAAATGATGGCCTCTCCTTGATTTTCTTTAATTAAGATTTTAGCTACTTGTTAAATTAATTATATGAATGTGAATACCCCAACAATCTGGATAGAGAAATGAGTAAAGTAACTTCCTAACAATTTATTGCAGAAATGCAAAAAAGAAAAATTTACGGAACAAATATTTTGTTGCAAAGCTTGGCTTCTAGGAGATGTCTAATTATTTAGAATACAAATCATCATGATCCGTAAAAAAATCAATAAATAAATCATCATGGAGCAAAGCATTTCATGGAATGTTATATATAATTCTGTGAAATACTGCGAAATGCCAAATATCATGTTTCTTTGTTTAAGTTATGTATTATGAATGAGTGAAAATTAGTATTTTGTTGTTATAAGTTTAAGGAAGTTAATATAATAAGTGATTTTTTTTTTTTTAAATTTGTAATTTTTATATTATTATTTATGTATAAAATTATTTTATTACATAAAATTTTAGAAAAAAAAATTACAAATACAATTTTTTTTTTTATAAATTTATTTCACAAATTTTATATTTATAATTATAAATAATTTATTATTATTATTTTTATTGATTATGAAATTAAAAATATATATTTTCATGCACTGGAACAACTCGAGCAGGAGTTCAGAGAATTTCACAAAGACATTGGCTAAAACTAAACAAAGCCACATATTGACTTCTGAAAAATGGAAATATTTAATAAAGAGAACCTTTTGGAAGGCCCGTCGTTTTGAAAGACATTCAAGAAACGATTTCTTCAAGAAAAACTCTGTCCATCATCTGGAAATTCGCAATCCCCAAGAACCTGCATTGGCTACGTCTGTTGAGGATTGAGAACCTCAACTACTACAATCCAATCCCCAAGAACCTGCATTGGCTACGTCTGTTGAGGATTGAGAACCTCAACTACTACAATCCAACTGATGGGACAGAGTTTTTCTTGAAGAAATCGTTTCTTGAATGTCTTTCAAAACGACGGGCCTTCCAAAAGGTTCTCTTTATTTCCATTTTTCAGAAGTCAATATGTGGCTTTGTTTAGTTTTAGCCAATGTCTTTGTGAAATTCTCTCAACTCCTGCTCGAGTTGTTCCAGTGCATGAAAAGTATATTAAGTTTTTTGAAGGGAGTAGATATGTGCACATTAAATTAATGCCTCCAGGGTTTTTTTACCAAGGGACATCAAACCATCAGAACCAGAAGTGTTTTTTCTGACTGATGCACCTTCATCATTAGCATCATCTGGAAATTCGCAATCCCCAAGAACCTGCATTGGCTACGTCTGTTGAGGATTGAGAACCTCAACTACTACAATCCAACTGATGGGACAGAGTTTTTCTTGAAGAAATCGTTTATCTTTCTTGTAAGATCTGCACCTCTTGATTTTCACTAATCAATTAAAAAAAAATCTCCAGTTGCTTACTGCTGATCCAATGTAAACTCTGTTTACTTCATCTGAAACACCAACACCCATCTAGAAAATAAATTTCTTAATAACAGTTTGCATAGATGAATCCCGGACTACTGATTATTGATTAAGTAAGCTTACATGTAACAAGAGCATGGGCGTCCAGAATGTAGTCTGTATTTACAAGATTTGGTGGATTGGGATTGTCGATTGTAAAGTCTGTTGAATAGTAGTTAAAGCCAAGAAAGTCGAAGGAGCCTTTCAGTTCTTTTGCCTCTTCAATGGTGAACTGTGGTGGCCATGGTCCAACTAAAATTCTCATAGAATCAGGGTACTTCCCTGATGTCAATGGATCCAAATACCTGCAATTAGTTATATGAAATTTTAATATTATCTTCCTGTTTCGCGATGCTAAACTTATCCCGATTACATATTCAGGGGATATTTCAGAAATTTACAAACAAGCGTTCACTGCTGTCCAACAAATTTTAAAATAGTCTGAGCAAAGATGACCATGAAATAATCTATAGCTGTCCAACAAATTTTAAAATAGTCTGAGCAAAGATGACCATGAAATAATCTATAATAAAATGAATAACGATTTAGTTTTGTAATAGGGATAGGGGATAGAGTTTTGATTTTAAAATATTAGATAAATGTTGTTAGGATTAATTATATTATTAGGATTTGATCAATTTTTAGAATCTTAATGTGGTCTACAAATAATTAGTATTTCAATAAATCTTAAGTATAGATTTAAAATATAGATATCTAAATCTCCATATAAAAATGATCATAAGATCAACCTCCTTTCAGATATCATCATGCTTCACATACCATCCTATTCTGAAGTCAATTGCTCTGTGGGTAGCCTGTTGATCCAGCAATGATTTTGTGAATGGCACCATCCAGCTCAACCTGAGTGATGCCTCCTTTGCCATCAATGACAATATTTCCAACAAATCCTTTTCATGATAGATCGTTTGTTTAAACATTTGTGAATTTAAATACGTTCTTTTAGAACCCGGTATCTTACCTGGAATGGTGTGATGGACAAATAACATGCAAACAATAAGCGGTCTTCAAAAACCATGAATGGTGTATCGCACGGCTTCATAGCAGTATATGGTAATTGTTCAAATCATGCGATCAACTCCCGAAAGCGACACGTAGCTTAAGCACGAGTGAGGAAAACCACTTTTATTGCAAGTTTTTAAAGTTTTAAATATTGTGCTACTTGGAATGCGATGACCGTCGGATTTAGAAAGATTTAATTGGATGGTGGAGATTAGAAGATAGGGGAGCGGTAAGACACAAGTCGTAACTGGAGTTTGGTTAGTTAAGAAGGAACACCGATATAAAAATGTTAATGTTTATGTGTTTATCCTTTGATCGCTTGTTTTAATTATTCAAATTGTGATTTGTTGTGGGTTCCGACATCATTTGGTATCGGAGCAAGATCGTGTTGTTTTGCAAAATGCCACCAAGAAGAGGCGTAGGAATAGGTCGGGGACAACCTACAGCAAATGCAGTTTTGCTGGAAGAAGTGTGACATCTTCGTACACGGATGGAAGCTATGGAAATAGCCCAGAGAAGAGCACCTGATGAAGGAGGCGCAAGGAGAGGCCGATAGGCCGATAGGAGTATCATTTTGTAGTTTTTGAGATGGAGATTTTGTCAATGTAACGCTGAAGTCAGTCTCTGTTTTGCGATCTTATCTGATCCTTCATTTAAAATTTGAGGATTATTCAAGATTCGTGAATCTGTTACCATCCCAGTGTGTATTTGAGGATTATTCAAGATTCGTGAATCTATTACCATCCCAGTGTGTTCATCTTCAGGGGTTGCGACAATCTGTTAAATTTATTAGCGTTCCAGTTAGTTTCTGTGACTGAGTTTTCAGGTCGCATGATTTCTGTGACTGAGTTTTCAGGTCGTATGATTCTGACATTGTGAGACCAGTTTTAACTGCTTACGATTATTAAGTGGTCTTAAATTTTCATTTACTTTCAGATAAATCTTAGTCTAGAATCTTACAATTGAATTCCAGAAATACCATTTGAAATTATAAAGCAATAGAAGAAATATTTTGAATTGCTGGTTTGGTATCCAATTTTTTTCGCTTGTTTTCTTTCAGATTCATTATGGAGGCTGTACAAAGCTCTGGGGAAGCTAAGCTGCCAAAATATGACTGTCTTCTGTTTGGTAAGAAATTACAGAGAGATAATTGTTGTTTGCTGTTTAGTATATTTAGTTTTTTTTCTCTTTTCAATATTACCTTTTCGAGCTAAAGTAGTTTACTGTCTTGAAAAACTAAAATCTAAGTCATATTTAACCTTTCATATTGTTTAAATATAATCTTCAATAGCTTTAATGTTTACGTGCTTGTTTCAGTCTTGGATGATACTCTGTATCCTCTAAGTACAGGAGTTCAAGCAGCCTGCCGTATGAATATAGAAGGTATGTTGTTGAATGTCGTTATTTTCAACAATTACCAGTGCTGCTTAAAAACTATACCTAGATGAATTCATTGTATTCTATGATAATGAGGGCAAGGAAATGGATTTGTTACCCTTTCTTGCATAAAGCCCCTTGGAGGTCATCCTTAAGATTTTCTTCGTTAAATTTAACTCTTGCCGTTAGCTAAAGATCTGAGCTTGCATATGCTCTTTTAACAGATTACATGGTTGAAGTTCTTAAAATTGATAAAAGCGAAGTTTCATCTATGTGTGCTGATCTTCACAAGAGTCATGGGACTACGATGGCTGGACTTAAGGTAATTGTGTCCCTCTTTCATCTATGTGCCTTAATTTCGTTACCATTCCGATTCAGTGGACTTATTTTGAGTTCCTGTATAATGAATGCTGGTGTTTTTAAGGGGAAATTGTGAGAATTGAAGAAATAATAATGTGCAAGGCAGCTGAAGGCTTAATGTGGATTTGCAGATTATAGATGTTTGTGATGTATTTTGTAACCATCCCTATTTTCAATTGCGTTTTCATTTAAAATTTGAGGATTATTCAAGATTTGTGAATCTGTTACCATCCCAGTGTGTTCATCTTCAGGTGTTGCGACAATCTGTTAAATTTATTAGCGTTCCAGTTAGTTTATGTTTTAGATGTAGTATATGGGCTCAATTCAAATTGTAGAGTGGTCTTGAAGATATGAAATTATATTTTCAGATTGCAAGAGCTGAAGGTCAAATTTTTTCTGTGACTGAGTTTTCAGGTCGTATGATTCTGACATTGTGAGACCAGTTTTAACTGCTTACGATTATTAAGTGGTCTTAAATTTTCATTTACTTTCAGATAAATCTTAGTCTAGAATCTTACAATTGAATTCCAGAAATACCATTTGAAATTATAAGGCAATAGAAGAAATATTTGAAATTGCCGGTTTGGTATCCAATTTTTTTGGCTTGTTTTCTTTCAGGTTCATTATGGAGGCTGTAGAAAGGTCTGGGGAAGCTAAGCTGCCAAAATATGACTGTCTTCTGTTTGGTAAGAAATTACAGAGAGATAATTGTTGTTTGATGTTTAGTATATTTAGTTTTTTTTCCCTTTTCAATATTACCTTTTCGAGCTAAAGTAGTTTACTGTCCTGAAAACCTAAAATCTAAGTCATATTTAACCTTTCATATTGTTTAAATATAATCTTTAATAGCTTTAATGTTTACGTGCTTGTTTCAGACTTGGATGATACTCTGTATCCTCTAAGTACAGGAGTTCAAGCAGCCTGCCGTATGAATATAGAAGGTATGTTGTTGAATGTCGTAATTTTCAACAATTACCAGTGCTGCTTAAAAACTATACCTAGATGAATGCATTGTATTCTATGATAATGAGGGCAAGGAAATGGAATTGTTACCCTTTCTTGCATAAAGCCCCTTGGAGGTCATCCTTAAGATTCTCTTCGTTAAATTTAACAGAACTTTATCCCATCATAAGACTGGTCGCTGATGCATGATGGCTAGCACATGTATGCATGCAAAATATATCTTCTAGAGTAGAAATTATGGTGCTGCTGAAAAGGACAATGCCCAGGACAGTCTCACATTTGCATTGCTGCTGAAGAAGAATACAGTTTCTAACAAGATTAGCATGATATATAAACACACCCATTTCCTTTGATAGCAATTCACATCTACTAGAATTTCTAATATCCATAATCTCCAAATGCTTTGTGTGTTCCATGACATCTTCTCTCAAATAGAAACAAATGTGCAAAGACTTGTACATTAGGAAGTACAAGGAATGGATAAGACTAAAGTGAAATGTATATACTTAATATACCACGAGGGCAACAAATAAATATTGACATGGAACTTCAATTTTTTCAATGAAAAATGAGCCTGCAGAATAAGAAATGAGAAAGATTAACAATAACTTATAAACTGTTTGAGTGCAGTCGTTCCTTAGGCGATATGAGCACGTTGCAGCTACTTAGCGTTGAAGGTTTTTGTGTGGAAAGCATATTCAGATTTGCCCAGTCACCACAACTGATATGGCTCTGCTGGTATAACTACCCGTACCCTTCTTTACCGACTTGGATTCCAACGAGGAATTTAAGAGTTTTAAAAATAAGGGGGACGATTTGGAAACACTGTGGCAGGATGAATCTCAGGTAGTCATGTAATTTATTGAGGAAAGATTGTTTCTGTTTTATTTCGAAGCAAAATTGCTTCGCTTTGATTTGAGTTTTCTGTTCTTGATATAAAAGTATACACAAAAGTTGTGATTAAGCAGTCGAATCCGCTTTGAATATGTGAACGCTGCAGGCACCTTTGCAATTACGGGAGTTGGATATCGCTGCTACTCAGCTGCTAAAGATTCCAAAGTCCATAGGGCAGCTGAGGCACCTTGAAAATATCGTCCTGAAACCTGGGAGCTTTTCTGCAATGCGACTGGCATCTTTACCCGAAGAATTCTGCGATCTGGAATCCTTGAAACACTTGGAGTTGAAGCACACTGTTCAAGACTGAGGTTTTTGCCAGATTCCTTTTCAAAGTTAACTAACCTCGAACATATTGACTTGTCCAAGTGCTTCCATTTGCAGATGCTTCCATATTCTTTTGGGAATTTAAGGAATCTTCAACGTGTTTTCTTGAACGAATGTTACGAATTGGAGGGGCTTCCAGATTCTTTTTGCCACTTGACCAAACTCCAACATATCGAGTTGTTCGACTGCTTCAATTTGAAGACGCTTCCAGAATTTTTAGGGAATCTCACGAACCTTCAGCATATTGACTTGTCCAATTGTTCCAATTTGCAGATACCCTCAAAATCTTTTGGGAACCTAACAAACCTTCAGCATATCGACTTGTCCGACTGCTCCAGTTTGCAGGTTCTTCCACATTCCTTTGGGAACATAACGAACCTCAAACACATCAACCTGTCCAAATGCTCCAATTTGGAGATGCTTCCAGGTTCCTTTGAGAACCTAAAAAACCTTCAACGTATAGACTTGTCCAACTGTTCCAATTTGCAGAAGCTTTCAGATTCCTTTTGTAACTTGATCAGCCTCCATCATATTCACTTGTCACGCTGCTCCGCTTTGCAGATGCTTCCTAGTTCCTTTGGAAACTTAACGAAACTCCGACATATTGACTTGTCTCGCTGCTCCAATTTGCAGATGCTTCCCGTTTCGTTTGGCAACTTAAGGAAACTCCAACATTTGGACTTGTCCGACTGTTATAATTTGCAGATACTTCCAGAATCCTTTGGAAACCTAAGGAGCCTCCAACATATCGACTTGTCAGACTGCTCAAATTTGCAGATGCTTCCAGATTCGTTTGGAAACCTACGGAATCTCCAACATCTTGACTTGTCGGACTGCTCAAATTTGCATATGCTTCCGGATTCCTTGGGAAACTTAATGAACCTCAAACATCTTGACTTGTCTGGGTGCTCCAATTTGCACAGGCTTCCATAGTCCTTTGGGAACTTAAGGAACCTCCAAGTGTTTCACTCGAGATGGTGAACTGGATACAACAACTAAACAATGATATTTTCTAACTTGTATTTAAAATCCAGAAAATTCGAGGGCTACAAAGAAGTGAGGAACCCAACCATTGCATACTGTTGAAATCCCCAAAATTTAGGAACCCAACTAATTTTCTATAAATGTTGAAATCAGGAACCCAACCATTGCATACTGCTGAATCCCCAAAATTGATTAGGATTCGAGCAGAATCTTAATTAAATGGTTAAGGAGACTTTGTTAGGTTTCAAAGGTTTGCAGTCTCCGTGATTGACTGAATAATTCCGGCCTTAGAAACCTTTCATACCAGGTGACAGAGGCAGAATTAATGCTTACAGTGAGAGAGGACTAGGCCCTCCCATAAGGCTTTTTCTCGGTTCTGCCAAAAGAAAAGGTTAGGTCAAAGGATTGGATGCCAGAATAGACGGGAAAGCCCTCAAGATTTAAATCTCTGCGAAGGCACCAATGTTTAGATGACCAATCAAACCCAAATCAAATACTAAATGTGAAAGAGTGATGGTTTGGAGGCTGGTAATGGCTGCGGCTTCTTTAAAACAAGGCTTCCCAAAATATGAAAAACGAATCAAATAGATTAATTTTCTCTGCATTGAAGGAGTCTTATGCAGCTATGTAACTGGGAAAATAGTTTCTTTCCTCAGGTAAGATTCTTCATTCATTGTAACATATCATTAAATATCTTTCTGGAAAATTCAGGAAGCATTTGATATAATGGAGCCGAGGAAATGGCCCACGTAATTATTTGTATGACCGCGCAGATTTTACAGACTCTGCGTTCTCCAACCTATTAGAAATCCGATTGTTATTATCTATTAATAATTTCAATCACGGAATGACTACTCATTTCATTTATTGTCAACATAGTTATGGTTTTTCGCTAAATTGTAATGCTTTTTATTGAAATACTGATGATACCTTCGAAATCCCGGCAGAGCTTTAGAACAGTCATTCTAAGAGCTTTAGAGTTTTGGAAGTGTAAAGATGATGTGATGGAGGAACATGTGCCATACCTGGTGCATTTGGTTGTGGTAAAACTGTCATCAGTCAAGCTCTTTCCAAGGTAACTTTTAGATGTTCTCTTATTGTAGAACCTTTGTATTTTTAATAGGCATGCTAATGTACATTAAAGCATAGAAATTTCTGACTCATTCATGAACTCTGTGCAGTATTCAAACTCTGATACTGTTGTATATGTTGGTTGTGGTGAAAGAGGAAATGAGATGGCTGAGGTGAACAGATTCTAAACCAGTATTTTAAACTATCGCAAATAACATGTCAAATACTCTGTTGTAAATTAGACTGACAGCTTTCCACCACTGTATTATAGGTTCTAATGGATTTTCCACAATTGACAATGACATTGCGGGTGAAAATGTGAAGTTGGGAAACACTTTTTGCCCTTTTTTGACATTGAAAATTGTAATTTTCTATGTTTTTCAACTTCAACTCCACTAAACTCATATTTTTATCGCAAATTATGCTTTGACATAAAAACAAGAATTGTAGAGAATTGTCTTACCTCCATACCGATATTTAAAAAAAAAAAAAATATTGACATATAGAGGGGTAAATTTGTTGTTTACTAATTGCATATACTTGAAATTTTCAGGCAAACATAAATAGTCACTTTATTATCCTTAACTTTTTTTAGGGAAGGTTATTCATTTTTTGGAAAAAAACCATAGCATCATAATCTACATATATTGCACTAGTGCACAGACTATTTTTTGGTAATTTTCGGATCAAATCACTATTTTTTATTATTTTTTGAAATGGACGAAGACAAAAAAACAGTGATGTTTCGGTACATTTTATTATCCTTTGATTTTATTTTCAATGTGATCGTCAATAATAAAAATGAGAGTACCCTTTTGAAGTAGACAGGGAGAGGAAGTGCACTATGATTTTTTTGAATTTTTTGGTGTCCTCATTCGAAAGTTATTGAATTTTCATTCAGTGCAATTTTTCGAACAATGAAATTTCACAATGACACAGTTTAGTAAAAAATTAATAAAAAATTGAATTTTTTAATGAAACTCCATAAATCTCACATCATGAAAAACTAGATTTAGAGACGAATCTAATGGTACTTGGTCCGACATATAAAATTTTGTTTTTGTAGGTGTTCTGTCCCTCCAAAGTTGCAGGTTTCTCAAAACTGTAGAGTTTTCTGAGTTTTTCGTTGACCAGAAACTCTCGGCCGAGAAAAACTCTCGGCCGAGAAATTTTTAAAACTCTCGACCGAGAAATTTAAACCAATTTAACGCGGGAAAACTCTCGGCCGAAAGTTTTAAAAACTCTCGGCCGAGAGTTTGCGGCCGAGAGTTTGCGCAATAAAATATGTTTATGAGTTTAGATTGAAGATGATAAACATTATAGAATTGGTCTAAGAACAAATGAGAGAGCACAACATTACGTCTTTTTTTGTTGAATCAAGAAACAACCAACCTTTACCAGTCAACTAAAAATGAACAAATGAACTTTTATGGAAAGGTGCACCTATCAACCATTTCAAATGCTTTAATAGCATTACTTTCTTAATAGGATAAGAAAATAAACTCAATGAGGGTAGTGACAATTTCATAAAGAGTTTTGTTAGAGATTTCTGTCACGCTGTACAGTAATCTGAGAAACCATGGAACACACAACACAATTGATTTCAGTCTTTATGAACCCATTGGAAATTCTCAGTTACAATTAGGAAATATTAAAGGATTCTCTCTCACATCATAAGCAGATTCAAATGCCGAATGGTTCTTGAATACATCTAAGAGCAGCCGATGAACTTCCCAAGCAAAAGCAAACCAACTGGTAGCCCGACTCTTGGTTGCAGGGTTGCGATGGTGACCCTGAAACAGAGCAAGATGATCTTGGCGCGTAAATTGGTCAAAATTGGCCCCCAAATTCTCCAGATTCAACTCAAGCCCTTCAGACCTGCGTCGGCCTTGATACGACATGCCTCGAGAAAATATTCGATCACAGGATCCACAGCGGCGTTGCCTGCCACACAAATGCACCGAGACCGAGCCAATGCCCGCCTCGCTTTCCATGTGAATCTTCTCCTCAAATAACTAAAAATATTTATGCAAAGTCATAATTAAATATATTATGAGTTGTGTTCTGTTATATGCAGGGCTGGCATCATTTTCAGGTGGCACTTCTTGTCCAAGGATAAGATCTACATTCGGTGGCCAAAGCTTGCATTTACCAGCTTCTCTGTGGGTCTCTGCACGAAGATCTCGCAAGTCTGCTCCTGTGACAATGATGTCAAAGCCAGTTATTCAGTTCATTCAAAGAACGGACGAACAGAGTGTTCCAGATGTCAAATTGTCGAAGTCAAGGGATGGCACAATTGGTATGGCCATATTTTCATTCGATCAGCCGTTTGTATTTGATTCCTCTAGGGAACTTGGAGATATTACAGGCCTTTATATGATTGATGAAGAAGGAGTGCTTCAGTCAGTTGATGTGAGTGCAAAGTTTGTGAACGGGAAGCCTTCGAGGATAGAAGCTAAATATATCATGAGGAGCCCACAAGCATGGGATAGGTTCATGAGATTTATGGAACGGTATTCTAATGAGAATGGTCTTCAGTTCATCAAGAAATAAAAATAGCATATGCAGTCTCAGTTTTGGAATTTCATTGAGAGGCTTACTCTTTTATGCAGTTTTAGAGCTCTGTGTTGTTTTAGACTAGTGGCATGTTGCTGTTACACTTTTAATAGTAAGAAGGTTCGTTAGTGTCCTTGTTCCTTGTTTCACCACTGGTTCCAGAGATTATCAAGAATACTGTCATCACAGTGGAGATTTTGAACTGCAGACGTGAGAATCAAGGGATCTCTGCAGTTGTCTTTCAATAGTATCAGGAGGACTACTTTCAGCATACACATGGACTCTCAATTCTACTTGGGTTTGTGAAGGAAGCCAATTTTGTGGGCTAAAATGTTACTGTTGTCTGTTTTGCTTTAATAACAAGGATTTTGATCCAGGGAAATGCTTCAACATAGTATTTGATGCATGGGTTTCTTCCACTTAGGATTACGAGTGCTGGTAGTAATGCTTCATTGAACCCAGGCACAACTTTTGGATTAAGGATTTGATTTAATTTTTGTTTGCAAGGGTTTTGGTTTTTCTGTTCAATTTGAATATCTAATTTTGTCATAATTGAGCTCAGCACAGATTCAGTATAAGTTTATGTTGAGTATTTTGTAAATGAGTTGCTGAATTCTCGACATGAGTTGCAGGGATTTCTGGATGAGAAATTCACACAGTTGCAGCAGTTGCAGGACGAGAACGACCCAGAATTTGTCACCGAAGTCATCTCGTTGTTCTTTCAAGATATAAATTTAGCGGGAGAAGGAACCCTAAATAGACAACAATGGACTCGTTGGCGTTCCTTTAGAGAGGGGTCTTCAACGGCTATTTTAATTTCGCGGCGATCGAACGTAAAAACCGAAGCTGCGGAGTCCACGGGGTGGCGGAGGGGACACTTTCTCTGCTTTTCGTTTAGAAACGGTTAGATGGTTAAGGAAACAACTAACCATGGTTTGGGAAAACATTAGGTGGCGGGTTAAGAAAATCATTACTTGTGTTTGGGGAAAGGTTTGCTCGTGGATAATATTTGTGTGTTTAAGGGAGCATCTATACAACCTAATGAAAAGAGCCTTGGCTTAGAGAGAGGCCTATGTTGAAAAGACTTTTACTAACTAACTAGTAAAGGATTGATAGGCGACTTCATAGCGGACATCTCGGCGCTTGTTGAGGCATAAGTTAATTGCTATTGTGTGCGGCTTGCAGGCTGTTACACCTAGCCTAGGTTTATAGTGGCAACCAGTTGGATTTGAACCCGAGCCTTGCTTAGGCAACTCTCACCAATTACCAATTATCCTAGATCTAAAAAAAAATAAGTAAAAAATTGAAATCATGAATAACTTCTTGAAATGTGGGTTGCTATGGGAGACAATGAAATTGAAACGGCCCTATCCAAAAAGTGAAGCAAATTGACGGAGAGGTTGGTAGAGGTTTCGCTAAAGTCAACTTCACTTTGTTGTTTCTATGATTAAATCAAAATCAACTTCAATTAGTTTAGTACGTCAACTTCAATTGGTTTAGCTCGTGACCTCAATTGTTTAAGTAGGTCAATTGGTTCACCCCGTGGCCTTAACGTTTTAGTTGGTCAATTTCGTTAAGTTTCTTTTAAATATTTAAGAAAATCAATAGTTATAATGTTAAGATATTTCAAAATCAAAAGACCTACGATGGCCAATATCTCCATGCCTATTTTTATTACTATCCGATCTAAAAATGTATTGTCCTCAATACTTTTTTTATCAAGGCTATTCACATTTATGATCTCAATTTCTGTCGAAAGAAAATTTCCATCTTAGGAAAGCCATTAAAGATAATGGGTATTCCTCATGCCAAATCAAAAAGGTCTTTTAAGTTGCTCGATTTCATTTTCCTAAACAAATCCCACCTCGCTCACCTAAAGCTATGGTTTTCTTTTTCTATATAAAAGTGACCACATATCACATCTCTAAAATTTTAGCTAAGAAAAACATCAAAACTTTTTTTAAACCCTATAAGATGTTAAAGAAATTATTCAATTCTCCCAAAGATCAATTGGATCTTTTGGCGGGCCTTGTGGTCTATAAAATTCCATGCTCATGCAAAAATCTTTATATAGGCCAAACAAGTAGATCCATGAAACACTGTTTGAAAGAACACACAACAAATTTGTATCATAATCGTGTTTCATAATCAACCCTTACTAAACACACCTGTAAAACTTTTATAATTATTCTGCTTCGCTTGGTCCTTGAGGATAAGTGAAGTTTCCATGTAAAATGTTAGAGACAACCCTCCAACCGACAACATAGTAAAAAAATCTCCATGAATAACATTCCTAAGATATTCCAATTTAAAAATGTTTGGAAATATTTAGTTATTTAATTTAATTTTAGAAAACCTTTTTCTAAGTTAAAGATATTGGAAAGTATGTAGAGTAAGTCATTCCTTAATTTTTTTAATAAAGTATACAACTAATAACTTTTAGCAATATTTTATTATTATTAATTTTTAATAAAGTATAAAACCATGTATATTAATAATAAAATATATTCGTTAAATTGAAATATGCACATTCTAAAATTGAAATTGAGAAAATTCAGAGATATTTAATTACAAACAAATTAAAAGTGCAGTTTCTTATGTTATCTTTTTAAGTGAAACTAGGGTTGCTCCTATTGAAGCAATTGCTATGGTGCGAGTCATAAGGTATTTAAAAAAAATAAGCAAATAGAATATGGTAGGTGGCCTAAGGTTGTGTTTAATCACAGATTGTGCAAAAGAAAGAAGACTTGGATGCGGAAAAACAACAAATGGTTTAGTAAATGGGGTATATGCTTGAGCATGTGTCCCACAAACAATAAAGAGATATTTTTTTTTGTTATGGATAAGTTCCACAAACGTACTTGGGAGAAAGAGCTAGGGAGAAGGAAGAAGTACTACATTGAAGAATTTAACCCCACTCACAATCATCAACAAGAAGCGTACATAGGGGCCAATATTTCTTGGAGATCCAAAATTTTTATTGCTCAATTAAAAACTAATTCTCATCAACTTCATTGTGAAACAGGGCATTGGAAAAGGCCAAAAGAAATGTGGGAGGAAAGAGTATGTATTTTTGCTCTTCTGGAAAAGTGGAAATTGAAAAGCATTTCATTTTAGAATGCAACGCCTTCAAGGATAACAGGGAAAATTATGTAGGTATTCTAGCAGCTAGCTCTTGGGATAATCTATTCAGCGAAGAGTTTGTCGAGAAGATGGGAGGGTTTATTGTAAAACTCCATAGGAAAAGGGCCGAATACAGGAACCAGATGGAGAAGAAATCTATCCCATAGATTATTTTTAGCCTCGTGGATGTTAAATATTTTCTTTCTTTTTATAAACAACATGCAAGCTAAATTAAGTTTGAAATCAATAATTAAATTGTATTATTTTAAATATACTATAATTTAAAAAAAAACTTTAATATAATTAAATTATAGAAATAGACATTTCATATTAAAATAAAAATAAAAAAGGTATGGAAACCAATTCAATATTTTGAGATCATGTTTGTCATTTATTACTAATAACTCGAAGTATATTTGAGATTTATAACATAAGATAATATGACAATTTGAATTTCGTTGCAATTGGACGTAAAAAACGTAAATGCGGAGTTCACGGGGTGCCTTTTGTTTGGAAACGCTTAGGTGATTAAGGAAGCGAGCAACCGTGATTTCAGAAATAATTAGGGTGTGGGTTAACAAAATCGTTGTTTATGAAATAATTAGGGTGTGGATTAACAAAATCGTTACTTGTGTTTCAGGAAAGATCATGTGATGCATAATATTTGTGTGTTTAAGGGAGCATCTATACAACCTAATGAAAAAGACCTTGGAGACCTTGGCTTAGGATGAGGCCTATGTTGAAAACACTCTCGCTAACTAACTTGTAAAAGTCTGAAGTCATGAATGGCTTCTTAAAATTGATATGCTCCGGGGGACAAGGAAATTGAAAGGGTCCATGAGAGACATGATATAACAAAAGGGCAAAAAGTGAGGGAGATTGAAATGGCCCCTGACAAGGTATATCCAAAAGGTAAAGCATGGCCAAACTTGGTGAAAGGGGTTGGTAGGGACTTCCTTTAAATCAACTTCAATGTGTTGCTTCTTTGAGTGAGCCAACATCAAATAGTTTAGTGGGTCAACTTCAATTTGTTAACCGTGTGGCCTCACTTGTTTCCCCAAGTCAATTTCATTTGGTTGCTTTAAAATACTTCGGGCTCCATGTAATTGGATATGTCATGTTTTATTTTTATCACATTCTACATTATGTTTAAAAGCATTCTGGATTATGTTTACTTTAAAGTTGATTTTCAAAATTTTAATAATAACAGTAATATATTTTATATTAGGAATAATTTTAATTTTAATTCTTTATATTATGAATAATTTTATATAAAAAATAATTAAGATGTCAAAGTAGTAATTGTTTTAAAATATTATATTTGATAAAAGTTTTTCCCTATGAAAAAAAAATTGTTTTATGATGTAAGTTTGTAAATAATATTTTTTCATTTTAGAATTAAGATTATATAATAATAAATTATTATTTTTATTGTAATATTAATATTTTTAATTATTTTGATGTTATTTTATATATATTATATAATTAGTAGTCATAATAATATCATATTTCAATTTAAAGATAGTGTTGGAGTTGTCAATTAATTTTGGGAGAAAATTAGAAAGAGTGGAAGCAAAAGGAAATGAGAAGAGTTAATTGAATGCTTATTAATTACTTATAATTTTTTATTGGGTTTAAATATAGAATTTGATTATATGGATGAAAAAAAATAGCAAAAAATAAATGAGAATGATTACTTCCTTCTTTTATTCTATTCTATTTAATTAATAGACAAAAAATGAAAAACATGTAGTAACAAATGTAATTGAACTAACCTTTCAACTCCATCTAAATAACACAACCAAGAAGCATTATATTATTTAATCCAATTTCCTTTATGCCCTATGGTTTATCTATTCCCTTACTTTATGAGAAAGCTTAACTAGGTTTGAAATTATTTAACGTAAACTGAAAAAAAAATAAAAAAATCTATAACAAACAAATTGACCTTGGATGAGAGAAGAACAAAATTCCTACATTTGGGATAAAAACAATGCTAATTTCAAACATTGCTCCCCGATGGGGTTGATGAATGTCGGCTCCAGATGGTGGCGTGGTACATCGTACCCACTGTTCGCTTAGCCCACTGCGCCAGAGTTAATATCTAGGCCGAGAGAGTTTGGAAGGCCATTCGATGGCTTTGGGCGATGAGGAAGGAGGTGCCTGGTGCACATTTTATCTTGTCTTAATGCTACCTAGCTACAACTTTAGCTAGGGGAAGATGGGAATGTCATTCATGCTCCCTTGAGCTTGGAGGAAAGTGACCATCGGCAATAGGAGTGGCAATGGGATCTGGGGGCTAGCTCAGCCCGATGTCAGTTTAAACCTTCAAGCCATCAATCTGGCCTCTAAGTGAATTGGGATAGCTCGGGGCACTCATGCCCTCATCTGGTTTGAGCGTGGGGATATCTTGGAGATGAGGAATCTTTTAGATATATTGTAGGAGGTGCTTTGAAATCCTCTGAGATCTGGGCACGATCGACTTCACCGGACTCCTGGGCTCTCATTGTGGTGCTATACTCTTTTACCACTAGTGTCTCTCTCATGGGTGCTTGGTTGGTACTCAAATGACGCCTCATTCTCATCAAGATAAGGCTCGTAATAGTCTCGGTAACGACCTTTGTGTAATTCTTCTACAAGTTTATTATAGTCTGTTCTAGTTCTTCTTTTAGGTCAAGTGGAATTCCATCCTCTTGGGGGTGGATTGTGGTTACAATGGTGGTCTGATGCCCTAGTAGAGAGGATGTGTGTGCATGGGAGGATAAGGTCCACAGATGGAAGGGTGGCAACATGACGAAGAGCCAAGCTTTGACACAAAAACTAATCACAAACGTCATTCGGGAGAGGCTGCAGCTCTATCACCAGCCCACTCCCTGGGTCAGTTGGAGGACCTTGCCTCCTTGGAATCTATTTCTATCCAATTAACCAATATTCAGCTCAATATCGACACTCTGAGGGAGCAAAGGTATGCTGATAGAAGTGAATTATTATTTATATTAATGATCTTCAACACATGCAGAATGATATCCTAGACTCAGTGGAAAGTCTATGTAGGCATCACCGACGAACAAATGACCACCTCCGCTCCTTGGAAGCGAGGGTGTAACACATAGACTTTCACATGCATGAACGTGCTGCTAGGTGAAAATGTGAAGTTGGGAAACACTTTTTGCCCTTTTTTGACGTTGAAAATTGTAATTTTCTATGTTTTTCAACTTCAACTCCACTAAACTCATATTTTTATTGCAAATTATGCTTTGACCTAAAAACAAGAATTGTAGAGAATTGTCTTACCTCCATACCCATATTTAAAAAAAAAAAAATATTGACATATAGAGGTGTAAATTTCTTGTTTACTAACTGCATATACTTGAAATTTTCAGGCAAACATAAATAGTCACTTTATGATCCTTTACTTTTTTTAGGGAAGGTTATTCATTTTTTGGAAAAAAACCATAGCATCATAATCTGAATATATTGCACTAGTGCACAGACTATTTTTCGGTAATTTTCGGATTAAATCACTATTTTTTATTATTTTTTGAAATGGATGAAGACAAAAAAACAGTGATGTTTCAGTACATTTTATGATCCTTTGATTTTCTTTTCAATGTGATCGTCAATAAGAAAAATGAGAGTACCCTTTTGAAGTAGACAGGGAGAGGAAGTGCAGTATCATTTTTTTGAATTTTTTGGTGTCCTCATTTGAAAGTTATTGAATTTTCATTCAGTGCAATTTTTTGAACAATGAAATTCCATAGTGACACAGTTTAGTAAAAAATAAATAAAAAATTGAAATTTTTAATGAAACTCCATAAATCTTACATCATCAAAAACTAGATTTAGAGATGAATCTAATGGTACTTGGTCCGACATAAAACATTTTGTTTTTGTAGGTGTTCTGTCCCTTCAAAGTTGCAGGTTTCCTAAAACTGCATAATTGTTTGAGTTTTTCGTTGACCAGAAACTCTCGGCCTAGATAATGTCTCGGACGAGAAATTTCTAAAACTCTCGACCGAGATATTTAAAACTAGTTTAACCTGCCTAAAGTTAGATTTAACCGCACGGGCAAACTCTCGGCTGAAAGTTTAAATACTCTCGGACGAGAGTTTGCACCCCGAGAGTTTGCCCAATAAAACTCTCGACCGAGAGTTTAGAAAACTCTCGACCGAGATTTTTCTAGACTCTCGACCGAGAGTTTTCTAGACTCTCGATCGTGAGTTTTCTAGACTCTCGGCTGAGAGTTTTCTAAACTCTCGGTCGAGAATTTAGAAAACTCTCGGTCGAGAGTTTTCTAAACTCTCGACCGAGAGTCTAGAAAACTCTCGGTCGAGAGTCTAGAAAACTCTCGGTCGACCGAGAGTTTAGAAAACTCTCGGTCTATAAAATGGAATGTAGGGTATGGCATGAAAATCAAAGTGTGAATAAAGGTATTTAATTTGAAGACTTGGGAAGCCACTTAGTGAACAAATAGTGTGGAAATATCAATTGCTGAGAGTAAGATCACCTATCAATGATGAAAATAGACCTTGGGTACTTCTCTAGGTAAAATTCTGAGAGCAATTTGTTATAGTAGATAAGAGTTTACTCACTAGTAAGAAAAATGTAGACCTTTAGAGTAAAAGATATAGGTTATTGTAGATACTAAAAGTGATTTAACAAATAGAAAGGATAACATGATAAGTCAAGGAGATATGAGAAAGGGACAACACAAGCTAGAAATCCCTTAAACATAAGCATGACAAAAAAGTGACTTGGGAAGCATTGACTCAATAATGACCAATGATAGAAGCTTGTGATGTAGGTGGAATCCACTAAATCTCCATAATTATTGGAAGAGTAACCATATAGGGGAGTAAATACTTAATAAAAATGGCTCAAGTTTCTAGATTCATACTAAAAATCCAAGTTGTCGAGACAAATACTCAAAACTAGTCATTTTTTTAAGCGTGACATTACTCATGATTGTTTCCAAATCAATTAGATAATGCAATTCTTTCCTTTCCCTATTTTTCAATATATTTGATTTTTTTTTCATATCCTAAGGCTTGAAAAATAATAAAATAAAATTTTATTAGAAAAAATCATTCAAAAAGTTTATCTCTCATGTTTTTCCTAAATTAAAAAAATAGGTAATTTTTGGCTGCATAGATGACCTTACTAATATGATAGAAAATGTCTAATATTGCATCAACAAAATTTATTTTTCTTAGGGGACATATATTAATGATATTGAAGTGGGAGCAGAGTGCGCAGTAGATGTAGAAGATGGTATTTTAATTTTGCAAATATTTCCTCTTATTCTCTGTAAAAGTTAGATTTGTTATCCTTATTTATTTTTATTCAGAGCATTGTCTGTAATTTATTTTTCACACAAGTAATACAAATAGTCAATGTCTGTGAAAAAAATGGAGAATTGTGAACTGAAACTAGATTTAAAAAAATGTCAAATTAGTACTATTATGTTTCCTTGTGCAGAGTAGATTGTATGTGTGGGAAATTTGGGGTCCTTTGCGTAATGAGTGCTAGGGTCGTTGTGAAAAATGTTTACTATGCAGTGGAAAAATTATGTGCGAGGGAACCTAGCTCTTTTGCATTGAAAGAGGTGCTAAATTAATTGTGTTTTCAATGTGTGTGAAGAAAAAAAGTTGTACGATAAAATGAATGTGAGGAAGGCTTTGTATTTTTAATTATTAGTTAGGAACTTTGTTTGCAATTATGGAAGTAGTTTTATGAAGGTTGTTCTACAAAGCTAGCTGCTTAGAGTTATCGTGTGTATAGGTTTGAATGTCAATAACTAATCAAAGGGAATGGGAATTCTTGATTGCAAAAGGAGTTGTGTGGATGAAGCTGTGCAAAGGTAGTTGTGTATGTTCGAATAAATATACAGATCCATTTTAATTTTTTTTTTTTTTTGGTAAGTTTGGTAATACCTTTCATTTATATCCTTTTTTTCACTTTCTTTTTTTACTCTATCTTCATCAACATGTCCACATACATCACCCCGATTGGGGAACGAAATTGAACCTATGATGAGTGTTATAACAACCCGTCTCATCACTGTTTCGCCAAGACCTAACATAATTAAATTTGTTATTTACGAATGAATTTTAAAATGTATAATCATTAATTAATATCGTCTTTGAATGTCAATAAATAAGGGTGTTATGAAGTGTGGAAGTAGTTGTGTAGACGAATTTGTGCGAAGATGGTTGTGTGTGTGTGAAGGTTATGATATCTGGGACCAACGTATACTGATATTATTTTCAAATGTAAATTAATGGCATAATAGTATTGTTGGTTTTAGAGGTGGTTTTTCATAATATGTTTTGCGCATAAATGCACTTGGTTTGCGGTTTCACATAAATGCATTTGTTTTATATTGAAAGTGTATGAAAATTATGTCTCTAGATTTGATGTTTCTTATGCAACTTTGTTTTCTATTAATCAAAGGATAGACATTGGGACGATGAAAAATATGGATGGCAATTTCATCTTTGTAGCGTGTTTCAGATGCAAATAGTGAGAAGTGGTGATTTCTAGGGAAATAAGACTACATATATTTGAAATAGCTAGTATAGTGAGACAGAAAATGATGTTTGAAATGATAAATAAAATGGTGAGATTTGTGGCTTTTTATCTTTGAAATTTTCATTTAATAAGTTGGAGTTTTCTCCGAGATTCTATTGCCTTAGATAAATTGTTATTTTTAAGTTGAGATTGGGCAATAGAATTAGTGTAGAGATACAAAAGTTGCACAATTCTCCAAGCTTCTAAACTGATTCAATATTTCTAGTTTCCTATTTGAATTTGGAAATACTGCAAGTTTTTAGTGTTTCCAGATTTTCTTTATAATACTCAGCGATATTCTGCAAGCTTTGCTCTTCTCTATAATACTCTATAAGATTTTCTTTATAATATTGTGAGAAAAGAGTGTGTAAATTTATTAGTAAATTAAATTTCATTAGGTTTTACAAAGTATTGGGCAGAAGCTATGAAGACCATTTGTCATATAAGGTAACTTTACTATTTTATGGCTATTATTGATAGTTCTATGATTTTTAACTTTTATTAGCTAAATTGTTTTTAAGTTTGTAAAAGTCAAAGAGTTTAAATTTAAATGTGTCTACCCAAAATAAAGTTTGTACTCCATCATAAATATGTGTCAAATTTTGCTAGAAATATTTATGTCAAGTTATTTTTATATCAAATTTGGTTTTGTTTTACAAAGTAGTGGGACTAGTTGTCAATTCTATTTGTTGTAGAGAGTAGCTGAATACATGATCCCATAATACATATTGGTGAATATCATTATGCACTTCACTATTTTTATCTATTTTTAATAGTGCACTCTATGGAGGTTACAATTAAGCATGGATATTAAAATTTGTTGCAAATATTTCCATTTTTTATCAAGGATAACTTGTGGTCTTGTTAAAGTTCTAGTTGGGAATTCATGCAGGGGAGATCACCTGAATATTGGCGATTCCAACACCACCAACATTTTTGGCACTAGAAGGAGGGCTAGATGACAAGTTGAGCCCTTCATGTGTGTTTCAAATTTTCACACTCATTTTTATGAATTCTTCCCAAATCATACACAAAACATTTATTTCTAGAAAATTTAAATTTCAGGTGTAGGCGGATATCATTGAGGACTTGTCACTATTTAACTTTAATGTTTAGGGTGAAACAACCATCCTTGAGCACACTGATCATTTTCTTCAATTTTTCATAGAGCGAGACATCCCGCTTGAGGATGTTGTTTGCTGGTTGTTTTTTCTCACGTTCGAAGGGCGCATAAGGAAATGGTGTTACACATGGACCGATGCCTATATCCACTCTTTCGAACATGTTGTCACAAAATTGTTTTGCACTTTTGACGACTTTGATGATAAGATTTTGTGCAAGAGAATTTTACAATCGTGAAAAACACCTGATGAATTACTACATTTTATTCATCATTTCTTGCATCTATTTTTTGAATTTAAAGAAGGTGAAGTTTATTGGGATTTCTTGACCACAATATTTTTGTATCTTGTTGAGATTTCACTTACTCTGCATGATTTACGATCACTTAAATCACATCGAGAAAACCTCACACATAAAGCTTCTAAATATGCGATCAACGAGGGTGTTTCTCTAGGCAACCCCACATCTTCTTTTCATATAACAACTTTACTATTATAGGATGTGGTAGGAAATATTTGCAAGGAATTGTTTCAAGAACCACCATCTCCTATCGAGCCACATATTCAAGATCCCTATGAAATTTTGGACAAGAAGCATGATAAGTGTGTTAAAGTGTTTTCTCCTCATCCTCCACCCTTTTCTCCCTTTGATCCTACGAGTTGCAATTTTTAGTGTTATTCTATTTGAAACCTTTCCTTTAATGTTAATGAGGATCAGGTGTTGGATGGTTTTTTTGTTATGAAGCCAAATTGTGATGACTATGTAGCAGAGTCCATTATCAAACAAGAATATGTGATAAAGGATGAATCTATTCCTTCCAAAGCTCTCCCACATTTTACTAACATTGTCCATGATTATGTCATTTCTGTTTAATCGTGTGAAATTTAAGTTCTATTAATACCTTCAATCATTTGCAAAATTTTTGGAATGCATGTTTTTCATTTAAATGTGGAGAGGCTGAAATTTGTCGTTTTTCATCTTCCCCTTTATACAATTCATCATATCATGAGGATACCTCTATTTACAATCCTAAAATTTATAATCTTGTTTTTCGTGACATTTTAATTGACTCAGCTGGTCAATATTTTGTTCTTCCTGTCATTGATTTCGCAAAACAACTGATCTTTGATGATCTACCTTCCGATGATTTGGATCTTCCTCAACCTGTCAAGGCACTTCAACCCAAGCTCATGGTTATGTCAGGTTATCGTAGCCTTTAGGTCAGTTTCACCTCCCATTAGAAGAATGTTGAATCTTTTGAGTATCCCCATCACTCTATGATATGTATTGAAAATTCTTTTGTTTTACAATTTTTGCATCCTCCATCTGTTTTTCACAATCCTAACACTCAATCATTGGCGAATTCCTACTTGGCAAACATTGTCGCGAAATGAAAATTTATTTATTTATTTAGGCTTTCTCATTTTTATGGTTTTAAAGTTTTTTTTTCAAGTATTCGACTCGCGATGTTTCACAGCCTGATCATACGTCCACAAAATGTTATTTGTGTGCTTTTCAACATTTTTTTTTTCTGCGTGCACATTCAAACGTCAAAAATTTTGGTTTTTAATGTCTTATATTTGTTTTTATTACTATGTATGTATATATATCTTGACATGTATTCCTCTCCCACATAGGCTTACTAATGTGCCGGTGGATACATTGGAAATATCACTTCACGTCACCTGGCCTACTTTCTGCTTAGGTTAGGAGTAGGAGTATTGTTTTCTTTGATTTTCTTTCGTTTGTTTGTTTCCATTTTTTTTATTTCCTTTATTTATTTGTTTTTCAGTCCTAAGTATCTTCCGCATGATGTCATTTTTGGCCTCTAAGGAAAGCATCATGAAATCCAAGAGGAAATGTGTTCTTCTACTAACACCTGGTTTTTTGTTTATTCCTTCTCTTTGTGTGAATCATGCGTTATTTTGGTTGATCATTCTCATAAAATACATTATTTATCATAGAGAGTCATGGGGAAATCATGATGTTTGGGTTTTAACTGGTTCTACCAAGTACTCTAACTAGTTCTTATATAGTCGGTTAATACTTGTCACTCTAGTATGGTCAAGTAAGGAGGGGAAGAGAACCTTAACAAGTATGACAGAGGTGTACATAAACATACTTCTCTAAAGGAAAAACCACTTCTGCTCTCAATAAGTTGGGATCCCTCTTCCACCCCATGGAATAAATAAGCGACTATGCATAGTTATTTGAACAAATGAAAAAATGAAAAATGAAATAAAGGGAAAAAGAAGGGAAAGGATTCCTACATAGAGAGGTGAAGCAAGATACTCCATCGAGGTACTCTCTAGGCTCGTTGGAAGTGGAGCAATGTTTTTGTTTCTGAAGTGACTCCATCGGGGTATTGTTTTATGAAACAAGCTCCAAAAATAGAAGAAAAGAGAGATCAACACCTTATAAATAATCCACTTCGAGGGGGCAACCTCCTTTACATTACATAAATGAACAATTATTGGATGATATAAATGGAAAAATCTCTTTCTGCTAATTCCACTAACATTTCTGTGTTTGAAAATTTCAGATTGACATTTTCTCCTGATGCAACACTAGTTCTTGTAGTTGGTCTCAACGACAGCGTAAAACTTTCTCATCCTCTTTGAATTCTATGCTCATGATTCCTCTGTCTTCCTCTGTGTGAAAATTTTCATGTGTTATTAATACCTAAGCATCCAACACATCACAATGTTGTAACCTTTGCTATGATAGCAATCGTAACATGCACTACTACAAAAACTAATATAACATAAAATAAAATAAAACTTACTTTACATGTAAAACTTAAGATGGACATAGAAAGGATATGCTTCTAGTTTAAATTAATTAAACCACCACTCTACATCTAATTTTACATCATTTGATTAAAGGCTTAGCCTAAAGGTTATAGGCCTAAGGTTGTTAAATTTTAAATTCAATGACCTTGAAATATAAATACGATACATTCATATTAAGGGCCCCCTATAGAAACCTTGGTGACAACTAGTATCCATTTGTGTCATGTCTGACTTGACGACCTCAGGTTCCTCCCAAACCTAGGCATGACACCTAGTGCATTCTCTTCCGTGGATCTTCTAGGAAGTCGATCTGATGGTCTTGCATTGTTTCTATTGTTTTTGGTAACCACCAAATTTTCCCAATGAGGCTTTTGGTCACTTTCTTCATCACCGCTCATGGAATTGGCTCCACAAATCCTCAAACCCTCAGAGAAATCCTCCTCAGGTAAGCACTTATATTTTGTTTCCATTTTTTTCATTGGTTCTATTGTAGCCCCTAGAGATAGCCTTGAGTTGCAAAAGACCAGTGCCTAGGACATCTTAAAGTCAGAGGTTAAATTTAGACAAGTATATGGATGCCCGTGAGAGAATTTATGAATTAAGAGAAGTAATGGTTTTGGTGGTTGATTAATGGAGAATATCTTTGAGTCTGATCCTGTGAATTACCCTATACTACAAAAGTGCTCAAGAGGATGAATGGATGGATGGATTAGAAATGGGCCAAGTATGAAATAATGAGCAGAGGCTTTCAAATTATGTATAGGTGTTGAGGAAGAACGAAGGAGGAACCTGCAAAAGACAGGCTAATATCCTTAAGAATTTGTTTGCAGTGAACTCACAGGAAACAAATGTAAGTGGAATATGACTAACACTAGAGATTTGTGGAGGGCGAATTAAGGAAGAGAAGAAAATTGGATACATGAGCGTTATACATAAACAAATTCATGAATAAAGATGCATACTACCGGCAAATACATTACACAAATAATCCAAGTAGCATAACATTGAAAGATGATTACAAATTAACAGGAGATTACTGATAAACAAAGAGAAATAGATACATACTTCTCATTCCCCCATCTGGAATCCAAATAAACAATGATGTATCATATTATGTTCAAAACAACTCTCCCAAATATGTATCTCGGAGCACATGGAGCACAATTATACAAAACTACAATTAGCTTCCCCAAAATTCAAAACCTTTCTTCCATCTTAAAACTCACTACATTGTGAGTTCTCCTTCAGGGTTTATGATCGAATATTCTTTCATGATCAGAATACGCATGTGAAAACTAACATATCCTAAAAAACAAGCAGAGCACGTGCATCAAGAAATCACTCGTGTAGAAAAAAATCAGAATAGAATCAGGTGAAATCAGGATTTCACCAGCCAAATATCACTCTCTAAAAGTAAAAAGAAACAAAATTATGGGCCACGTAGGCCAAATCCTAGGATCTTCCATAGGAACAGTGAGGAGTTTATTTGAACAGGTAGCTTGTCTGGTTTCCACCACTTGATTTCGTCTACTTTGGAAAGCCTCCACTCTCTAATTCTCATGGTTTCCACTTGCCATTGTGGAACGACCAGTTGTGTTGCGTGTGCCTCACTCTTTAGCAGGGATTTCTTGGACCAATTGAATAAACATAGCTATGTAGTTCCACCAAAAACTCATGATTTTCTTTAACTTGCAAAAACCAGAGACCAGATCTCGGAGGGGGGTATGGATGGTTTTTGGTATTGGATTGGGGGGTACAAAATCACTGTGGGTTGTTGGATGCATGATATGGAGCAGATATGAGGAGAGGATGGTGGAAGCGATAGTGGAGTCAGTAGGGCTCATTAACAAGTTAAAAAGAGCAGAACAAAGGCTATGGATACCTATGGAGAAGGTAAGAGTTAAGATCTGCGGCAAGCGATGTGCAGTGAGCGGGGGATGAGTGATGTGGCATGATGGAGGTGGGACCGCCTGCAGATCAATAATCGAAATATTTTCAAATGAGCAGCGAAGGCTAATGATTATAATGTGAAATGTGCGAAACACAATGGGCAGAGGATGTGACACGGTAGGACAGAGGTGGGGGGCGCCCACATATCACAGATCATAGATCACAAGGTTAGTTGTGAGCAGTGGAAGGTAAGAGGTATATATTATGGGGAGTGATGTGTGGTGAGCGAGGATGGATGACGCGGAACAGAAGTGGGACCGTCAACACGTCGCATATCGCAAGCGAGGATATTTGTTGATAAGAAACAAACGGCGAATGTTATGGCTTGCAGGAAGCGAAGTGCGATTGCGGTAAGGAGTTAAGAGCGTTAAATGATACTACACATATTATATGTAATATATAGTATATGTAATAGTTTGTGGGATGTGAATATTAACACAACTTTCGATCATAATACCTTTATCGCGACACTTTTCTATTTTGACTGCAGAGCTTTCTGCCTAACCTACACTTGAATTTCTTGGCCTTCCCCTTAAACATTCACAGCTTTGCCCTGTCATTGCCTTATAGGGACCACTTCTCCATGTTGGGTGTGGTCAGAAGCCAACATTGGCTCCATCTTGGGACAATGTGCTGCTCTAAGTGCGTTGAGAACCTGCAGACCTGAATGTCTGTGCTTTATTAGGCGCATGTAGTCACAAATGCATACTCTAAGCCTGAATTAGAAATACAACTAAGCTAAGCACGAACATCTATTAGAACGAAAATCACTACCGCACCCTGAAAATCTTGAATGCTGAAATCTGAACTATGCTGAAACTGGAAACTGAAACACACTTGAACTGAAAAATGCAAAGTAATCTAAAACTAAAACTAGAAATATGCTCATAGAATTGATCTTATTTACACACCTACCTACCCTAATCTGTTGGAATGGCTACTATTCTAAATTATACAATAATGCTAGCATAACCAGGCAAGAAATTGCTCTAATAACTTTGTTCTTCCACTTTTTTTCACGAAACTTAGGAACAAACCTGCTAATGGTATTTGATAAGAATTCTCAACCTGATCTTCCTTGCAAGGAGCTTGTTAAACCGGAACAACAATAGAAATGTTGAAAAGGTCTAGTGGCTTTTTGATGAATAGTTTCTCAATATAGATAACCACTCGATCAAGATATACTTGGCCTATTTCTGAATATTCTGACCCAATCTATCCAACCTCATAACTTGGTACTAGCAGTTGAAAGATATACTAGCAGCTGAAAGATTCTCAAACCAATTTTTAACTTCACCTTGCCATGGTGAACAAACATCCTGATACATACCTCATCTTCTTCCTTTACTGATGACTGCAATATAGTGACCCAAGGAACATGGTAAACATGCAACATGAGATATTCTAGATGATTTGTAATAGGAAAGCAAACCTCATTCCAAACTGCTGCTTTTCTTAAATGTGTTGAAACAGATTCTCTTCGAACAACAAGGGAACATATTGTTTTTCCTCATTACCCACGGTAGTCAAGTGATCTAAGTGTTCTTTATATTTCTCTTTTTCACATAGAAGCTTGCACAGTGGCTACAAAATCTCGTTAATTTCGGGTGAGGGAACATGATTTTTAACAATCTGTTGTGCTATTGAAAGATAATTTGAGAGATGGTCTTCATCATCCAAATCTGACTGGTCTTTAATCACTAAAGGAAATGTTTCTTATTGAGGATGTTGTTGTGGATCCAGAAAATCAAGCTTTGTTGCCTATGCTTCCAGATCACCAATCTACTATTTATTTTTAGTGCTCTCCTCTGGGAAAAACTCCAACTCTTCCCCTTCTTCATGGAGGATAAGCTCGCCTCACTCTTCTTTAGAATAGGCTAGATACTAGTTTTCTACATGCAGTCCAAAAACCACCATGGGTCATTCTTATTGGAGATTAAAGGTTGTGGGCCCTTTTTTATAATGGATTCTTAGCACTTCTCTTCAGGAGGGTCATGCAACTTCAAGTGTATGGATGAGGACCTCTCATTTTTGGGAGGATTAGCTTCTTGCTTTGTGGAAGCGTATGCAGTGACCTTATGAGGGGTTGACTCTTCTAATGGCTTATTCTCTTTACTAGCAGGACTGGGAGGGGTCTGTTCTCTTGATATTGACCCTTCATTTTGTTCTTACCCTCATGGTCTCTTTCTAAAGGACTTGAGGTCATACTTCTTGTGGAGTTGAGCATGCATGAAATCCACGAACTGCCTACAGTAATTGTCAATATCTTGATCCCCTGGAGAGATTTCCTTCTCTTCTTTCTCCTCTTGCAGGATGAGTTCATCCTCCACATCATCATATTAAGTGAGGAATTGATTCTCTTTACTGTCTGTGAGTTCCTTGGCTTGTTCCTCCAACTCCCCTTCCAATTATAGAAGAAGTTGGATGTGATCTTGTTATTCCTTCCTTTCCTGCTACAAAAATTGTAGAGGGGGCTTCCGATACTAGGGATTAAACCCATGGTTAGGAATCATTTGGTTAGGATGAGGAGGGGAATTTTTTTCCTCCAACTCAAGCTTAACCAGCTTATTTGAGAGGTTCTTTATTAGTTATTCATTTCTTCAATTCTATACCCTTGAGATTCCCTCTCCTGATTTGAAGTAGAAGCATCCTCCTTGTTCCTTTTTTCTGACTTCATGTTATGTCTTACTCGTAAATTTACGAGTAAAAGAAAAGTTTTCTTCTACCTCCAATGCATCAGTTTGGATTTGATACAGAGAAGGTAGGCTCTACGATGAAATTAGTCCCATAGAAGGTAGGCTCTACGATGAAATTAGCCCCATAGAAGGTAGGCTCTACGATGAAATTACAACACTTTTAAAAGCAGGAAAAAAGGTGTGTGTCTGAAATTAGTGGGGTATATTCTATGGTAGCAATGATATTGAATTGATTAATACAGAATGAACTATGGGAAACTATTCCTTGTATTCCAATTTTTGAATAAATTACCTACCACATAATATCTAAAATGGACAAAAGTGATGGAAAAAATCGCAGAAAATCAACTTAGTTTGTCATATCACCTAAAAAACTAAAAACACCACTTAGAAAGCACTTGCTTATAATTAATAAAATTAATAAAAACATAATAAAGTTTTTAAAACATTATAAAAGGGGTAAAATCAACCTAATATAAGTGAATATGATAAGTTTTACCACTTCATTTTCACTTTTACTCCAAATTTGTACATTTTGGGACCAAAATATTCTCAAACTTTGAAAAAGGATTTTCAGAGCTATAACCATTGGGTTTTTCTTTCATTAGGACCAAGTGAATCTACATTCTGTTGTCTTCCATTTTAATGTCCATTTAAATTTTGATTTCTATCATAAAATTGAGTTAAAAGTTATTTATAGAACTTAGGGTGCACATATGAACTCTCCCAGGGCATTTCAACATTATGAACCCCGTACTTCTACAACTCTACAGGAACATCAGGGGGCTCAATGGCACCACCAAAAGAAGGATCCTGAAAAACCGCTTATTCTCGCTACACCCAGACATCATACTTCTTCAAGAATCCAAATGCTCTCCCAAAGGCACAGAGACGCTCAAAAAACTCGTTTCCCTCTAAGAAATTTAACCATTTCTCCAAAACATGTGCATCTATTTGGCCTTAAAATATGGGGATAGCAAAGTTAACATGTACCTTGAATGGTGTCACACCTCCAAAATTTCCATTGGTTGAAGGTGTCTCATATATTGTTGGAAGTCGTTAAATGATGTGGGAAAATTGTCCATCATCTCATTTATTTGTCACACGAGTGCTTCCTGGAGCAAAAACTTGATAGGATCTCCTTCTCTATCGTTGAGCTCTTTTCTTCCACAATGGGAGGCCACTTGGTTTGGAAAATTTGATTATTCCCAAGTGAAGTTAGCTCGAGACCCAACTCTTTGTACCCTAAACTTGTCGAAGACATGCATCGATAAATAACAAGGAATATATTTCTATTATACCAATGATCCACGTTGTATAATCAATGAAATGAAAGGAATGAAACACACACATAGAAATATAACACATTGTATCATCTCATTCATTTGTCACACAAGTGCTTCCTAGAGAAAAAACTTGATAGGATCTCCTTCTCTGTCATCGATCTCTTTTCTTCCACAATGGGAGGCCACTTTGTTTGGAAAATTTGATTATTCCCAAGTGAAGTTAGCTCGAGACCCAACTCTTTGTACCCTAAACTTGTCGAGGACATGCATCGATAAATAACAAGGAATATATTTCTCTTATACCAATGATCCATGTTGTATAATCAATGAAATGAAAGGAATGAAACACACACATAGAAATATAACACGTTGTATCATCTCATTCATTTTTCACACAAGTGCTTCCTGGAGCAAAAACTTGATAGGATCTCCTTCTCTGTCGTCGAGCTCTTTTCTTCCACAATGGGAGGCCACTTGGTTTGGAAAATTTGATTATTCCCAAGTGAAGTTAGCTCAAGACCCAACTCTTTGTACTCTAAACTTGTCAAGGACATGCATCAATAAATAACAAGGAATATATTTCTCTTATACCAATGATCCACGTTGTATAATCAATGAAATGAAAGGAATGAAACACACACATAGAAATATAACACGTTGTATCATCTCATTCATTTGTCACACAAGTGCTTCCTGTAGCAAAAAATTGATAGGATCTCCTTCTCTGTCGTCGAGCTCTTTTCTTCCACAATGGGAGGCCATTTGGTTTGGAAAATTTGATTATTCCCAAGTGAAGTTAGCTCGAGACCCAACTCTTTGTACCCTAAACTTGTCGAGGACATGCATCGATAAATAACAAGGAGTATATTTCTCTTATACCAATGATCCACGTTGTATAATCAATGAAATGAAAGGAATGAAACACACACATAGAAATGTAACAAAAAGCACAGTGATATGGTGAAAATATAACTTCTATTAATAAATAAAATGGCACAAACTGGTTAGAATGGTGGTATCTATCTCTAAACATAGAGAGATGGCAGTTATGTGCATTCACAATTGATATTAAAAGAGGCTAAAGGAATGGCATTTTAACATAAATAAAGAACCTTATAGGTCTAAAACCCTAATCCCAAAAGATGAAACAACAAAAGGTTTGTGGATATTGAGGTGGTTAGTTGGTACATCAACTTCCTGAGGGTACAAATTTTGCATACAATATTTGTTTAGGGTGCATAGTAGCTCGGTAGAAAGAACTATTAAAGGAATACAAATTTCGACTAGGAATAGGGCATGTTATGGCAACTCTTGGCCTCTCAAATTGCCAAAAAACATCATTTAGGACCTCGAAAAGGCCCCGTGATTTTGGGACCCATAAATTATAGAAAAACTGCCAAGAAAATATATAACCATTGAGACAATGGAAGAGGTGGGTGGCAACTAATATCCACCTAGATCACCATTGTCTATAACGAGATTTTACTTTGTTACCTATGTTAAAGTTTAATGGAAATTTTCATTTTAAGTTTGCACTAGACATGTAGAAAATGTATTTGAAGCATTATATGAATTTGAAACTCGATCCTTATAATGTTCACAAGAATACTCTTTGCTTGTTCCTTAGGTTTAATGCTTCACTTTGGCTTCTTCCTTCAAATTTATTATAACTTAATATATTTAATTCATATTGCATTGAGAGATGCATTTTATAGTTTATATATGAGAGAGATGTAATGTGATGATGGTTTAAAATTAACAAGTTATTCTATATTTAAGGTTTAAGCTACCTTGTCATTTTTCAAAGGTTTACGCTACCTTGTCATTTTTCAACTCTCGTCCGAGAGTTTTTAAACTCTCGTCCGAGAGTTTTGTTCTTATAAACCCAAAATTCTCCATTCGCGCGGCATTCTGCCTGTCGTTTTCACGAAGTTTTGCACTGTAGCTGTCGAATTACCCAAAATTCTCCATTCGCGCGGCATTCTGCCTATCGTTTTCGCAAATTTTTGCACTGTAGCTGTCGAATTACCCAAAATTCTCCATTCACGCGGCATTCTGCCTGTCGTTTTCGCGAATTTTTGCACTGTAGTTGTCGAATTCTTGGACTGTAGCTGTCCTTTTCACGAATTCTTGGACTGTAGCTGTCAAATTCTTGGACTTTAGCTGTCGTTTTCGCGAATTCTTGGACTGTAGCTGTCGTTTTGAAGAGCTAGTTTCTTTGTCGCCGGGATCCAGGTAAATTTGGTGCTACTCTTTCAATAGTCATATGTCCACGAAAACCAATTAGTGTACAATTGTGACTCAAAACTATACTTGCAAATTTTCATGGTTCAAACAACATCAAAATATTGGCTACACTCGACTAAAAATAGAATGCACTAGTCCCAAACTGACAAATTCATTGTTGGCAGCAAGGAGAAACAAATCAAAAAAGGAAATTCCTCGTAACATATTTGCTTATGGTATTTTTGTTGCAGGGCACCTTCATATTTTCGACCTACTCCAAACAATAGATGATTTCACCCTTCATATGAAAAGTGTTCTTGAACTAGGCCAAATGATTTTGACTTCAAGGCTGCTCTTTCACCATAATCTAGCTCGGATACCAAGTAATCTCAGGAGATTGAACAAGTCGGTTTTATTTTCTTTTGTCTTTGTTACAACTTTTGAGTTGAAGTAGTGAAGCCCCAGTCATGGTATATCTTTGTGATACAGTGGGAATTCTGAGAGAGATTTGCTAGCTATTTTTCCTGTTACCTTGGAGACCTTATTGCATGAAATCTATCACTTTAATCATTAGGAAAGGCATTGTACTCAAAAGTAGAATCTAATCTAATGTCATGTGTCAAAATATAAGTCACATAATTGAAGTATAATCACACTGCAATGATGAATATAAGGTTTGGAAAAATAAATCAGTTATAAATCTGAAGCTTGGTGCTTGAAGTATGAGTCATCTGCTTGCAACCCTCATGAAGTTCAATAAAATGGTGCCATGTGGTGCCATGTACTCATAAGCATATTCCTTGTACTTATTCAAATGGTTTCAATGGTGTGCTGAGTGCAACTAGTAGTGGTGGAGGAAGGTGGAATAAAACCAACAATAATCTCTTGTTTGTGGAATTGAAAGTGAAGCTGTGGGATGCTTTTCATGAATGGGAGAAACATGTCTAAAGTGTTCATAAAAATTATAGAGTTAGAGGAGGAACCTTGAAAATTATGGCTACATTTCTATAGATTGGATAAGGACTCAGAAGCATTCAACACCTTACGAAGGGAGGCTTACGAAGATTGGATAAGGACTCGGAAGCATTCAAAACCTTTATTGTTGAATCCAAACTCATTGACATCCCTACAGTCAATGGTCTGCATACCTGGAATAATAAGCAAGGAGGAAACAGGCAGATAGCATCAAGGCTCGATAGGTTCCTCATGTAGGAATCCATTCTACTGTAAAATATCGACATGGAGGCCAGCATTCTGCCTATCAGAGGATCTGATCACTGGCCAGTGCATATTCACTTCACCAATTTGGATAAGCCCCACAACAGACAATTCAAATTTGAAGCCTTCTGGACAAAGCATCCATCATTCATGCAAAACATACAACGCTGGTGGACTCAAGCCACCATAAGGAGCGACAATATCATGTACATATTCCAGCAGAAGCTCAAAACAATAAAAATCAACCTCAAACGTTGGAACAAAAACACCTTTGGCGACATATTTCAAGCCAAAAAAGAACTCGAGGAAAAAATGGCGAACCTCCAGCAATCTTTGATCAAAGAAGGGCCCAATGATGAAAGAATAGCTCAAGAATCAAATCTGCAAAGGCAATGGGAAGAATGGTTAAAACAAGAAGAGCTGCTATGGAGGCAGAAGTCGAGGGTGCAATGGTTAAAACAGGGAGAACGCAACACTAGTTTCTTCCATAAGTCAACCATCCAGCATAGAGCACATAATCGCATCCTCTCCCTCAAAAAAGCTGATGGCGATCAAGTTTATACAAGGGAGCATATAGGATCTGAACTCAACTCTTTTTTCACTTCTCTTCTCAGCGATCCCATTCAAGATAGAACCCAAGCCATCAATGAAATTATTGCTGCCATTCCCAACTTAGTTACAGAGGAGCAAAACTCCCTCCTTCTAAGAGAATTCACTGAGCAGGAGATTGAAGAAACAATCTTCAACATGGCCTCGAACAAGGCTCCCAGACCAGACAGCTTTACAATCAAATTCTTTAAAGCTTGCTGGCCCATTATTAAGGCTGACCTTCTCAACCTAGTAAGGAACTTTCACAGAACCAAGAAAGTTTTCCCTGCCATCAATGCCACATTCCTCACCTTAATTCCCAAATCAGACCAGGCTGACTCCCCCGACAAGTTTCGTCCCATAGCCCTTTGTAATGTCCTTTGCAAAATCCTTTCCAAACTGATGGCTAGCAGACTTAAATCTGTCCTCCCCTCAATCATTTCTCAGGAACAAACTGGCTATGTTGAAGGTAGGCAGATCACTGACAGCATAATCCTCATTCAGGAAGTGTTGCATTCTCTCAAAACAAAAAGGACTCCAGGTATGCTTATCCAGCTTGACCTTTCAAAGGCCTTTGATAAAATCAGCTGGCACTATATGAGAGCAATCCTCCAAGCTTTTGGATTTATTCATCAATGGACAAATTGGATAATGGAACTGGTCTCAGGTGCTTTCTTTTCAATGCTACTGAATGGAGGACCCCTTCAACCCTTCATTCCGTCCAGAGGTATAAGGCAAGGAGATCCCCTATCTCCGTTTCTCTTTGTCATTATGGCAGAAGGGTTAGGAAGATCCTTAGCCAAGGAAAAACAGCAGAATCAACTCAAAGGCATCAAACCGGTACACCAAGGACCCACAGTAACGCATCAGCAATTCGTAGATGATACAATTCTCATGGGCGCCCCCACAGTGCAGGAAGCTCGAACCATCAGCAAAGTGCTAAAGACTTTCTCGGAGGCCTTAGGTATGGAAATCAATCTCACAAAATCCAAACTATTTTTCTTCAACACATCCATTCCTATGCAGAGAAATCTCAACAGAATTCTGAATATTCAAAAGAACTCCCTTCCAACCAAATACCTTGGTATACCACTCTCGGAATATGCCTACAAATTGGCCAACTGGGAAGCCCTCCTCAACAAAATGAGAGCCAGGTTAAGCAGCTGGACCCACCGGGCCTTAAACATGGCCAGCAGACTGATATTGGTCAAGTCCATCCTTCAAACCATGCCAGCATATATGTTTTCAGCACTTGCAGCCCCTAAGGCGGTTTATAAATCCATCCGAAGCATCCAACGATCCTTTATCTGGAATGAAGCCTCTAAGGAATCCAAATGGGCCCTCCTCAAGTGGACAGACATCTGCAAACCAAAAATGGAGGGAGGTTTGGGCCTAAGAGACCCCAAGATATTAAGCAAGGTTGTAGTAGCAAAAATCTGGTGGAGATGGGTAGAAAATCCTAACTCCCTCTGGGGCACCTTGTGGAAAGCGAAGTATACAAATAAAATCAGGGACAAAGACCTCATCAGGCTTATAGGAACCACTCAAGGATCCCCCATATGGAATAAAGCATGGGAAAATCGACATATTATTTAGTAGCATAGCTTCTGGGAAGTGCACCAAGGCAGCACTGCCCTATTCTGGGAAGATGCCTGGCAGCAGCTCCCACCCTTGGCACACCCAGACTGGAACACTCTTAAAAGAGCTATGCAGGAGGAAGGCAAGGTTACGGTAGCAGACTACTGGCAACCTGTGAGCGAGGCAACCACATGGAAAAAATGGTTATCCAGAGAACAATGGCATACCTAAGCAGGCCCAATGAATGTAGACCATCTTCTACAAGACTTGGACAAAAGAAGAATCCTAAAGTCTAATAAAGAGGACATCTTGAGATGGGGAAGAAATCCCAAAGGAACGTTCAACCTCAAAGAAGCATATTAGATCTTGGCTGCCTCCTCGGGTCCACAACCAGATCACAAATGGCAAGCCCTTTGGAACAGAGGAACATGGCCAAAAATCACACTATTCTCCTGGCTGGTCATGCATAACAAGGCACTCACATGGGACAATCTGCAGAAACGAGGCTTCGTAGGCCCTTCACGATGTATGCTCTACGAGAATGGTCCAGAAACTCTCAATCACATCCTCAACACCTGTCCCACGGCTTGCTCTCTGTGGGATGACATGGCCCTGGTCTTCAGACAATCCGATAGAGACAAAAACTCCATCCAACTCTCACTCAGCAAGTGGAGATTTCTATTTTGAATGTCATTTTTAATATAAAGTGAGTATTTCAACTTGTCTCTTAAACATTAACCATCTTTTTTGGTATTGGGTTGTAATTTAAGCATATTGTGTCCAAATATTATCAAATGTTTTCATAGTAAATTCATTTTAAGAACATTAAAGGAAATTTAAAACCGATCAAAACATTACATTAAAAATAAAAAATAAAAAATAAATCTTAAATCCTAAATTGGTATATATTTATTATTATTATTATTATTATTATATATATATATATATAATTTATTTATTTAAGTTTTAACAATGAATTATTAAAAAAATCTATTGGAGTTCAAAAACTCTCGGACGAGAGTTGGAAAAACTCTCAGACGAGAGTTGGAAAAACTCTCGTTCAAGAAGTTCAACTCTCGGACGAGAGTTGGAAAAACTCTCGGACGAGAATTGGAAAAACTCTCGTCCGAGAGTTTCTCCAACTCTCGTCCGAAAAGTTTTCCCGAGAGTTTTGTGACCACAACTCTCGGACGAGAAAATGCATAACTCTCGTCCGAGAGAATTTTAACTCATGTTAAACCCGACCAAACTCTCGTCTGAAATATTTAAAATCTCTCGGACGAGAATTTTGAAAACTCTCGGTCGAGAAATTTAGTTGACTTTTTTCTCGGCCGAGAAATTAAAAATTTCTCCCGAATTCTAACCATCTGCCAAAAACTGTTTCCCAACTTCGCGATTTGACCCCATTATGAAAAACCCTTGTATGGAATGACATAATGAAACAAGTTTTAGTTGGAAGCATTTGATTTATTAATAGGGAGCATGAAGTGACGACACTAAAAATTTGGAACCTCAAAACCTTAGACTAACCAAAGTATCAAGTAATAGAAGACTTGATGGGTGATGTCATGATTTTATGACATGGTGATTCCATGTGTATGTCATGTGTCACTTGGATTTGGTATTTTTGACATGCAAACCTTGAAAATATGAGTGACATGGAACACATTAATAATGCCTCATGGAAGGGGATATGTCATCTTATCCAATGTGTTAAGCAGTGATTTTTCATCCATGATTGATGTGGCATACCAAAATATCATATCGACATATCAACATATTAGAATTTCAGGATGATTGCATCATGTAAATCATTGTTACCTCAATAACCTGATATACATGATCAACATGCCATGTGTCAAAATTTTTAGCCATTTTCATGTGGCAAGCTATGATTAGGTGAAAAAGTTATGAGGTGGTGTGTTGAGGTGGCCTTAGTCCCATTGAATTATTAATGATTTGTGAGGATTTACAGTTATACATTTTTTTTCAAATCTCTGATGAACCATTTTGGAGTAATGCTACATCGACATTCGATGTGTGTAACATTAACATATTAGAATCTTATGTGAATATTAACATATCTTTAAGTTGACTCATCAATATATCGACATATCAAAATGCTCATGGTTTGAAGAATGCACAACTTGTGAAATCACCATTATGGAAAAGCTCTAATATAGTAATAAACCAAAAAACTTGGACCCATGTGGGGGAGATACATGGCTAGGAGTTTCCACGTGGCTATATAAATGATGAAGTGGGACTTTAAAGGGGTGAAAGTTTAGAGACAGTGCTAAGAGCTTAAATTGAGATGAAATTTATATCATGGGAAAGCTCGAGATGAGAAGAAAATGATAATGGTATCAGTAATGTGATTTAGTGGCTCACCCTCATCTTTGTCTTCAAGACGAGGCACACTTGATAACTCAAAATGTCAACCATATACATTTTATATATTTCAAATTTTAATAAAATAAATATTTTATTATAATTTTATTCAATTACTATTACTCATACATTATTAAAACATTTTACTTATGAATATTTTAATATTAAAATTATATTTTATAATAATGATTTTTAAATAAAATAATATAAGATTATTATTATTTAAAAATTATTTTTTTAATATTTAAAGATGTAATTTTTAAATATGTAATTATATTTAAAATTTCATATATATATATATATATATATATATATATATATATATATATATATATATATATATATATATATATATATATATATGTTTTGGGGCGATTTACGATCATACATTTTTTATGAAATCTCCAATGAGCTATTTTGTGTGTATATATATATATATATATATATATATATATATATCAGTTGGCTTTCCGATCTATTGACTTATTAATGTTTTGGGACGATTTACACATACATTTTTTGTCAAATCTCCAATGAGCTATTTTCTAGTAGTGCTATATCAACATTTGATGTATGTAACATTAGTGTATTAGAAGGTTATGCACATATTCACATATCTTAAGTGCATTCATCAATATATCGACATATCAAAATGCTCAAGGTTTGGAGAATGCATAACTTGTGAAATCACCAATAAGAAACCAACAAACTTGAACACATGAGGGGGAGGTATGTGGCAAGGAGTTTCCACGTTGCTATATCAATTATGAAGTGGGCTGTTAAGGGGGTGAATGTTTTGTGAGGATTTACAATTATACATTTTTTGTCAAATCTCTGATGAGCCATTTTGGAGTAATGATATATCATTTGATGTATATAATATTAACATATTGGAAGGTTATGGGCATATTAACATATCTTTAATTTGATTCATCAGTATATCAACATATCAAAATGCTCAAGGTTTAGAGAATGCACAACTTCTGAAATCACCAATATGGAAAAACTCCAATAAAGTAAGAAACCAACAAACTTGGACCCATGTGGGGGAGATACGTGGCTAGGAGATTTGACATGGCTATATAAATGATGAAGTGAGTCTTTAAAGGGGTGAAAGTTCAGAAACTGTGCTAAGAGCTTAAATTGGTTGAGATGAAATTTATATCGTGGGAAAGATCTAGATGAGAAAAGATGATAGTGGTATTAGAAATTTGATTTAGTAGCTCGCCCTCATATTTTTCTTGGTCTTGAATGTGACCATATACATTTTATATATTTGAACTTTTAATAAAATAAATATTTTATTATAATTTTATTCAATTACAATTTTATAAGACTATTTATTATTCATAAATTATTAAAACATTTTTCTTAGGCATATTTTAATATTAAAATTATGTTTTATAATAATGATTTTTAAATAAAATTATATATATATATATATATATATATATTAGCTCTAGAGATAAGATGGTTTAATTTCTCTAGATGGTTTAATTTCACCTTTTAAATGAGCTATATTCCACATGAATACCATAGGTTCTCGAAGATTTTTATTATTTATTTTATGGTTTAATTTCTCTAGATGGTTTAATTTCACCTTTTAAATGAGCTATATTCCACATGAATACCATAGGTTCTCGAAGATTTTTATTATTTATTTTTATTTGATTATTTTTATTCATTTTTTATTTTATTTTTACTTGGTTAAAATGTTTACATTACATTAATCTTTTCATTTAATTGGATTATTTAATGTTTAAATAACATTCATTTTTCATATATTACAATAATATTTTCATGTAATTTAATTGTTTTCATTTAATTAATTATTTAATATTTGCATTACATTAATCTCTTTATTTAATTTAATTATTTTTTAAGACATTATATCATACTAAGTTGGAAAGATTTCCATTTTTTTTAAATAGTATTTAATAATTTAATTTTCATTTTTTTTTAAAATAATAATAATAAATATTCAAATTTATTTTATTTTGTCATTATGATATAATAATTAAATGTGAATAATAAATATAATAATATATTATTATTATTTTCATTTGTATTTTCTTTCCAAATTACCTTCAAATATATTTATATTTTATTTTATTTTTTAAAGAACATTTATTAACTATTTTTTTAAATACATTTTATGTATTTCAAATTAATAAATATTTAAATTTATTTTATTTTATTATTATGGTTTAATAATTAAATGTGAATAATAAATGTAGTAATATATTAATATATATAAAATATACTAGTTTATTTTTATAATTAATATAATTGAAAAAATCTTGTAAAGTTAACTAACTAAAAAAATATTTATTTTATTTTTAATTTAAAATAGTACATATATTTCAAGTTATTTTATTTTATTATAATTTTTATTAAGATGATATATTTATATGTTTTTAAGGTAATAAATTTTTTATTTAAATATTATTAAAAAATTATTTTAATGTATTGAAATTAATGTTATGTTTAAAATAAACGACAAAACATTAAATAGAAAAGCTCCTCTTGGCTTGGAGATGTGAAATCTCTACTAACAGGGTCAACCACGTGAAGGTGAGAGCTTATATGACTCCAAAAACGGTCCATCATTGGCATGGGACTAACCACTGACGCGCACCCATACAATCCATTACCAATGAGGCATAATCATTCACATGCATACATGCACACACCAAACATAGGGTGCACACAACCATACACATACCCACAAACATTACACATTGACTCACAAGGTGACATGTTCACACACACCACACTTACTATGAACTTTAGAATTCACATTATTTTATGCATGTGATTAAGAATGAGTACAAATTTTATGATGTTGATAATTACATTTATTTTATAAGTTAATTAGCATGATATTAAAAATAATATATATTTATTTTCTTTATTATATTTAAAATAATGATTATCATTAACAAAATTTTAGATTAATATCTATAATTTCTGAAAAGGAAAATTATAAATTACTAAAATTAATTAAAAATTTTAAATAAAAATAATTGAATTTATTTATTATATTGATTTTATTATTAAATAATTTATTTATACGTGTCATTACAAATTAAAGCTGTTATAAATATTATACTATTGTTTTTTTTTAAAGGGATTTGAATTTTGAGTCTAATGGTTTGCATAAAATTTTATAATATAATAATCATTAATTGAGTTTTATACCCATTTGCTAATATTATGGTTTTTTTAATGTTATTGTAATGTATATTATTTTTTATTTTAAAACGATAAATTAATATTATCAATATTTAAAATTTTGATAGAAAAAAACATTAAAAAAAATTATTAAAAAAATAAATAAATAAATAAATAAGAAAAAAAAGAAAAGAAAAAGGACAATAATAAAAATGATAATTTCATAACTATTTAAACCAATGTATTTACAGGTTAATATTGATCAATTAATAAATAGAAACACTAATATTATATTTATAATCATATAAATAAATATTTAAAAACATATATTCACACAAATTACACTCATATATATGTACAAGTAAATAATACATATGCAAATGTAACAAAGAAAGATTCATGCACACATAAAAAAAAGTTATACACATTCAAAGAATACATTCATACACATACATAGAATACAAGTAAACCAAAGAATACATTAAAATACAAGTAAATCAAAGAATACATTCATACACATGCAAAATATACAAGTACACAAGACACATACAAATGTAGCAAATAATAGATTCATACACACCTAAAGAATACAATCATACAAAAACAAAGAATACAGGTCAACAAGACACATACAAAGAATACAAGTAAAGAAGACACATACAAATGTAGCAAAGAATGGATTCATACACATACAAAGAATACAAGTAAAGAAGACACATACAAATGTAACAAAGAATATATTCATACACATACAAAGGATACTAGTAAACAAACAACATACACATGTAAAAAACAATAGATTCATACATAGTTAAAGAATAGATTCATACATATATAAAGAGTACAAGCAAAGAAGACACATACAAAGATTCATACACATATAAAAAATACAAGAAAATAATATACACACAAGTATGGAAAAGAATACATTCATACACATATCTAAAATACAAGTAAATAATACACATACAAATACAACAAACAATACATTCATACACATACAAGTAAACAATATCCATACATAAGAATACTCAAAAAATACAAAACACAAGAAAATAATGAAGGAATGAATACAAGTAACTATTAAAAAAAACATTTATATATACACAAACAAAGAAAGCACCACTCTAACACTCAAAAAATAGTCAAAGAATACACTCATACACATACAAATAAACAATGAAAGAATAATCAAAAGCATTCAAAATGAGACATTCATAAACATGGAAGAATAAACACTCCAAACAAATACATACAAGTAATGTAAACACCCTCAGAAATACATTCACACACATCATATGGAAGTAGATATCCTATTCATTACATTCACATACATCATATAGAAGTAGATATCCTATTCATTAATGCATATCAAACTAAAAACCCCTAAAAATAAAAACACTATTTCAATTTTCAAAATAATACATTTATATACATACAAAATAAATAATCCACAACACAAACATTTATATATAATAAATTTATACAAAGAAATAATACAAATATTTAAATATTTACAAACACTCTAAATAATAAATTAATATTTAATTTAAATGTATAAAAATATCAATGTGAATATTAAATTATATTTATGTAAATATTAAATTATATTTATTTAGATATGTAATATTTATAATATATTAAATTATTTAGATTTTTAATAAAAATATATAATTAAATAAATAAAAAAATAAAAAATTAAAATCAAAACAAAAACTAAAAAAAATCAAAATCAAAGTTATAAAAAAAAAATAAAAAAAAATTAGAAATATATATAAATATATGTTAAATTTTTTATATAATTTATGTGAATAAGAGTGATCTTGTAATTTGTGTGTATGTGAGGAATATATTTAAAACATTGAAAAAATGTTAAATATTTTATGTAAATAGGAGTGATTTTTCCATTTGTGTGTATGTTAAGAAGATGTTGAAAACATTGAAAAAATGTTAAATAATTTATGTGAATAAGAGTGATTTTCCCATTTGTGTGTATGTTGGGAAGATGTTTAAAACATGTTTATAATTCATTATTATAATAAAAGAATGTACTTGAGTTTGTGCATATTGGAGTTATTATAAGTTAAAGATCATGAAAACCATGAGCATAAGGAACACAACTCAAAGGAGGGTTACAATTTAACCTTCTCCTAAGAGTGTTTTGGAGGGGTTGAATTCCCCTCCAAAAAAAATAAAAAGCCTACTCCTTTTATTAATGATAGTTTGTGTTCATGTACATCCTTTGATGGGTCCATCTAAACAAAAAAAAATATATAAATATTTTTAATTACAACATTGCAAAAACATAAAAATTGATAATGTCTTCAGCTCATGAACAACTTGGTATTGATAATTTTCTGCAACACACAACATGAACATGAGATTGTTAGGATACAAACACTTCATAAAAACTTGTAAAAAAATTAAATGCACAATTCATAATTTTTTTTTTAGAATATATATATATATATATATATAATCAAAAATACAAAAAGCATTACAAATATTAAGAAAAAAAACCTCAATACAATATAATTATCCAAAACTATACAAATATGATCTAATTTACAAATTTAATATAATAACAATTAAATTGAATAGAAAAAGGGAGATAAGTTGAATAATACTTGTTTAGCCGGTTTGAGCATAAAAATCTTTGAAATAATAATTAAATAATTTTATTAGTGAAAATAGAGGAGGCAAGAGTGCCATGTTCTAGACGAAGGAGCATGTAAATAATAACTAAACTCATAATATATCTATAACTTTTGTTTTAAAGAGGCAGAGATATTGTCAAGTTTTTAAGAAGTTAATCTATGCATTTCACTTGAAACACTTAACCGAAACACGTAGTCTCAACCAGTTAGAATTTTCTTGACATACACAAGACATTAATCACATAAAAAATAAGCGAGGAGAATACTGATGGCTTATACATCAATTGACTTCATAGACTATCCAATTTACAAAGAATCTGGGGAAGACTGGAAAGAAACTTAGAAGAAGAGGCTTAGAAGAGCTGAAAAAAAATGCTAACAGAAAAAAGAGGCCTAGAAGAGCCGGAAAAAAAAGAGGCTAACAAAAATAGAGCGACCAAAAAGAGGCTTAGAAGAAGCTTGTTGAACCAAAGGTTCCTTAGAAAAAAGGTGTCGACAATGAATAATTTCTCTTCAATTGAATCAGAGAGTTATAGCCAGCAACAGCTCCAAGTTAGTTATAATGGTAGAAATATTTTAAGGCTGATCGATGTATAGGGGGGTTCTACCTGATGCCTGAGAAGATGCAATTAGACGACTGCAAATAGGTTCAAGGCCGAGTTTTTGAATGAAGCAAATGTCATGAGTCGTTTTCAACACATAAATCTAGTGAAATTGCTTGGTTGCTGCGTTAAAAGCTCAAAAATGCTACTGGTTTACGAATACCTCTAGAACAGTAGTATAGACATAATAATTATATTTGTTTGCATCAGGTGGAATGAACACAAGGTATTTAATGCATGAGGTGGAAGATACCCATTTGGCCTTACCTTATGCCCTCAAGGAGGAAATCATCATCAGGCTACAGCTGCTGACTATGTTTGATCAATAAATCCGATAGCAATCCCACCCTTTCATGATCACACAACATGGAACACTATTGACCCCATTAACAACAAGACAAGGAAACCCAAATGCCAAAAAAACCGTCCAACAATGCCCAGATGCAGTAATGTGAAAGAGAGACAAAGAGACTTGAACTAGCCAGGTTGAGAAAATAACATAGGTACCTCAGAAACAAGGTCGACTGCGTGGCACTATATCTGCAGGCAATGGGGTAGCGCTTTGGTGTGCGATGGAGCTGCTGTTGGATGTAAAACTGAGACGGGTTTTGTTAGTGGACGATGGAGGTGGGTTCTCTGGAAGAGGAGGGAGAGTAGGTGGGTTCTCTGCACTGCTTGTAGGGAGGGACATGGATGCTTACTATAAGAAAATGCTACAGGTAGATCCACTTCTATTGCCGAATTATGCCAGGTTTTTGTAGGAGGTGAGTATTGAGGAGCTTTGTACTGCTGTTACATAACTATTCATCTTATTAATCACTAATTACTATGAATTAGTTAAGGTCGTGTCTCATTACTATTACTATGAATTATGATAAATAAAGTCTACCCAAGCTTGGTTTTGTGTCTATGTAGGTCAAGCATGATTAAAAAGTTGAGGAAGATTATGGGAGGACCATGCTAAAAGTTGAGGAAGATTATGGGAGGATACGTCCTCTCAATTTATGCCAGACTCATATGGGATGTTCACAAAGATGCACCTCGTGCACAATCTTACTTTGATCAAGCTGTTGAAGCTGCTCCAGATGACTGGTTAGTATATTTTCCATGGTGACAAACCGTTACAAGAGTGTGCTAGATCTATGGATTTCAATATTTGAAGCAAATGAAGCTGTTGTTATCTGACTAATTGGCTCTATTTTGCAGCAATGTTCTTGGATCATATGCCCATTTCCTATGGAATGTAGAAGATGGTGAAGAGGATCAGGATGCTTCACAGCATCAGAGAATGGCACCCCCAAGCTATTTTGGTACTGCAACTACTTCAGTGCCCTGATCACATCAGAGGACTAATTGCAATTTGGTTTCAATGAACGTAACCATTATATTTGCCAAGTCAGTCTGGTTTTGTGAGTATCAATGTTCAGTTCAGATTTTGGTAGTTACATAATCAAGTCTAGAACCATGATTAAGAGGCAGAGTCTATGAAATTTTTTTCCTATTTCTTAATTTAACAGTGGTAAAGCATGTGTCGCATTCTTACAATTTCCCTCTCCATGGTTGCCTGCTATGAAAATAACATCACAAGCACCAGAGATCCTAGTTGTCGGAAAATCACCACACGCATGCATGGTTGGAGTAGTAATTCCTAATGGGCACCTATCTCTTCAGTAAGAGACGGCTATCACATCTAAAGCCCTAGAGAAATGACCCAATATAGGAAGTGAACAACGGTCCGCCAAAGGGCCAGAGAGGGAATCAGCTAAAAAGGCATAATAGGGCCAGAGAGGGCATCAGCAAAGAAAAGCATAATAGAGAAATGAAAGACCAGCTTGTAGCTCTAACAACCAATTTTCGTTGTTAGTGAATTCCTAAGATTTCTTAAAAGAGGATGGTCTTGGAACAAGAGGCAGTCTGAATGGATGAACACAGGGAAAGGAACAGGCTCTCTATTCCTATAGAACATATCTAAGAGGTATTCATAAACTGCACCAATGAACAAATGATATCAATGCACCTCTATCTAAGACTTCCGTTACCCTATGAGAGGTAGTAGTGTTTTTGTTGCAGAGTAAACTTCTCGGATATAATTTTCAAAAATTCATGAGATCTATGTTAAATTTTGAATGTAGACTAAGTTCAATTTTTTTAGTAGAAAATAAATAGGACAAGTCATTTATACATAATTTTCAAAAATTCATGAGATCTATGTTCAATTTTGAATGTAGACTAAATTCAATTTATTTAGTAGAAAATAAATAGGACAAGTCATTTATACATATACGTTTTCCTCAATCTAAAATACATGACTAGCTAACTATTCACAGAGCTTAGACCTTGCCTAAAGAATAACAGAGCCATCAACAAAGAATATTAACAGAACACGGCCATCAACAAAGAAAACAAACCTTCTTTCTTACGAATCTTTCTTTTGCAGTTGAAACTCTGGAAACTGGTTCTCTGAAAAGAGCCAGAAACTACTCATTCACTGTTGCAAAAGCACTGGAAATGTTGCTCTACCTCCTGGCATAGAAAATTCCAACACATCAGAAAAGTAAATAGAAAAAGGGCTGCTAATGACCTTAAAAAAATAATTGAAGAAAATATTTACATGAATACCTTTTCATTCACTGTGAAAATATTATTTGTTGATAAATTGGTCCTTCAACCCCCAGTGCATATTCTCCTCAGCCATGCCTTTCTCTCAATTTGCACAGAGACAACACACAAACACTTGCAGACACACAACAAAAAAACTACACAAACACTTGCAGACACACAACAAAAAAAACTACACAAAGCACATTGCATACAACAACACTGCACAGCGCATACAACAACACTAAACGGTACATTTATGGAGCGCTCCATAAGACAAGACAGAGTGCCTGAGAGAGAAAGGAAAAGCTAACAGCGCCAGATGATGGTTAACCTGTTGAATGAACAGAAAATACATTTTATCAGCTTACAGAAATGTCCATGTCCCTATAGAACGGAACGAATTAAAAAAATAGGCAAACAAAAAATTACCGTGCAATTTCCTGTGCAGAACCTATTCTCAATCGATCATTCTTCGTTGAGCAGAATAAGGCGTGAGTATATGTATATATATAATCACTCATGAAATCGGTGGGTCGAGTTTTAGGTTTTTTGGACCGTTGAGTTGAAAGTCAAAGTTAGCTTTTAATTAAAACATTAAACCATTCTTTTAATCATCATTCTTTAAACAATCTTTTAATTAGTGTTTTGTAATTTATGATGTTTTTTAAAATTGAACTGTTCTATGTTTTCAACGTTGCTGTCGTTTTTTTTTAAATGATGCTTTTGAAAGCGGTACGCTTTCAAGTGATTCCAGCCTTTTTACTCAGGAATGCTATTAAATCTTAAACCAATTTTTTAATTACTTTTCTTTAAACCAATCTTTTAATTATTTTTTCTTAACTTAGTTTTCTTTAAATCAATCTTTTAATTACTCTTTCTTCAACTTTGTATTTTTTTTAATAAATTTATTTTTTCAAATTTGTGATATATATAGATTAGCAATTTTAGCTTAAATTTTATCAAAAAAATGAATGTTATATTTTCTAATGTAATATCTAATTTTAATATCACATATAAAATTAAATATTAACTTGAAGAAAGTAAATTTTATTAAAATTATAAAATATTAAAATTATTTGAAAAAGAAAAAAATAGTGCAATTTTTTTATTTATTTACTTACTATTAATTTTTTCAAAATTGAATGATAAATGGTTTTAATGAAGTTTATGTAACTTATCTTGATATAAGAATTAATATATGTAGACTTTTATTTTTAATTGAGATTAGTTTGGATGATTAAAAGATTTATTTCTACATTCTTTTTTCAAATTTAAATCTTACTTAGTGAGTTGATTGGTGCTAATAAAATACTTAATCACATTTTTTTAAATGATTTGAGGAATGACAAATTATTTCCAAGCATTTAATTATTATCAATCCAAAACTTTTACAATAAAGAAATAACAAAACATTTCTAAAAATTTAATTATTATCCAACCAAAACTTTTTACAATAATGAAATCTTAAATAGCTAGTTCAAGTATGATCTTAAATGGCTAGTTCAAGTATGATAAATATTTTAAAATTTCATTATTATTATTATTCGATTTTAAGGTCAGTTGCTAGTTCAAGTATGATCTTAAATGGCTAGTTCAAGTATGATAAATATTTTAAAATTTCATTATTATTATTATTCGATTTTATTGTGCACAGGTCTTTGGTTTTGAACTTGTGACCTCTTAAGAGGAAATACATGGTCTTAAACATTAGGTCCACTCAAGTTGTATATAGACTTTCCAATATAAGGAATAAAATATCATAAATATTTCCTTAGAAGAAGAAATATAAAAACCCTTATAAATTATTTTATTATAAACATTCCAAATAGGAAGAAAATCTCATAAATATTTACCTAGAAGAAGAAATATAAAAAATCTATTAAGATTATAGATGATTATTTATTGAGTTTGTTTATTTTAATATGTCTTTTCTTACTCCCTCAATTTCATATTAGTATTGAAAATACTTATTCAATGAAAATTCATAAAACTATGCATGGTTTTATTAATATAACAGTTAATTATTTTAAAATAATCCAATTATATAAAATTCAATCAATGAATTTAATTTGTTAATAATTTATTGCATACTATATTTATTAGTGATTTATGTTTACCATATTTTATTTCATAAAATCAAAATCAAAATTATATTAAGCTTTTACTAATATTTTCTTCATCTTCAACGGGGTGGGTGATGGAGATATTGGGGAAAACTATGAATTTTTTTCTTAATTATCTATTCTTAATCCCATCCCCACCCTCATAAATTTTCCCTAATATCTCCCCCCATATTTACTCATAATAAGGGCATAGATGGGGAAAATACTCACAAAGATAATGATTCTTCTATCAATATAATAGTTAATTAATTCTAAAATAATTAGACTTATATATAAATAGTTTTATAACCCAATAAAATTTAATTCAACTCATTATAAATTTATATCATGGTATATTTAATAATGATTTTTCTTTCCATATCTTATTTCATTGAATTAAAAGTTGTGATATATAAAGTTTTCGCTAATATCTCCCCCCATCTCCACTCTCATAGTCTTCCTCCACCATCGCTTTCATAATGAGAATGGAGGTGGGGAGATATATTAATTATGAGGGTGAGGGTGGCTGTGTAGGGAGGTATTAGGGAACTCTTAATATGGGGATGGGAAGGGGGAGGGGGAGGGGTGGTGGGGGGGTGGGGGTGTGTGTGGATAGGGGGAGATATTAGGTAAAATACAGTATGTGGCGGTGAGGGAAAATATTAAGGAAAACTTAATATGAATGGGGTGTGGGTTTGGGAGGATCTATTAAGGAAAACCTATTACCCTCATAATGAGGGTGGGATTGGGGGGAGATATTAAGGAAAACTTGATATGAATGGGGTGTGGGTTTGGGAGGAGGTATTAAGGAAAACCTATTACCCTCATAATGAGGGTGGGATTGGGGGGAGATATTAAAGTAAACTTATTACCCTCATAATGAGGGTATGGGTGGCGAGATATTAGGGAGAACTCATATTGAGGGTGGAGATGGGTGTAGATATTAATTAAGAGGATAGGGTTGAAAAATATATTAATGGAAACTTAGTTTGGGGGGAGATGTTGCGGAAAAATATATATGTGGTAGGAAATATTTTCGTGAAAATTTATTACCCTCATAATAATGTTGGAAGCGGTGGTGGATATTAATTATGAGAGTGAGTTGGGGGGATATGTTAGGGAAAGCATAACAAAAGGCGAGAGAGAGACATATTAGGGAAAACTTATTAGGTGAAAGGTGATATTATTTCCCTATTAAAAGTGTGGAGTTTAGAGAAAAATTTAGGGGGTGGGAGTATATATTAGGGAAAACTTGAAACATTTTATTTATTTTCCCTTTCCCAGCAGCCTCCTCATATTAAGGTTTTCTTAATATATATCCTCATACTCACCCTCATTATGGAGTTTCTCTAATATCATCCCCCAACCCCATATTCCCCATATTACATTTTCCCTAACATCTACCCCCACCCACACAATCCCCTCATATTATGTTTCTCTAATGTCTCCCCGCACCTTCTCCCTCACCCTCGTTATGAGTTTTCTTTAGTATGTCCCCCTAATCCTACACCTTCTCATATTAAATTGTGTTAAATTTTCCTTAATATTTTAGTCAACCAAACCCTCATAATCCATTTTTTTTCACACATCACAATGTGATATAATATTTTATTACGTATGTTATTCTAATTTATCATTTATTTCTAAAATATTTCCATTATTTATAATAATATTATTATCTATTGGGATTCAAATTATACAATATCATGTAAACATATTTATCAATCTAAAATACACAATAAATAATAAATATAGTTATTATTATTTTTAATAATAATAATAATTTAACTTTAATGTCACAACCAAGCTAGACACAAAATTGGTGTATGATACCCGCTTGATTGTGTAACAATGGACTTGCCTCAGCACAACGAATTTTCTGCTAAAGTTTAAGAAAGTCTACATACATATTTATTGAATATTCTTGTATTAATGAATGTAAGAAAATTATTATTGTAATATTTTCTAATATTATTATATTATTAATCTAAACATATATTAGATATTAATATTAATATATAATAATATGTTAATAAATATAGTGCATGGGAGCTCCCCTATGGGGGTGTGTATCGAGGATATTGGTGGACTTGGTGGTTGTGTCTGCCACCTCGCAGAGGAGATTACATTAAATGGAGGGGGTGGTGTGGCCACCCCCGTGCATGTAGAAGAATGTGAGTATATTGCATCTAATCAACCATGATAAGTAGCATTCATAGGAGGAAAGGGGGAGGTAAGTCTGTCTCAAAAGCGTTATCCTAGGGAAAAAGCTTGAGGCCTTTGGAAATGAGGTATGGCCTACATTTTGGGAGAAATATAGGTTAGATGGAGGAAACTAGTAAAAAATAATATTTGATTATAATTTCTTTGCATCCTTGAGAGCAACTCTGAAGGGAAAGGATATGAGAGTGAAGCTATATGCAAGTTGTGTAGGGGGGAATTGGGCATCGGTTCTATGTAGCTCAGGGATAAGGAAGTCTGTTGGGAGTTCATACCATATTTTAGCTCCATACCAGTTCCTTTCAATTTCTCTCAATGTAATTGGTATGCAAGGACCCTCGCTAGACTTCCCTTGATGCACAGAGGTCACTGTGTCTTGCGTAATTCTTTAGCCTTCTTATATTTATAATTTAGCTGCTAGTATTTTCCTTCGCTTTGATTGTTTGCTTTTGGTTTTTTTTCATATTGGCTTGGTCGTTGTCTCAATTTTGTAGTTGTAGTAGTGGGACTATATCCATGCATTATGGTATATTTCCTTTTACTTTTTCCAAACCTTACATGTACCAACATTGTTTTAATATCTATTACTAGATTCTCATACTTTGGAGTTGGTATGGCTGCTTTTGGGTTTCATCATCCCAATCATGTTGAAAAATGTTACTTTTCCTGATTTCTGCACTCAAATGCTTGTTCTAGGCCATTTATGTGTTGATACCATAAAGATATGCCTATTTGACTATATTAAATTCCAACATATGAGAAGTAGGCACGGGGGGGGAGGACACAGCCCAAAGGGTTGAAAGTAAGCCTAAAAATAGACCTAAGCTGTCACTAAAAATATTCATTCGTTTGTACCCCTAGAAACCTATAATGAAATATAGCAATTGGAAACCCTAGAACATTAGAGAATTTTTGAGGTCTAAAATTTGCCTCCTACAAAAAATGTACAACAGAAATAAACTTTATAAGAACCAATAGGATTCAAGATGATGATGTCAACCATGGGGGATGATTCACCATATTTGGAGCAAAAAGGTAAAAAGATTAAATAATAATAAAATAATACAACTACTTTTTAAACTCGTATTTTCAACTTATCTCCCTAAGGTTTTACTCAAATTTAGAGCGGGAATACTTATTGGATTCAAATTTTAATTCCTCATCCAAAGAGTACCCATGTTGCATACTTTTGATGGACCCTACTACATGAAAAATGAGAAATACATGAAAAAACGTGATTGTAATCACGTTTTTCATATATTTCTCATTCTTCGTGTAGAATATTACATCGAAATTATGCAACATGGGTACTCCTTGGATGAGGAATGAAATTATGCATTTAAAGAGTGCTCCCGATTGAAATTCGAGTAAACCCATAAGGAGATAAGTTGAAAATACGAGTTGAAAAAGCATTTTTTTCTTTTTACCCTCTAAAATTTGATGGTGTAATCTAATATTATTTTATTACTTCCACTATTATTTTATGATTTCCTTAGGAGGCCCATTTTAGACCTCAAAATTCCCATAATGAGCTATATATATTTAGGCCTTCTCAAATTTAGAGATAATGGGTGAAATTGGGTAGTGGTTTCCTACACCTAGTCGTACAAAAGGAAGGAAAACTAAGTACCTCAACGCCTTATCACAATAATGGAAAATACAAACCCTATTTGGAAGGGTCCTTACTGAAAACTAGGCTTAAAAATATAATTATTTACAAGTCTTGAGGATGTCAAATGTATCGAGAGAAACCAACGGATTTGTCTTAAGAGAAGGGATCTGTCTTGAGAGAAGGGACACTTGGGTGGCTCATATTGAGTCCCAAATTCCATGTATTAATGTTATATCAATTGCTTCAACATTCACTTCTAAGGATATGAAACCTGCTACCTCTTATGATTCCTATCTTTTGAAATGCTTGTTGGTAATTTATTATTATTATTATTATTATTACTACTACTACTATTACTATTATTATTATTGTTATTATTATTATTAGGTAGATACTTTAATGACTCTTTAGTTGTTAAAAAATTTGGAGTTTTAAATAAATTATTTTATAGGTAGGTGGTAAAAAATATATCTTTTTCCTCCACGAAAATTGAGATTTCTTGTTGACATACATGCTTAAGATGGTAGGATGACTAATGTACTAACATTAGATTTGTTCTTGGCATCCCTCAAATCCATTTGATTTAGAGAATGTTTTGTTTCTATGGGTGGGTTATTTCCATGATTGAATTGACCAATGAATCCCTTATTTGCATAACTATGTTGACTAAATTCCTCATTTATAGTGGTTTGTCCCAGGCTGCATACTTCATTGACATTTCCTGTCCAAATTATGCTCCCTTTTGCAGTGTAATTCTGATGAGGATAAGATCTATGATTCCTTCCGTTGTAGTAGCCTCTATTGTAATTATTTATCTTAAAATTCCTCCTTCCTTACCTTCTCATTTCTCCATACTATTTATTTTTCCCATTTTCTGATGGAATACCATCACTAGAAGCTGAATCGACTCCATATCCATAATTACATCGACCTCAATTTCGTTCAGACCTTAAGCCTTGATTGGGGTTAGGATAGCCATTGGATTTCCTTGTTGTGAGTTTATTAGGTGTTAATACCACATATTGTTCACATTAAGCTTTATTACTCTTGATGGAAATTGCAGTATCATCTCGTGTAAGAACTAGAATTTTTTTTCCTTCCTTCTAAATACGCCTCTATTTGTTTCCTCGGGCTACCTCAACCCTCACAAAAAATCCCTCTAACTAGGTACAAGGAGTTAATAACATCAAATCAAATTCTTTATGAACCCATCCTTTTTTATATTGCATGAGTATTGAAAACTCCCACAAGATTAGAAATGTCTCATAAGGCCCTCATATCCTTGATGTTAGCTAAAAGTTCCTTCTCGTATGACGTTGCCATTTTAGGGCCTACTATTTTGCATGCATCACCTTGAGGAAACATGACCAAGGAAATCTAATATAATATGCCCATTACAAGGTTTTAAGATACCAATTTACCCTTTTCTTGTATTTGGGTTGGAAATATTGCAGCCCTTCTTGATCTAGTAGCCAATTTTTCCATGCTCTCAAGAGTACCCAAAACAAAATCGTGAACATAATAAAAATGCCTATTATTACATATTTGAAAGGAAGTCCAATAGATCCAACCAAAAGTGACAAAAAATACCCTTGCCACAGAAAACACATTCGTTTTATAGCAATAGACTTTTGATGTTTGCTTCAAAAATGCATTCTTAGGTCTATAAATGGCAGACCCATGCTCAACCCTTTTACATTTCCTTTTATATAACATGTGTCATTTAGTTGAATTGTCTATGTTGTGAACATAAATTTTCCTACAGAAAAAATTTCTTTGCTCACTTAGAGAATGTCAAGAGCAGTAGTGAGGCTATGTGGGTTTAAGCGAAGGTAAAAAAGAGCAGTGGGGCTATGTGTGGGTTTAAGTGAAGGACCAAATAAATAGTGGGGTTGTGTGGGTTGGGCACATAGTGTACCCTAGGAGATATGAGAAGAGAAATGAACAAGATTCCATCAGATCGAAACAACCAAAAATCAAAAGGTAAACATAAGTAAGTTAGTTAAGGCATAGTACCCACTAATGAATGTAACTACCTTCCATGAATCCAACAACAAAAAATGTTTTCATCGCCTAAAAGACAACATTGATGGCTCACAAAGGCACACAATGTCTTGGAGGGGATTTCTTCCCAAAGAAAATCCTTACGGCGTAAATATCTAATATTTTTTTCATTTTAAAAAGGTAAAGTATAAAATCTAAAATATAATAATAAATTAATAAAAGCTAAATTAATGATAATTGTAAAATTTAAATTTATTTAATATATATATATATAGAAAATTAGTAAGTCTCGTTTAGCTATAAAATAATGAGAACTTGCTAGCAACAAGACATTGTTAATATTTATCTTATTAGAGAAATCAAGTTTAGTAGTAGAGGAATACTTTCTCTTCGGGCATGACTATAGAACCACAAGTGTTCTTCCTCCCTACGTATTTTCAAACTCGGTAAAAATTGTTTATACATATGCTTGGCAACCTTGCAAATTTATGTACATAAAACATGTACTTGTAAGAGTCAATATCAAGCTAACAATTATTTGCATTGATAGATTTTTATATACTTTTCTTTTTAATGTATTATTTATCTATTTTTTATATTAAAAGTATTTTTTGTAATTAATTTGTGAATAATGTTATTTTTGAAGGTAAATATTGACTTTTTTTTTCCTATAATCTCACATTGGGTAAGGGTTGAATATGTCTCAAAGAAGAACATAGAGGATATCTTGAAAGAATATATTTTGGGGAGAGCACAATGAGAACATTATGAATACATTCCTAAAGTGAGAATCTAAGATGATTATTTTTGAAACAATCTAGGCTTCCAGAGAATGTCTTGTAGGAATAGAAAAAACATGGAAATCTAACTTACAATTTGATATGGATGAATATTTTAGCCCATAGACATGAAATATAGATTTTAATTAATTTAAGAAACTATTTTTTTAAACTAATTTATTTATTTAAACTCAAATATTTATGCAACTGTACATACAAACTTCCACATAACTATACTTTTTCTGATGGATTTAGAACATTGTGTATGCTTATGATGTTGAATGCCTTACAATACAATAGTAGTGATCTTGTTCTTTATATAAATATAAAACACATATGGGCTTGGGATGGAGTAGAATAGGAGGTATTAGAAAAATCTCCCATTCCAAGCTAATGAATTTCTAAACCCATAGTGATTGTACATAAATTATAGCAATAACGATGTTATAATATTATGATATTCATGTAGTTTTCCTTCATATTACATTTTTACATGTATGAACACATTCACGCCATAGTTGAGCATAGATATTCTCCAAACCATTCTTGCCTAAAAGTAAGGTTGAAATAATATTCATTTCATCAAGTGGTTACAACCCACCCTTCCATGTGTATATTTCTAGCTTGCTTGGTTACATTGTAAACCATTCCCCCTATGCAAAGTGTGTGTCTTTATCTAGGTTGTCACTAGTAACATAGCTAAATTGTATTGGATTACTTCCACTTCGTACTTGGTCTTCCATCCATTCTTGGTAGTCATAATATTTCTTCAAGTTTGTGATGGTTACAACTACTTATTCATTTTTACTAGTTGTCATCTTGGCCCATATGTTAGTTTATGATTGTTTTGTAGTTATTGATACTTATAAATTCCATCCTCAAACTAGCTTGCTCAAAACAAACTCTTTATTTCCAATCAACCAAGTTCATTTTCACTCAACAAAAATTCAAGGGAACATCAACTACCCTTATATTGCTAGAAGTCCCTTCACAACCACTTAATAATGATAGGTTTTAAAAATCAAGAGAAGTAATATTCACTATACATACCTAAGTGGATGTTTCTTATATTGGATCAAAAACCCATATTGGCCTATTATATATTCCTGTAGTGGATCTCTTGAGAGACAATGGATTTTGTGTTGTCACACATTATGGATGCATGTGAATTTCATAAATGTCACGATGAAAAGTACAATACAATCCCCCATCGCTAGAAGTAAGTTTCTAGTCACTTACGACAAAGGATGCTTCTCCAATTTTGTACAATGTTCACTATCTAGAATTTCGATGGCTCAAATGAATTCTAAGCAACAAAGATATCCAAGGTAAACATTTCTCTCTTAACCCAAATGGTGGTCTTTGAATCCATTGAAAAATAGAAATAAATACATAATGGCACTCAAGTTCAATGATTGTTTTACATTAAAGGAATTGTGGTTCATTTTGAAGAAAAGTGATCATTTTAAGAATATAATATCCTAGGGTCAAGCAACATGGGAAAGAAATTAAAGTTAGATTTTCACACAAGAATCCTATTAAAATATTAAACAATTCTTTTGATTACCATTCCTTAAACCATATTTTCACTTGGTATTACTATTTTATAGTTTGTGTCAATTTTTAAAATTGTGCTTCCTTGCGCTTTCAATTTTTTTTTAAATGATCGTTTTGAAAACTATGCTTTCATGTGTTTTCAAGTTTTATTATTTTTATTTTTATTTTTTGGAAATTAAAATAATTTTTGATGTGTGTAGATATAGGATAGACATATCAAATATGTAATTAAAGGTAATTATAAAATATAAAATACAATAATAAATTAATAAAAACTAAAACAATGATGACTACAAAATTTAAATCTATTTCAAATATATATATATATGTGTGTGTGTGTGTGTGTAAATATTCCACGGAAAAATTTAATTTTGAAATAGTTAGTCCTCTCTATATGTGAAATAATGAGAACCAAATATTATTATTGGTAGCAAAAAGTCATTGTTAACATTCTTTTTATTAGAGACATCAAGTTTAGAAGTAGAGGATGCCTTTAGCTTGAGGCATGACTAGAGAATGAAAATTGTTCTTCCTCCTTATTTATTTCAAATGAACAACAATTATTTATATGTACCCTTGGCAACTTCCTAAATTTCTCTATGTAATATAGATACTTGTAAGATTCAAGGTCAAGTTAACAAATATTTGCATTTATAGATTTTTAGATCCTTTTCTTTGTAATGTATTATTGATGAAATTTTTATATTAAAAGTATTGTTTGTAATTATTTTGTGAATAATGTTTTTTTTTTTTTAGACAAGATGTAATTATTTTGTGAATAATGTTAGGTTGAAGGTAAAGATTGACTTTTCCTTTTCCCTAGAACCTCACATTGGGTAAGGGTTGTATATCTCTAAAAGAAAATCATAGAGGATGTCTTGAAAAAATGTATTTTTGGGATAACACATTGAGAACATTATGAATACATTCCTAAAGTGAGAGTTGAAGATAATTCTATTTGAAGCAATGTGAACATGGAAATCTAAGGAACAATGAGATAAGGATGAATATTTTGACTCATATACATCAATTATAGATTTTAATTAACTTAACAAATTGTTTTTTTTAATTAATTTATTTATTTCAACTTACATATTTTTACAATGATAAAAATAATGTAAAAATTGCCACATAACTATAAACATTCCAATGGATTCAAAATAGTGTGTATGTTTATGATGGTGAATTACTTAGAAGACAATAGTAGTAATATTATTATTTATGTAAATATAAAACAAGCGTGGGAGTGGGATGGATTAGAATAGGAGGTATTAGAAAAATCTGCCATTCCAAACTAATCAGTTTCTAAAACCATAGAGATTTTTCATAACTTATAGAAATAGCATCATAATTCTCTTATAATATTCATGTAGCTCTCCTTCATCTTACATTTGTACATGTATGAACACACTTACACCATAACCAAACATAGGTCTTATCGAAGCCATTCTTACCTACAAGTAAGGTTGAAATAATATTAATTTCATCAATTAATTACAACCAACCCTTCCAAATGTATCCTTCTAGCTTGCTTGATTACATTGTAAACTATTTCCCCTATGTAGAGTGTATGTCTTGATGTGAATTTTGTAGAAATTAGTATACACTAAGCATGCATACATCCATATTCCCCTGATCTCACAATATTTAACTCCTTGAAAAATACCGAATCATTCCATTGTTAATATTTTGTGGAAAATTAATTACAAACACATGTGAAGCATAAATAAAAACAATTGCACATAACATAGTTGTTTAACGGGAAAGACTGAAGCTGAAAACCCCAACTATCATATATTATGTATCATGGAGATCATGTAAAAATCTAATACAGAGCTTATTACATCAAGCTATGAGTAAAATCAATCGTCACAGACTAACATAGAAGAAATTTGCAAATCCATGCACAGATACCTGCCCTCTTGCTAGTTTGCCTCCACTGCGCAATCCTTGCTGAAGAATAGCTCTGAATGAATTCGAATTACTCTTGCCTTGACTGTGCAATCCTCATTGGCAACTCTAATGTGTGTGTGGTGTAATCAATGCATTACTATAGTCACAACAGATAGTCCATCTTTCCCTTTCACCTATCTCTCCACTAGTTCTCCACCGGAACTGACATGCACTGTAGTTAACTGTTGTATTGTTCAGTTGATTAATGAGTTATTATTTGTGAATTAATTAACTAATTAACTCACTCCACTCTCACTAGTGTATCATTCAGTTTGATTTGATACAACTAGCTCAACTGAGTCTAACTAAGTTAAACTGAATACAACTCCATGAACTACTCTTCCAACTCTATCATAACTTTTCCACTTCAGTTCTAACTGAGTCCTTCATGCATGAACCACCAGTAAACCTTAGGAATTGCGTAATTCCTTCAACCCACTGATTTTCCAAATTTGTGCACTGAAATTAAATGCTTCAAGAGAATAAGTTGTTGTTTATTGTCAGATTATTATTAAGAGCTAATAATAATCAACACTTCTATTTTTAGATCAACGATCTATAAATAGGCTTCCTTCAATATTCTAAAAATATAATTTCATCTATTTTTCCAACTTGATCAACCATCCACAAATAGAATCCTGCAACTTCTGAAATATGATCACCATGTCTAAAAATAGACTTGCGCCAAAAATAACTTGCGGGCCCACTTAGTGAAGGCGACTCTTTTCACTAAGCTCGTCATCTTGTTGAATCTCAACACTCCCTCTCAACAAGATAGGGATTATCTTTCACCCCGATCTTGCCTCTATGTTATTCGAATTTGCTCCGGGTGAGTGCCTTCATCAGAATATTTGCATCTTAATCTTCATAATAATGTACTGAAGCAACATTATCTTTCGCTGCACACAATATCTTATATGATGATACCAGATATCAATATGTTTAGATCTATCATGAAACACGGTATTAACCGAGAGTTTAATGCAACTCTGATTATCACAATGTATCATTGTGGAATCTAAATGTGAACCAAACAAACCAACCAGGATCTTCCTCATCCAGATAGCCTCACATGCAGCCTGCCTTGCTGCCATGTATTTTTCTTCTGCTAAACTGAGTGACACAGATCTTTGTTTCCTGCTGTACCAAGAAACTGTCGTAGATCCAACACTGAAAATCCCTCCTGATGTGCTCTTTCTATCTGTTGGGCTGCCTGCCCAATCTACGTCTGTGAAGCCATGAAAATTCACCTCATCTGTCTATCTATACCATAAACCATACTCAGATGTGCCCTTGAAATATCTCATAACATGATTTCCTGCCTTCTAAAAGATCTTGGTAGGCTTAACCATCACTTGTGAAAGTTGGTTCATCGCATAGCATATGTCCGGTCTTGTATTAACTAAATACATAAGCGAACCCACCAACTATCGATAAAAAGTGGCATCCACTACCTCTGCTGATGTGGCATCCTCTTTCCTCCAATTTCCTGGAAGAGGAGTGTTGATAGGCTTGCATCCTTGCATGTGAAACTTCTCCAGTATCTCCTAGGCACACTTGCCTTGAGACAAAAATAGTTCACCTTCCCGCTACCATATTTCCAATCCAAGGAAATAATGAAAGAGGCACAAATCCTTCATCTCAAATTCCTTTGCAAGATCTGCCTTGCATGAGTGTATCAATTGCTCATCACCCGTTAGTATTAAATCATCAACATAAAGAACAATTATTAAAAGCTTACCCTCCACCACAATTTGGTACAGATTTGCATCTACCTCATTCTTGGTGAAGCCAAGTCCAGTGAAATAGTTGTCGATTTGAGTGTACCAAGCATGAGATTCTTGCTTCAGCCCATACAACGCTCTTTTGAGTCTGCACACATGCGACTTGCTGCTAAAGATCTCAAATATTTCAGGCTGCTCAATGTACACATATTCCTCAATGATCCCATTAAGGAACACAGTCTTCACATCCATCTGATGAATTTGCCAACCCATCTGCGCTGAGAGAGAAAGGATGGTCCTTATGGAAGAATACCGTGCGACAGGTGCAAACGTTTCTTCATAATCAATCCCCTCGATCTATGAGAAGCCCTGGGAAAAAAATCTTGCCTTATACTTCTCGACGCTCCCATCAGTATCTTGCTTTACCTTGTAGATCCATCTTGATCCTAAAACTGATTTTCCCACCAGCCTTGGAACAATCTCCCAAGAACTGCTTCTAAAAATGGAGTCATACTCCTCCACCATAGCATCTACCCATGTGGGCTCCTTCACTGCTTCTTCAAAAGAAGATGGCTCTGTCATGATACACTTTCTCATAAGAGTCATGTATCCAGTAAATCGGTCAGGTGACTGTCTCTGTTTGCGACGTGATGTAGGGACTCCTACATTTTGTGCCGCATCAAGCTTCAGTCTCTCAGCTTCTGTGGTACGCTTTCTGCCTTGTCTGATGTTTGGTTCTGCATGAGTGGAATCTTCCACTCCATGAATCTCCTCCTGTGGCTGATCCACATCTAGAGGCTCATCTTTGGGAACAAGCAGTTCCTTCACTGCATGCAAGTCTAGCTCCCTCTCAAGCATAGCTCGTGCAACACCTAAGATCGTTTTGTTATTCCTCTCTGCTACACCATTCTTCTGTGGGTTATGAGGCGCTATGAGTTCTCTTCAAATTCCTTCTTTGCTACAGAAGTATTTGAATTCACCCAAGATCTATTCACCACCATTATTGCTCTGTAGAGCTTTCACTTGCTTCCCCGACTCCTTCTCCACCAATGCTTTGAACTCATAGAACTTTGAGAATGTTTTGCTCTTCTTATGCATGAAGAATATCCAACATCTACGAGAATAGTAATAAAAAAATATAACATAATACCTATGTTTTTCTATTGAAGCAACCAAGAAAGGTCCACACACGTCTGTGTGAATTCTCTCCAAGATCACCGAAGCACAGTTCTCCTTCTCATGAATGGTGGTCTTCACAAACTTACCCATAGTACATCCCTTGCACTGATCTGACTGTGCAAGAGTACCCTTGGGAAGTCCAGTAGAAATCTGCTGCAAAATCTTCAAGGCGCCATGGTGAAGATGGCCCAATCTCCTGTGCCATAATTCTCCCTCATCTCGACTCACCACTTCTTCCTCTTTTCCCACCGTTTCGGCGCGACCATCTACCTCCCGGCTGTAGAAGTTATTTGAACCCCTATCTTCTTGGTTTGACCGTTGTTTTATGTCGAAGGAAGTCTTTTCCCCTCACTTGAAAACAACATCATAACCTTTGTCTTCCAACATTGCAACGAGACCAAGTTCTTTCTTCGGACCTAGAACATGGATAACATCCATTCAACAAGAATGGATTACCAAACTCCCTCTCAAAGTTAATGGTCCCAATTCCAGTCACACTGTACCGACCATCGTCGCCCATCTCTATATGCATTTGGAGGTCCTTCTCCTCCAATTCACTAAACAACTCTTTGTCTCCCGTCATATGGAAAGACACACCACTATCAAGATACCACACCGATCCCATACATCTTGAAACCAAGCAAGCGGATTTTGCGGATTAAAAATCGAGTTCAAGAAGAATTGAGGCTATGGCCTCTCCAACTGCAGCTCTAGTAGCCTTCTTTTTCTTCTTCTTCTGTGGGCAGTTAGTGGCGAAATGCCCATGTTCGTGACAGTGAAAACACTTCACTTTGGACAAATCACGATTCTTGCCTTTACATCAGATTTTGAAGGAAATTTATTCCCCATCCCTTTCCTTGCTTTGGCCGCCAAAGCGCAATTATATTCATCTTCATTCTTCGATGAAGAGCCATCCCTGGTACCCCGCCTTCTCTCCTCCTGCATAAGATCTGACCAAAGTCACTCCCATCTCGGCAATTTCTCTCGTCCATTGACAGAGTCTTCATAGCTATGCCAACTCTTTGGAAGCCCAAGGAGAGCCAAGCTCACCAAGTCTTCATCATCAATAGTAACCCCCACACTTCCCAGTTCATCTTTTAGTGGACAAACTTTGTGAGGTATTTTGGAATACTATCGCACTTCTCCATTTTTATTTTTTTGAGCTTGTCTTTAAGCACTAACTTCCTCTCGTCGCTTCTACTTTGGAACAAATATGTCAAAGCCTTCCACATTAAGAATGGAGTGGATTTCCCATGAAGGCTAGACAAAATATGGTCCTTCACACTTTCCAACAAAGTTCTTCGTGTCTTTGCTGTCTTCTTTTGCCATGCGTCAAGTAATGTAGCATCGCTAGATCCCGACTTAGGAACACCGCTATCGATGAACTCCTTTAGTCCATTATCATCCAGCATTGCCTCCATCCTATCCTTACAGGCTATGTATTTCAAGCTCCCATCAAGGGAATGCTCCAATCACAACCCATTGAAAGACATTTCAATCTATACTCAACTTCTGCACCAAGAATCTTCTATAGCAAATTCGAATTTTCCACCAGCATAAAATCAATAATTCTTCACAATTGAAATCTTCAAGAATTAACACTGCTCCGATACCATGTAGAAATTAGTATACACTAAGCATTAATACATCCAGATTCCCTTGATCTCACAATATTTAACTTCTTGAAAAATACAGAATCATTCCATTGTTAATGTTTTGTGGAAAATTAATTACAAACACATGTGAAGCATAAATAAAAACAATTGCACATAACATAGTTGTTTAACGGGAAAGCCTAAAGCTAAAAACCCCAACTATCATATATTATGTATCATGGAGATCATGTAACAATCTCATAGAGAGATTAGTATATCAAGCTCGCAGTACAATCAATCGTCACACACTAACATAGAAGAAATCTGCAAATCCATGCATCGATCCTTGCTCTCCTGCTAGCCCACCTCCCACTTGCTAATTGTACGAAGAATGACTCTTTGCGGTGAATTCGAATTGCCTCTTTCCTTGGCTCTTGCTAACGCAATCCTCATTGGCAACTCCAATGTGTGTGTGATGCAATCAATGCATCACTATAGTCACAACGAATAGTCCATCTCACCCTTTCACCTACCTCTCCACTGAGTCTCCACTGGAACTGACATGCACTGTAGTTAATTGTTGTATTTGTTCGGTTGATTAATGAGTTATTATTTGTGAATTAATTAACTAATTAATTCACTCCACTCTCACTAGTGTATCATTCAGTTAGACTAGATACAACTAGCTCAACTGAGTCTAACTGAGTTAAACTGAATACAACTCCTTGAACTACTCTTCCAAATCTGTCATAACTTTGCCACTTCAGTTCTAACTGAGTCCTCCATGCATGAACCACCAATAAACCCTAGGAATTGTGTAATTCCTTCAGCCCACTTATTTTCCAAATCTGTGCATTGAAATTAAGTGCTCTAAGAGAATAAGTTGTTGTTTATTGTCGGATTATTATTGAGAGCTAATAATAATCGACACTTATATTTTTAGATAGACGATCTATAAATAGAATTCGCCCAATATTATAAAAATATAATTTCATCTATTTTTCCAACTTGATCAACCATCCACAGATAGCATCCTGCAACTTCTGAAATATGATCACCATGTCTAAAAATAGACTTGCGCCAAAAATATCCTGCGGGCCCACTTAGTGAAGGCGACTCTTTTCACTAAGATCATCATCTTGTTTAATCTCAAAAAGTTTTCACAATAAAGGTGGCTAATTTGTATTGGATTACTTCAATTTCATACTTTGTCATCCATCCATTCTTGGTAGCTATAATATCGCTTAATGCGTTGGTTTTTTATGGTTTACAACTATCTATTCATTTTCCTAGTTGTCATCTTGGCCCATGTTTTACCTTACTATTTTTTTGTGACTATTGTTACTTATAAATTCCACCACGAAACCTTTCTTGAAAAAAACACGTTATTTCCAATCAACCAATCTCATTTTTAGTCAAAAAAATGCAAGGGAAAATCAACTACCCTCATATTTCTAGCAACATAACAATCCTCATTGTACATAGAGTTAAAAGCGCAAAATCATAAGTCCCTTGACAATCATTTAATAATGTAAGGTTTTACAAACAAAAAGATAATTAGGATTCACTATACATATCTAAGTGGGTTTTTTTTTTTTTTTTTTTTAAATATTAGATCAATAATCTATATTTCGCTATTATATAATCCTGCATTGGATCTCTTGAGAGATAATTGATTATGTGTTTTGGAACAATACGAATGTATGTACATTGCAAAAAAGACATCATGATAGGTACAATGAAATCCTTCATCACTATAAATAAGTCAAATAATCACGTGCGACGAAGGATGTTTCTCCATTTTTGTACCACATTTACTATTTGGAATTTTCATGGCTCAAATTAATTCTAACCAATAATGATATTCAATGTAAAAATTTCTCTCTTAACCCAAATGGTGGAATTGGAATCCATTGAAAATACAAATAAATACATATTGAAACTCAAGTTCAATACGAATTATACATTAAAGGAGTTGTGCTTCATTTTGAATAAAGTTGATTAGTTTAATAATACAAGATCTTAGGGTCAAGTGGCGTGGGAAAGAAATATAATGACAAGATTAAGTAAAATATGTAAGCATAGTGGTGCCCATGGGTCATACTAATTAGTAAAAAATTTCTTAAATAATTAGTGTTGAATTGGCATTGGTAACAGAGCATGTGTCATATTGATAAAATAATAAAACAATGATATGGGAAATGGGCATGCTATGTGACATTTCTTAAACATTATTTGGTGATATGTAACCCATGTGATGGAGGGTCACTGAACCTTAAATATTGAAATAAGAAAATTCAATTGGAAAAAATTATGAAGGGGTAGGGCCTAAGGTAGATGCACATGATTCCCAAAACAAACTAAAAATAAATGTTACACACTTTACATCACATAACATAAATTATATGAGGATTGAAAAAATGATGTGTTAGTGTTGGAGTGGGGGTTATCTATTGCGAAAAATAGGTTTTCCCCTTGCTAATCACTTCTCATCCCTCTCTCTCAAATATTTGTAGATGGTGGATAACTCTTCCTCCACATTATCATCTCACTCATTTTTATATATCAACAATCCTCGTCTACTCATGGAATTTCCAGCTTGCATGGAAACTAGAAACTTGAACTCTTATGTGACTTCATACTCTATTATGATAATTTCCTCAACATTAACTTCCTACGTGGATACATTTAAGACCATGTACTTAGCTAAGGGGATGAACTCACCCTTATCCATGGTGAAAACCCCAGTTTTTCCCTTCCTTGCAGGAAATATTGTTGTGAGCTGTGTTGCTCCATCCTCTGTATTCATGGAAAATAGCTTGAATACACCCTTTTCTTTAGAACATGTTGAAAGGAGTGTCATTCCTTCCTTAATCCTAGAGGGCTAATGTAAAACTTGGTTTCCCTTGGCTTTTCATGATGTTGTAAAATGTGCAATTGAAATTATTTTCTTAAGGACATAAGTTCATGAAGCCCTTTTTTTTTAGGTTCCTTTGGTGGATGAAGCATTTAGAGATGAAAATGTGTTCTCACAGTTTTACCTGATATGCATATTTAATGGTTCATGGCCACATCTAGTAGATATTATCTCCTTGATTTTTGAGCATTGGAAACTGCTAAATTTAGATGAGCTAAATATCTATGCTTTGTCCATAGAGATTTTGTATTAGTATATGATAAATTTTAATATTAGGAGTTGATATTTGGTTCAGGTTTGTGGTTTTGGGAAAGTGCATGGTTGTCTATGCAACTATGGTTCCCCTCTTTTCACCCCTTCTGAACTAAAATTTCTACCACTCCAGTTTGGGTAAGGCTTCGTAATATCCCTTTGCATCTATGTAATATTCCATCATTGAAAGCTATAGTAAATGATCTAGGTATATTTTATCGGTATATCAATGATACAAAACAATACAATGAATGGACGCTACGAAAATGTTTAATCATTCAACTAATTTCCATCACAATTAGATTTAAAATATTTTTTTCCTAGGTACTTTGTCTTCATATTAAATTTACTAATCTATGTTTCTCTTATTTTTTCACTTTCTTTATTTACCAATTTGTGTTTCCCCATAATGATAACATTCTTTTACAAAATCTAGTTTGATAAAACTTGCTTCTTGGGGATGGGGTGGATACATTGAGAAATTTTTTTTTTTATCTACTGAATCCATCTCTAAGAGAGAACAATTAACATCCAAAATACACCTTGTGATCCCACTCTAGGTACTAGGTTTAAATAAATTGATTCCCTCCATCATATCATACGTTGTATGAAATGTGAGTTTTTTTTTCTTTTTTTTGTTTTGCTATTTTTTTTCAGAAAATGAGATGACTAAATTGTGGCTTCAGAAACTTTGACCCAATAAAATGTAAACTATAAAAAAAACCTGCAACAATCACACCTAGCCTTGGCCACACCAACCAATGCTCATGGATTGATTTGTTCCTATGAGGTATCATAATGGTGAACTTTTCACCATGGTATGCCTTAACAAAACACCTTATCACTAATTTTTCTATGCTATGTGGGTTCCTGTGAAATGTGAGTTATATTTTCTCACCTTTTTCTCTTTAAATCATATGATTACTTGTACATATATGAATCCTAACCCATCACACCAAATTTACACCCCTCAACCTCACATTGCAATTTCTACTAAAATGGGGTTGAAAATGACTTTCCTCGACATCACATTGTAGTTTCAGAAGATAAAATGAAAAATATCCAATACACAATATATTATACATGTTATGATATTAATGTGAAGCTTCTACAAAATACATGTCAATTAAATTCACATGATATTAACACATATGTACTTAAAATCCAAATTTAGATTGAAAAAGTAAATAGATCCATATATCATAGTCAGTGACTTAAGATCCATAGGATTTTAATGTTTTATAAAAGCGACTTTCTTTAATTGTTTCAAGAGCTAAATTTTCTTCCTTCTTACCATGATTTAACCTATGTATAAAGGGTGTAAAGAAATGTTGTAAGAGAACATAAAGATAAATAGTTATAAACATGAAATTTAATATTTTTTCAATATTCAATTCCACATATTAGCACACCATGAGTAGTGCCACATGAAATTTGAATAAGGCATCTCTTTGAAAGTGTGTGCCTTCATATAATTAGTGATATTCAGCCAAGAAAAAAACCCATGGAAATTGTATCTTCATGATTTATAGGTAATTTGTTGAGAGGTTTTCTTATAATCAAATTTCTTACTCCGAGGAAAAATATAAATGTATTCCACTCACATTTTCCAAATTTCAATTTTATTTTTCATGTATGTGTATTTCAATTTTATCATTTTAATTATGACCCTCTTCTTCTATCTTTGAAAGCATTGAAAAATAACCAGAAATAAAGTATAAAATTAGAAATACTTATGTTAGAGAATCTCAAGTCTTTGAGTATATGTAACACTATCTAAGTGTATAAAGTCCTTGCATATTCAAACTGCTAATTGTAATTTACTAAAACAATAAACCTGAATCTACTCTACCAATAGTAGAAACAATTAAACGATCTCGAGATCACGAAGAATACAAGAGAAATACTTCAATCAACACATTACATGACGATTTCCTGGGGAAATCCATAGCTAAAAAAGCTTTCTATATGTATATTACATTGGTCAGAAAATTATGATAAGATTACAATGATTTTCACAAGCCTATGCAACCTATGCAAAATATCTATCTCTCTCATTTTTTCCTAGATAAGCCTTTGCCTATTCTTAACCAATTTCTGCTTTCCCAAGTCCCTATTTACTTGCGATGTTTCCTTGGGAATTATCCCCTATTATTTATGGAAATTCCTCATTCATAATTGTGCAAACCATCATAGGCTTTCCTCTAACTACATCCACCACTTGTACAATTTGGATGATTATACAATTAATATTACACTGCCCTTGAACTCCAATATCAACTGTATAACGTGTAGATTACACATGCATGAGTTATTTATGGTTGATTTATTAGTGAACTGGTTGAACATCGAAGTTGCACTCCACTGTTATACATACTACTAGTTCCGCCAATAGTTGGAATTATTTTAACTGACTTTAACTCAATTTAACTAAATGAATTAATTACATCTCAAAATAAACTCAATCAGAGATCCCATAGAGTAGGAGTCACTCTACATGACTCAAGTTAGACCCTGAACTAAAATTAACTGAACTAAATAAGTCAAACTAACTTATTTAACTCATATAAGTTGTCATGTGATGTGGAATTACAATTTTCTTCTAATATAATTCAAGCAAAAATTAAATTAGAATCATTATTTGTGTCATTTTAAACACTCCCTCTTAGCAAGAAAGGGATTATCATATACCCCAATCCTACCTATAGTTTCTTATTCAAGATATCTGCATCTTGTGACTCTGTAGGCATGTACTCTAGGAACATGATCTGCCTCTCCACACAATGTTGTAGATGGTGGTAACATCATTGTGTCGATATGCTTGGACCGATCATGAAAAACAGGATTCTCAGAGAGTTTGATGCAACTATGATTGTCACAGTAAATCTATTTAGGATCCATCTACTGACCAAATAACCCAACAAGGATCTTCCTCATCCAGATAACCTCATAAGCTACTTGAATAGAATTCATGTACTCTGCTTCTACTGAACTAAGTGAAATTGATCTCTACTTCCTACTGTACCAGGATATTGCTACTGACCCAATACCGAAGATTCCCCCTGATGTGTTCTTCCTTTCTGATGGACTCCCCACCCAATATACATTTATGAATCCTTGTAGCTTCACTCCCTATATCCGTCTATACTAAATACCAATATGAGTGGTGTCTCTAAGGTATATCAACACATGTTTGGTTTCTTTCCTATACAGTTTGGTTGGATTAACCATTTCTTGACTAAGTTGGTTAACTGGATAAAAAATGTCCAGTCGTGTTTTCATCAAGTACATAAATGATCCAAAAAGTTTATTTTAAAAGGTAGCCTCTACCACTTTGCCTGAAGTAGCATATTCCTTCCTCCAATTTCGTGCTAGAGTAGTCTCCATGTGTTTTTATCTCTCCATGTGAAACTACTTCAGTATCTCGTCGACATACTTTCCCTAAGAGACAAATAATTCCCAATCTCCTTTCCAAATTTCCAAACTAAGGAAATAATGCATTAGCCCCATGTCTCTCATCTTGAATTATCTTGCGAAATCCTCTTTGAAATATTTTATAAACTTCTCATCACCTAATATAATTAAATCATCAAAATATAATACTATAATCAATAATTTACCTTCAACCACAATATGGTAAAGGTTTACATTGGCTTCACTTTTGGTGAATCCCAACCCAGTGCTATAGGCATTGATCCTGGTGTACCAATCGCATGGTTCTTGTTTCAATCCATACAGTGATCCCTTGATTCTGCACACACGTGAGTCTCTGTTGAAGGTCTCAAATCCTTTCGGCTGCTCTATGTACACCTCTTCCTCAATTACTCTGTTGAGGAAAGTTTTGTTCATATCCATCTAATGTATATTCCATCCCAACAACGTTGAAATTTATATAATTGATCTGATTGAAGAGTACCTTGCTACTGGAGAAAATGTCTCCTTGTAATCAAGTCCCTCCACCTGAGAGAACCTTTGTGCCACAAATTTGGCATTTTATTTCTTGACACTCTACTCTTTTGTTTTGTTAACCTTGTATGTTGTGAAACTAGCTCCAAAAAATAGAAGAAAAGAGATATCAACGCCTTAGAAATAAGCCACTTCGAGGGGGCAACCTCCAATACATTACATGAATGAACAATTCTTGGATGATACAAATTACAAAACCTCCTTTCTATGTATAGGAGTCCATGGGGCCACAATGTAATCCTAGCCGACCTAACAATAATAATTTAAGGGCACAATAATAACAATATGGGGGTTACAAGGGTACAATAATAACAATAAGGGGGTTACACTAACAACAATAAGGGACTATACTAGTAATATAGGGACCTAAAATGCCCCCGTCCTTCAAAAAAGTGTTGTATTCAATGCTTGAGTAGCTCTGGGTGCTTCTGTATAAAATTCTCATCCTCCCATGTAGAATCTTCAGTGGGTAAGTTCTTCCACTTGATGAGATACTCTGAAATTGATCGATTCCGTAGTTGTCGATTTCTTGTTTCCGTGACCGCTTCCGGTTCCAATATGATTTTTCCTTCCTCATCAAGTTCTGGCAATATTGTTTGAACTGGAAGATTTTCACCTATAACCTTCTTTAAGCATGAAACATGGAAAATTGGATGCACTCATGAAGAAGCAGAAAGCTCCAATTTGTATGCCATAGTACCAATCTTTTGCAACACCTTGTAAGGACCATAGTACTTTGGCGATAATTTATTATCCTTCTTAGCTTGCTCGAGGGACATTTGTTTATATGGTTGTAGCCGTAAAAATACCCAATCTCCTACATCAAAACTTCTCTCGCTGCGATGTTGATCTGCCTGTTGTTTCATTCGATATTGTGCCAAATTCAGGTTATCCTTTAAGAGTTGGAGAACTTCTTGCTGATGCTCGATGTGATCTTCCACTACTTGAACCTTCGAATTTTCTCTTAAAGATGATGTGATGGATGGTGGATGATATCCATAAAGTGCCATAAATGGGGTCATTTTTGCTGCATTATGGAAGGAAGTGTTATACCACCATTCAGTGAGAGGTAACCACTTGACCCATTGTGTTTTTTTATCAGATACAAAACAACGAAGATACCCTTCCAAACATTTATTTACTATCTCAGTTTGACCATCAGATTGAGGATGATAAGATGAGCTATGAGCTAATTGAGTACCCAAACAAGAAAATAACTTTGTCCAAAAATTTCCAATAAAAATGGGATCTCTGTCGCTCACAATAACCCTTGGGCTTCCATGTAGCTTTTGAATTCTGTCCATAAATGTAGTAGCAACTGTACTTGCTTTAAATGGATGAGATAATGCACAAAAGTGTGCATACTGGGTAAGTCTATCAACTACCACCATGATGACACTCTTTCCTTCGGACTTAGGTAAACCTGTGATAAAATCCATTGAAATCTCCTCCCAACGTTGACTTGGAATTGATAAAGGTTGTAGAAGTCCTGGGGTCTTAATTGTTTCCACTTTATTCTGCTGGCAAACCAAACATTCCGCCACAAACTTTCGAATATCAGATTTAAGGCCATCCCAAAATAATTCTTTCTTCACCCTGTGGTAAGTTTTTAAAAATCCCGAGTGTCCTCCTAAAGGAGAAGTGTGCAATTCCAGAAGAATATTTTGTTTTAGTTGGGAATTATTAAAAAGATATAAGCGATCTTTGTACCATAAGGAATCATTTTTCCAACTAAATGTATCAGATGTACTAGGATCTTGCTGCAACTTTTGAATGAGTGTCCACACATCTTCGTCCTTCTTCCATTCATCTCTTGCTTCGGTTATCCAATCTGGTTGGATAATAGAAATGGCACAAAGCAATGCTTCCACCTCTTCATTCTTTCTTGAGAGTGCATCTGCAACAACATTAAGCTTTCCTTTTTTGTAGATTATTTCAAGGTCATAACCCAACATCTTTGTGACCCATTTTTGCTGCTCTTCTGAAGATAGTCTTTGTTCCAAAAAGTGTTTAAGACTATCATGATCAGTTTTTACCTTGAAGTGTCTTCCCATTAGGTAAGTTCTCCATTTCTTTAGTGCATGCTGTATTGCTAACATTTCCTTTCTCATAAATTGGTTTATGTAAATACTTTCCTTTGATTGGACGACTTTCAAAAGCAATGGGTCTTCCTTCCTGCATTAAAACTGCACCAATTCCATTTCCTGAGGCATCACATTCCACAATAAAGGTTTTTGTGAAGTCTCACGTAGCTAAGACCGGTGCTAGGCACATTGCCTCTTTAAGATGTTCAAAGGCCTTAGTTGCTTCAGGAGTCCATGAAAATGCATCTTTCTTCAATAATGTTGTTAGAGGTGCTGCTATTCTCCCATAATTTTTAACAAACTTGCAATAATACCCTGTTAACCCGAGAAATCCTCGCAACTGCTTTATGGTTGTGGGGACTTTCCATTCCTTAATGGCTTTAATTTTGTTAGGGTCTACTTTAACACCCTCGTGAGATACAATATGACCCAGATATTCCACCTCTTGTACTCCAAAGAAACATTTGGATGTTTTTGCATACAATTGTTTCTCTTGCAATAGTTTGAGCACCCTGTCAACATGTTGAACATGATACTTCCAAGACCTGCTGTAGATTAGTATATCATCAAAAAATACTAGCACAAATTTTCTAAGGAAGGGTTTGAAAATGGAATTCATCAACCCTTGAAATGTAGAAGGTGCATTGGTAAGGCCAAGAGGCATGACCAAAAATTCATAATGACCCTCATGAGTTCGAAATGCTGCTTTTGGAATATCTTCAGTCTTCATTCTAATTTGATGATATCCTAAACGAAGATCCAACTTGGTAAAATAAATTGCTCCATGTAATTCATCCAATAATTCATCAATCACAGGAATGGGAAATTTATCTTTAATGGTGAGCTTATTGAGCTCCCTATAATATGGACACATGCGCCATGATCCATCCTTCTTGTGTACCAATACTACAGGAGTAGAGAAAGAACTTTGACTAGGTTGAATTATACCCGCCTCTAACATTTCCGCAATCATACGTTCAATTTCGCTCTTTTGGAAGTAAGGATATCTATAAGGCCTGATGTTTGGAGGAACACTTCCTGGAATCAAATGAATAGCATGATCATGATCACCAATAGGTGGGAGTCCTTTGGGAGTTTCAAACACCTTGGAATGATTGTCCAAGACTTGTTGGAGATCTGCAGAAATAGATGATTTTGATGTTGGAACTTCTAGTGAGCATAATTGTGCAATTACGCCTCGTTGTTCTTTCTTTAGAAGCTTTGTCATGACATTAGAGTTTATTATCTTTCCCGACTTCCCCGCAATACCCTGTAATTCGACTTCCTTTCCTTCTCAAAAAAATTTCAAGAAAAGTTCTTGAAAATTAAAAGCTACCGTCCCCAAAGATTGTAACCATTGTACTCCTAGTACAACATCAACACCTCCCATAGGAATGGAAAGCATTGGACTAGTCAATACATATTCCCCCATGGTTAGCTTCATATTATGGCATTTTCCAAAGCAATTTATAGTTCCTCCATTTGCAACCATCACTTGACATTCCGGTGCTGGGTATAGGAAACAATTTAATTCCTTGGCTACCTTACAATGAATAAAATTATGGGTGCTACCTGAATCAATCAACACTATTGTTACACAATTTTTTGGTCATCTAACCTACTATCATTAGATGGATCCAAGTACACCATGTAAGACCAATTTTACCCTAAGTAAAATTGCTTTCACTATGTAAAATAACTTAATAAAACACATTTATTAGGTTGTTTATGGTCTAAACAGGAAACCCCAAAAGGAAATATTAAACAAACCTATATTTGTTTGATTTTCCCGGTCATGTTTAACCCAAAACAAAGAAATTAATTAGATAAATCTTTATTTATATTATTATTTTCTAGGAATAATTATTTAAATCTTATTTAAATAATATTCCTTGTTAAATATGACTAAATCACCCATAAATAATTAAATAAATCATTATTTATTTGATTATCTTTCAACCACTTTCTTAAAATGATAAATAAATCATTTATTTATTTATTATTTACAAATAAAGGGATTTGACCCAAGTCAAATACTTTTTCCCTCCAACAAATATAATAAAATATTCCATAAAAGGTGGATCTTGATTTGGTTAATGTTATTTTAATCATGCACCAAGATCTAGAATGACCCAATATTTTGTTATAAATAGGAGGGTTTTTCCTACCATTCTTCACCTTTTGTTGCCTATTAGATCACTCTGGATCTATACACTTGGTCACATTTTTCTACATTATTTGTTGTGTGAGCTCCCTTTGAGTTCTATCTTTGTCCGGGTTTTCTACACCAACAAGAGAGAGAGATTCTAGATCTGAAGTGCTGAGGACTTCCAAGAACCCATCCCATTGAGGAGAATTGGAAACACCTTCTTGTTTTCCTCCCAGGTGCCCTTAATACAAAAATTCTTTCAAAAAATATTGTTCTTGTCTTGTCTATTGGATGTATGGAGCAAAACCTTATTTTTACCGCTTAATGTCTCTCTATGCATAGATCTGGTTTTTTGTAGCACTTGTCTTGATCAACTAACTACAGATCTGAAGATATTGGCAGCCACATTTGATGTTAGGGCTATAAGTTATGCGTAGCTAAAGTGGTCTTTTTTCGTACACTTCGACAAAAGATTCATACTAACAATTGGCAACTCCACACGGGTTTTCAATTACGACCGTTGTCGTTTTTCATATTCCTACATATCCAGCTACTTCAGACCCTAGGGTTTCTTTTCAGCTTTTTGTTTTTCCTATTTTTATGTTGTTTTTCCCACATAAAACCCTAAAACATTAAAATTTCTAACTTTCGCGTGTTTTTGGACCTATTGCGCAGGTGACAAACATCAGCCGCAACTGAGACAGCAACTTTTTCGAAAATCTGCCGCCGGGACACCCGGAGCTTCAGGTCGCACTTTTCAGCCCATTATCTGTGACCTGCACAGAAAACAGGTCAGAACCTGCGACCTGCCAGTTTATTTGCTATTTTTCTGCACTTTTTCTGGGTTTTTCTGAAGCTTTTGTAAGGGTTCTCCAGCCTCTGTCTCAACCCGTTTAGACCTGTTTCTGATCTGTTTTACTCATCTAAGTGGGAACCTAGCCCCTTAGGGATTTAGTACCCTCCACTTTTTGTGGAAGAGTTTTAACTGTTTCAGGGGTCTGTTTTTTCAGAGTTTCAACCCCCCCCCTCTTTTTTCAGATTTGATACCTCCTTTTCAGATCCCTTTTAATTAGCTCTTCTCCCTTTCAAATCACCTCCTGAAGTTTTGTTTGGATCTACCTTTAGGGCCTCCTCCTTGTCCCTTTTTCTTTTTGCTGATTTCCTCCTTTTTTCCAGCCACCTTGCCTCTACCTCTTGGCTGTGTTCTGCACCTCTTTTCAGCAAGTTTCTCCTTTAGATCCCTGTCCCTTTCGACCTTAGATCTATTGGCCTCTTTGTAGTGTGTTTTGACTAGATTTTTTCCTCTGTTAGACTAGTTTTGAGAGACCCGCCTTTTTGGGTTAGATCGATGCATTGTTAGCTGTTAATTTTCTGTTATTTCAGCATTATATACTGTTCTCTGCAGATTTATTTTCAGTTACGCAGCACACTTTTTATTTTGCTCTCAAAATGTCTGGGTTTAAAAATTAAAATTAACGCATGCCACACACTCACCCTAAGTGAAGAAGAGCCTAGTTCACACCGCCAGGAAAAGACTTTAAAACATTATAAAATCAATTGACACTGCACCTTTTCTACCCTTGTTTCGACATTGTAATCACTTAATTCTGCACCTCCCTGCCCTTGTTGGTCATTCTTCTTCCCCTTGTGCCATGTTTGTGTTGTCATCATTACGCCCCCAAGGCGCACCTCTCGGAGACTTCTTGGTCTTCACCCTCAGTTTCCGGTCGGTCGACCTACTCCGTCCCGCCGTCATCTAGTTAGTCCTCCCCCGAGTCCGCACTCTGAATCCTCTTCTGATTCATTGGGTTCTCCTTTTACTTCTGGTTCTCCCCCCGTCACCTTCACTATGTCTGGTCCAGGGCCTAACGCGCTATGAATCCCACCCCACGTTCTGGACTACTAGCGGAACCGCCACAGAACTACCTCGTACGTATCCTTGCTCTCACATGGCGGCCTCACCTCTCCCGATCTCAATCAGCTGATCAATGACCCAGTCCACCATGATGCTGGTTGGCCTCGCTATGCCAACCAAGCTCCAAAAGTGCGTGTTTGCACAGCAGGGCGCGACTAATCCCCCTTCCTCTCAAAGAAGGCGGAGAGGCAATCAAAATCAATCTGCCCCTGGTACTCATGGACCCAATCCTCAAGGTACTGACCCTAACACTACTAACCAGCAACAGGGCACTCAACCCAAGCCGGACAGGCCTATTCGCACAAATAAGCCTTGTTCGTGTTGCGGTGTTTACGGTCATTACACTCACGATTGTCCCCTCTTACCACAGATGCGGCAGATGTGGGAGTCTCAAGCCACATTGCGAGGATAGCATGCCTCCCCTCATGCTCCCCCTAATGTGACCACTACTCAACCGGCTGTGTTTACCGATCCTTTCCCCCAGCAAGGATTCGTGGCTGCCCAACCACCTGACGGACAGGTCGCCACTCAACCTTCCCCTTCTAGTTCCTCTGATTACCAGATCCTCATGATGAACTCTGATCCATCCCCAACCGTCGACCTTAACCTTCAAACTCGGTCTCGCCAGTACCCCAAGCCTCCCGCTCAGTCTGCCTCCGAGTCCCCTTCTTCAGGTTCTACCGAGCCTCTTTCGACATCCAATGGTCCCTTACATATCCCTCAACCCAAAGTTGAGGTTCATCCCAAGATTCCTAAGGGACCATTACGCCGAAATGCTGCTTCTGGTCGAGCTGCTCATTCGTATAGCATAGTAGATGATTTGGCGCAGTCTCCTGCCGCCATTTCCACATTGGAACTCCTCCAGTCGTGCCCTTCCCAAAATAAGGCTCTGCTATCTGCCATGGGCGTTGTAGATCCTGCTGATGACCAAATGATCGTTTTCGACGCCCATCAATCAGAACATCCCCCTCTTCCTGCTTCCGTCGCCTTCCAAATCCGAGTCAAAATCCAGAACGCTAACGTTTCTCGGTGTATAATTGATGAGGGGGCATCCACCTATGTGATGTACACTTCGGTTTGGAAGCAACTCGGATCTCCTGAGTTTTCCCCTTCCACAATCACCCTTCGAGCGTGGGACGACCACGCCTCCCAGCCCATTGCCTTTTCCGTAATTGTCCTATCACCCTTGTGGGTAAGACTGTTTGCGTTGACGTCGAGGTCATCGATGCCCCTCTAGAATACAACATTCTCTTGGGGAAAAGCTACACCTATGCCATGTCTGCTGTCCCATCCGCGGTTTTTCGCAAGATGTCTTTTCCTCACAATGGAAAGATAGTCACTATCGACCAGTTGACTTATCATGAGCCAAAGTCTCAGACCTCCCCTGAGACGACCATCTGCTCTGTAGCCAACAAGAAAACCGTCGATTCCTTTACTAGTGTCTCTCCCGGCGTCTATAAAGACTCCTCTTTGCTTGGAACTTTTCCTGGTCTCCCTCCTCCTCCTATCTCTGATCCCAGCTTATCAAATTTTTGCATGATGCAATCGTCTCGGGCCGCCCTTAAGCGGCCCACTTCGGCTAGTCAGCAACCTCAGACTCAACCTCGCCCACCGCAACCCGCTCCTAGCCATTCATTTCAGTCAGCCGGACCTCCTCCTTCTGGCCCTTCTCCTACAGCTGGTATCCCTAAACCCCTCTATCCTCCTGGGTCAGTTCCCTCAGGCCTCAACCATCTCGCAGTTGTCCCTCCTGGTCATTACCCTGCTTGTCAGATACCTTTCCTGGCTCCCCCTCCCGGAGTCTATTCGGTCCCCGTCATGGCCACCCTCTCTCTCCCTAACCTGACCCTGGGTATCCCCGTCTGGTACCTTGAACCCCCAGCCACTACCCCACCTGGTCACCCCAAACCCTACCTTGCTTTGACTCCAGTTCAACCGATCCCCGCTACCACGGTGCCTCACACACCTCAGCCCACACCGTCTTCGGTCGCGACAGTATCAGGCAACGGGGGCAAAGCTCACACAAAAACCAATCAAGACCAAGCCGCTCCGACGAAACCTACCCCTCCTCGCCTGCCAAAGCGCGCTATCCAGTGTGCTTTGTGCGATATTGTTGGTCACGCCACCCATATGTGTCCTGAATTGCCACACCTCAAGACCCTAGTCAACGAGACGTTTCCGGAATTTGATATCCCTGAAGTCTACGTCACCATCCCGGATTCTATCCCGAAACTCAAAACCTTGCGCACAAATCACCCTTGTGCTTTGTGCGATTTCCATGGCTATTACACTCACCTCTGTCCCCGCCTTGACGAGTATCGTTCCTCCTTAGACACGTACCGCCAATTCAAGGCTACACATGACAAGATACCTTCTCACTTGTTTGCGAGTTCTACTTCAGTCGGACCAGAGGATCTTCCTCCTCCCGCTGTCGCCAAGACCGAGCCTCTGACCACCATTTTTTACCTATCATCATCCTTGAGAAATGATTCGCCTAACCAACTACCTACAGACACTCTCAGCTCCACCTCAGTAGACCTTGGATCTACTGACGTTGCGCATGTCAGCCCTCCTCCACAGGATGACCAGTCAGCCATTACTACATTCTCGGGTGATCCTCCTTCCTCCAGTCTTCCCATCTTCCAGTCCGATGAAGACATTATGGAAGCCATGACCAACCCTGACTTTCCGTGGGATGATATGCACCATCGTGCATACTTCTTCCCACAGTAGTCCCATGACCAATATGTTGTGGAAACTAAAGACTTCATTCCCAATGAAGTCGATTGGTTCAAAAATCCCATCCCTGCACTTGATGCTTTCGAAGAAGGAAACATGGCCAATATCTCTCCTACCATTAAAATTGACATTTCGGTCCAACCGGGAATCGAAGAATATATCACCTTGGGCGCCCAATGCACCCCGGAAGAAATCGAGGCTTACACTAAGCTTTTCAAAGAATTCCGCGATATTTTCGCCTGGTCCTACTCCGAAATGCCTGGACTCGATCCCACCATCGTCGAACATCATATTGACACATGGCCCGATGCCAACCCAGTCCGTCAAAAATTGAGACCCATTAATCCTTCCAGACGTGATGCTATAAAAGCCGAAATCGACAAGCTCAAGCAGGCTGGTTTCATTTATCCCATTGAATACACCACTTGGGTGTCCAACCCAGTTCCCGTCCTCAAGAAACAAGGCACCATCCGTGTCTGCACGGACTTTCGCGACTTGAACAAAGCTTGTCCCAAAGACAACTTCCCCACACCATTCATTGACCAAATCATTGACGAGTGTGCGGGGCATGAGGTTCTATCCTTTATGGATGGTTTCTCCGGATACAACCAAATTGCTATCCGTCCTGCCGATCAACTTAAAACCGCGTTCATTAGTCCGTGGGGAACTTTTGCTTACCGGGTCATGCCGTTCGGCCTCAAAAACGCCGGCGCCACTTTTCAACGGGCCATGTCTTATTGTTTCCATGACTTAGCTCACATTATCCTTGCTTATTTAGATGACCTCACTGCACGTTCTAAGCATCGGGCGCAGCACCTCCACGATCTGCGTACCATTTTCCTTCGATGTCGCAAGTATAATATCCGCCTTAACCCGTTGAAATGCATCTTTTGCATTCCTGCCGGCCGTCTCTTAGGCTTCATCATGTCTAAGGATGGTATCACTTTTGACCCTTTGAAATTTCAAGCCATTCTTGAACTTCCCATTCCGCGTACCCTCCGCCAGCTCCAAAGTCTCCAGGGCAAAGCTAATTTTCTTCGACGGTTCGTCCCTAACTATGCCACCACTGCACATGGGTTACTTAGACTCCTCCGATCTTCTATCCCTTTTGTTTGGGATTCCTATGCTCATGAGTCTTTCGATGCCCTCAAGCAGGCTCTCACATCCGCTCCCTTGATCCGCCCTCCCGACTTTGATCGGGACTTCATCCTGTACATCTCCGCTTCCACCTATTCGGTCGCTGGAGTTCTTATCCAGGAAGATGACAACGGTATCGAGCATGTGATCTACTACGTCAGTAAGAACCTCGTAGGGCCTCATGTTTCCTACTCACATGAAGAAAAACTAGCACTGGTTGTTGTGTTCTCGGTCCAAAAACTTCATCATTACATCCTCATGCGTTCCACCAAGGTTGTGACTAATTCCAACCCCATGGCTTTCCTATTGAGTCGCCGCATCCTCACTGGGAAGTACGCCCGTTGGGTCATCATCCTTCAAGAATTCGACCTCGAATTTGTCACACCAAAAAGTAAGAAAGGTTTAGCCCTTGCTGAACTCATTTCTGAATTACCTACCGGAACACAGGATCCTCCAGTTAATGATGATTTTCCTGATGAGCACTTATTCGCCATTACTTCGGACGATCCTTGGTACGGTGATATCATCACTTACTTGTGAACCCAAAATTTTTCTCTTCACCTTGATCGTGATGCTCGACGACGTATCCGACACCAAGCTCCTCGCTACCTTCTTATTGGTGACGACCTCTATCGTCGCGGTATAGATACTGTCCTTCATCGTTGTCTCACGCACACTGAAGTTGAACAAGTCCTCAATGCCTGCCATAGCGGCGCTTGCAGTGGCCATCTCTCCGGTCTTGCTACTGCCCAAAAATTCATGCATGCTGGGTATTTCTGGCCTTCCCTCTTTAGTGATTGCATTGAAGCAGTCAAACACTGTTCCAATTGCCAACATTTCGCCCCTAAGGCGTGAGCTCCCCCAGCTCCCCTCCATCCGGTCGTCTCAACTGGTCCCTTTTGTAAATGGGCCATTGACTTTATGGAGTGTCGCCCGCCATCCGCTGGTAACCATAAATATATCATCGTGGCGGTCGACTATTTCACAAAATGGGCCGAGGCTATGCCAACATTTAACAACACGGCAGCTACCGCAGCCCTCTTTTTCTTTAACCACGTTATCGCTCGATTCGGGGTTCCGAAACAACTGGTCTCTGACCATGGCCGACATTTTGAAGATGAGATATGGCATGAGCTATCCTCACTGTTGGGTTTTGAGCACCAATATTTCTCCTCCTATTACCCCCAAGGTAATGGCCAAGTTGAAGCAATCAATAAAATCCTCAAGACCATGCTTCAACGAACGGTGAATAAGCACAAAACCAACTGGCATCTTATGCTCTTCCCTGCTTTGTGGGCCTATCGAACTTCTGTTAAAACCGCCACCGGGTTTACTCCTTTCCACCTCGTTTTTGGAGAGGAGGCAGTCTTACCGATCAAGTGTGAAATCCCTTCCCTTCATCTGGCCATTGAACTTCTCTTTGATACCCAACCTCTAGAACAACGACTTATCATGCTTGAGCGCGCCTCCGAAGACCGTTGTGTTGCATTGCAAACCCTTGAAGCGGCTAAGAAACGCACCAAAGCTCAGTATGACCGAAAAGTCCACCCTCGTACTTTTCACGAAGGCAACCTTGTTCTAGTATATGACCAGGCCCATGATGTTCTTGGTCATGGGAAGTTCGACTCATTATGGCTAGGCCCTTACATCATCAGTAAGGATCTCGGTAAGGGGGCATACCTCTTAGAGGACTTCGAAGGCAACCCCCTTCCTAATCCTCGCAATGCACTCTATCTTAAGAAATATTACCCTTAGCATTTCCCTTCTGAAATGCATGTTTTATTTTCTTTTAGATAGCCAACATCTTTTTCGTTTTCGTACTTTGATACTTCACCAGGACATACTCTGTCCAGAAGGGTCACTTCACCTCCCCCCAAAATCGAATTTCCTCACTTACAACACTTGTACTTGGGGCACCACTTTGCCTCCATACTTGTCTTTGTTCGTGTCGATTTTCGTCATGAGATACCATCTTGTACTCATGTTTTCATGGTCCCCCATGGGACCTTTTCTGTGTGGCAGCACCATCGAGTCACCCTTTTTTAGAGCATCCAAGTTGAGTCATCATCACATTCATGGAGTCTATCCCGAGTCCCTTTGTACCCCGCTATAGTCCTCCATCCTTCATTGCTTGGTCTCTCTCTTGTATCGCACATTATGACCATCAGTCCCACTGTCCCCTATCCCTCATGATACTGTGTCAGTCGCTGCCATGTAATTCATGTCCTTTATGCTCTAGCAAGGGAAGTCATCCATTTGCTACTCAGTCCCCTCCATTTCATCATCATCATTGGTATTAGTCTATCAGTCACTCTACTATTTTCTCTCGTGCCTTAGTTGAGGATCTCTCATTACCTCACCTACGACGGCCCTCCTTCTGTTGACATCAGCTCCTTCATTCTAGAGGGCAGGTCTAGAGAGCGGTGTACCTTGGTTCCAGCTTCCACTCTTGTTCGGTGCCTCAGATCAGGCAAAGGGCTCTCTCATTTCCCTTTGACTTGATTGTTTCTCCACTTCAACTCCTTTCAGCATGATCGAGATCCGTATGCTTGATGGTCCAGTGATGCAGCAACAACTCTTGGTGATGCCCGGGTGTGTGTGAGATGTCTTAGCCCTCATGAGGGGGTGGCCCTGCAGGTAGCCCCCCACATGCTCGGATGACCTCTTCATTGTGGCAACCGATGCAGCTCCATATATTTGATGATGCCGGCCTTAGCTGCTTGCAGCGCCTCTTTGATTTGCATGTATCGGTCAGATTTTCTTCTTGATATGTCCTTCTATATTAAGAGTTTGAGGAGTGGTAATTCCTGCCAATGCATTACACGATATGGTCAGACTCATTTCTTCCTCTTCTAGGGTTGGTTCCTGATGTATATCCTCTTCTTGTTCATTTTCTTCTTCCTCTTCACAATCTATGTAAAATAATTTCTTCTCAGCACACTTATGACCTTTAGTGTATTTTCTATCACAACTGTAGCAAAGCCCTTTTGCTCTTTTTTCTTCCAATTGTTGTGGTGTCAACCTTGTAGGTTGTGGAAATCTAGGAGTAACAACACTTCCCTCTTTATAGAAGTGAGTGGTAGGCTTCCTTGTCGCTGTAATTTTACATTCTATTTTTCTTGCCAACCTGAATGCCTTCTCCAATGAATCAAGTTCCAAAACATGAACTTCATGTTGGATGTTATCCTTTAAATTACCTATGAAGAGATCAATCCTGTGTTCCTCTGGAATATCAGTTACCCTTATATTCAATTTTTGGAAGTCCTCAATGTGCTCCCCCACTGGACACTTTTGTTTGAGATTTATCAATTGGCTAAAGAAGGTGTTGCTCTTTGTATCCTCATAATGTGCTATCATTTCCTCCGTAAAAATTGACCAAGTGATAATTTTTTTACGAGAGCAAAGCCATCGATACCATACAAATGTATTTTGTTCTAAATGTAAAGTTGTGATGTGTACCTTTTGTGTGTTTTGCACATTATTGAGATCAAAATATTGCTCCATCTGTAGTATCCATGTTACAGGATCCTTTCCATCAAATTTCCTCATATCTATTTTTGGAATATGGTGGTTCTTCCTTCCAACATTAGAGTTTATGAAATCATGATTAATATTTATTTTGTTCTCATCATGAGTTTCATCTACTATATTTTCACCATTAGGAAACATTTCTTGTATCAACTTTGTCAAACCTTCCATGTCTGCTTTTAGATCCTTCTTCATGTTTTCCATTTTTTCATCGATCTTAGCTTCCATGTCATCAATCTTAGATTCCATTCTAGCTTTCATGCCATCCATCTTAGCTTCCATGCCATCCATGCCATTCTTCAAGTCATCCATATTATATTCCACGCCTTTCTTTAAACCATCCATCTTAGTTTCCACGCCTTTCTTCAAAACTTCCATGTCATTTTTTGTTTCTCTTTGCGAGAGTGAAATTTGTTGCACTTTCTCTTGTAATATTGATATGTCATGTTGCCATTCTTCGTCTTCATGGGTCATAGTAGAGCCTTCTAAAGGCTTAATGGGTGTTTAATTATTTTTAGGGGCCATTTTAGAATCCAATACTAATATCTATTCTACAATATGCCCTTGAAAACAATTCAACTTGATTCTTAAAACAAGACTTATGCAATTCGGAAAAAAATACACACCTTTTACTTTCTTTTGAGGAGCTTGATATTGAAATTGAATTATCTCTATAATTGAAAATCCTCAATATCTGAAATTTGGCCCTGTAGTAGCCCTCTGAAGCTTCTTTCAAATTCCACAGTTCTGATCTGATTTGGATTCTTCAAGGGAAATTTATGTCCAATCTCCCACAATGACCCAATTATGGACTGGTTCAGTAGAATGAACTTGTACAACTTGCCACGTGTCACTATTTCCTCCTTTGGATTTGACATTGATAGAAAAAAACTAAATTTCGTGTACTTGCGGTCACTTTTTACATCACTCCAATCCGATGCTCAGAGAGAGAGAGTTATGAAGCTTGTTCCATGATCACCTCTTTGAGATGAAATTTAGAAGCCTAAAAAGCCCTAACTTCCACATATCATATCTCTGCCGATATTGCGAACCAAGATCTGAAATTTTGCGACAATGTTCCTTAGGATTTCAGCTTTGCACTCTAAAAATTTCAGCTTCTGACCCTTCGTAGAAACAATTTTATAGTGAAAATACCACGATGACCTGTTTAGGTTAAATTCAGGAGCCTGCAAAATGACCTACCTTCCACATCTCATATCTCTGAAACTGTTGCGAACCAAGCTCTGAAATTTTGTGACGATGTTCCTCACGAGTTTTTCTTCACACTCTAATAATTTCATCTTCTGAACCTTCATAGAAAAAAAGTTATAGCAAAAATTCCACGATGACCTGTTTGGAGCAGCGAAACCCTAGAATCCCAAAGATCTGATACCAAATTTTGTGAAACCAGCTCCAAAAATAAACGAAAAGAGATATCAATGCCCTAAAAATAAGCCACTTCAAGGGGGCAACCTCCAATACATTACATGAATGAAAAATTCTTGGATGATACAAATCACAAACCTCCTTTCTATATATAGGAGTCCATGGGGCCATAATGTAATCCTAGCCAACCTAACAATAATAATGGCACAATAATAACAATATGGGGGTTACAGAGGTACAATAATAATAATAAGGGACTATACTAGTAATATAGGGACCTAACATTGTATATCAATCTAGAACCTACCATTGACTTGTCCTCTAGCCTTGGGACCACTTCCCAAGAGCTATTCCTAATAATGGAATCATATTCCTCTACTATGGAATCAACCCATATTCGTTGTTGCACTCCTTCCTCAAATGAACATGGCTCAGTCTCCACACTCTAGCTCATGACCTCCTCTGCTTATGCTGTGATGTGAGTGCTCCCACATTCTATCTAGCATCATGCATCAATCTGTCAGCTTCTCTGGTGCACTTCCTTCCATCTCTGCATGTCTATGCATGAGTGGGTGCTTCCACTCTTTGATACTTTGCTTGTGGTTATTCCACAACATCCTGAGGTTCTTCTTTTCGAGCTAAAATCTCCTCATATACATGAAAATGAAGCTCCCTATCGAGGGGAAATTTCATGGCCATCTCTTCAGTGAAATTCACCTCTATGAACAAATTTCATCCTGTGAGATGGTAGGTACACCCGATAGTTGTGAGGTGCATCAGTGTACCCCACAAATATGCCCAACTCTACTGTTGGTTCTATATTTTTCCTTGCATCCTTGGAAACATGACAATAAACTAATGAACCAAATATCCAAAAGTGTGCTAGATCTATTTTCTTAACCCAAAAATATTCTTCTGGTGTAATCATCTCGATAATCCAATGAGGACTCTTGTTTTGCACATATAACATTGTGTTGCATTCTTCATCCCACAAGTGCAATGATCGAACCTGATCATCCAACATCATATGTGCAACTCCCATAATAATCCTATTATTCCTCTCAAAAACCCCATTTTGTTGTGGGTTATGGGGTGTTTTCAACTCTCATCCAATGCCTTCTTATGCATAGATTTTCTTGAACTCATTCGACACATATTGTCTACCATTATTTCTGATGAGAGCCTTCACTTTCCTTCCTGTTTCTTTCTCAACAAGTTTTTTAAATTCACAAAATTTTGAGACTTTCTGGTCTTCCTTCTGCATGAAGAATATCCAACACTTAAGTGAGAAATCATTTACAAATATAACATAATACCACTGCTTGGTCATGGAGGTTGTCATGAAAGGTCCACAAACATCTGAGAGAACTCTTACAAGGAATGGTTGTGCTCGGCTGTCCTTATCATGAAATGTGGATTTGGTGTACTTCCCTAATTTACATTCATTGCATGTATCTCGTTGCTCTAGTGCACCCTTGGGAAGTCTTGTAGAAATATACTACATGGTCTTCAAAGCTCCATAGTGAAGATGGCCAAGTTGCCTAAGCCATATTTCACCAATGTCTCTTCTCTACATCTTCTATGATTTCATTCTCAAATGAACACTATCTTCTACATTCAATTTTCATACGTTCTTTACCCGAACCCTGCTTTGCTTCCCTTGTCCCATGGCTATGTGATGAAGGAAATCCTCTCCTATGCTAAATATCACATACTAGCCATGGTCTTCTAACATACAAACTGAAACTAAACTCTGCTTTAGACCCAGAACATACATGACATCTTTGAATGTGAGAGGAGAAACAAAATCCCTCTAAAAAGTAACAGTACCAATGTTAGTTGCACTATACCTTCAATCATCTCCCATATCGATATGCATCTGGAGGTCCTTATCCTCCAAGTCACTGAAATTTTTTTTTTTTTTCTGATTATATGGAATGAGGCTCCACTATCTAGATACCACACACTGCCCATCATGGATGCCACCATGCATGCAATGAGGGTGAAATCCAATTCGAGTTATTAATCAAGATCTTCACCTATCGCTCCTCCAGAGGGATTCTTGTTAACCTTCTTGTGTGGAAACTTCATGGCATAGTGTCCCATCTCATGACAGTGAAAAAATTTAATCTTCGATAGGTCTTCTTGACTTCCTGACCAAAATCTCCTTTGGATTGGGATTTATTCCCTTTCCCTTTATTTTTCTTTCCATCCAAGGCACAGTTCTCCTTATTATCATGCTTGGATGAGGTTCCATCTCTGGTGTTCCACGTTATCTCTTTGTGCATCAAGTGAGGCCACAAATGCTCCCACTCTGGTAGTTTCTCCCTCCCATCTACTAAATCCCGGTAGTTGTTCCAGCTCTTGGGAAGGCATAGAAGTGCTAGGTTGACCAAATCATCTTCAAAAACTGTAATACCAACACTCCCAAGCTCATCATGACATTGGGTGAGCTTGCTCAAGTATTATGGTATTGTGTCACCCTTTTCCATCTGGATTTTCTGAATATTATCCTCCAACGCGAGCTTCATGTGGTCATTGTTGTTATGAAACAAGTCTATAAAGGCTTTCCACATTACATATGGAGTCTCCTTATGGAGGTTCGAGACAATATGATCTCGAACTGCTTCCAATATGATCCTCATCACTTTTGCAACACACTTCTTCCACTCCGCTACATCCTGAGTATTAGAGGTTGGAGGTTTAGGAATATTAGTATCTACCAATTCCTTCAACCCATTATATTCCAATGATTCCTAAATATTTTCCTTCCGAGTAATATAATTCAAACTACACTAAATATTCGAGTCTTAATCCATAGAAGGTCATCCTGCTAGCTTTGAAGATTTGATTTTGAAAATTCATCCTTTAAAGATAACTTCAAATTCTTCTCTTCTATTTCGATTTCGGTTTTGATACCATGTAGAATACCTTTTAGATTCAAAATACTAATTTTAATTTACTAAAACAATAGACTTGAATCTACTCTACCAAATGCGGAAACAATGAATTGGTCGTGAAATCATGAATCATACAAGAGAAATAATTCAATCAACACATTACACATTTCTTGTGGAAATCCACAGCTAAAAACCCACCTTATCTGTATATTTCATTAGTCAAAAAAATATGAGAATATTACAATGTGTTGCTCAAGCTCAAGAAACCTATACACTATCTCTATCTATCTCACTACTTCCTAGACAAGCCTTGGACAATACTTAGCCAAATTTCTTCTTGCCAAAGTCCCTATTTCCTTGCATTGTTTCCTTGGTAATTATCCCCTTTTATTTAGGGAAATTACTCATTCATAACTTCACAATCCATCATAGGCCTTCCTATGACTGCATGCACCACCTATACAATTTGGCTGATTATACAACTGATAGTACATTTCCCTTGAACTCCAATATCAATTGGTTAAATTGTATATTACACATGCACAAGTTATTTATGGTTGATTTACCATTTAACTGGTTGAACACTGAAATTTCACTCCATTGCTAGACCTCCTACTAGTTCCTGCAATAGTTGGAATGTTGTGAAACCAACTCCAAAAAGAGAAGAAAAGAGATATCAATGCCTTAGAAATAAGCCACTTCGAGTGGGAAACCTCCAATACATTACATGAATGAAAAATTCTTGGATGATACAAATGAAATAACCTCCTCTCTATATATAGGAGTCCATGGGGCCACAATGTAATCCTAGTTGACCTAACAATAATAATGTAAGGGCACAATAATAACAATATGGGGGTTACAGGGGTACAACAATAACAATAAGAGGGTTACACTAACAACAATAAGGGACTATACTAGTAATATAAGGACCTAACATGCTCCTCTCCTTCAAAAAAGTGTTGTCCTCAATGCTTGAGTAGCTCCAGGTGCTTCTGTATAAAATTCTCATCCTCTCATGTAGAATCTTCAGTGGGTAAGTTCTTCCATTTGATGAGATACTCTGAAATTGATCAATTTCGTAGCTGTCGAGTTCTTATTTCTGTGACTACTTCAGGTTCCAATATGGTTTTTCCTTCCTCATCAAGTTTTGGCAATATTCTTTGAACTGGAATTTTATCCCCCATAACCTTTTTTAACCATGAAACATGGAAAACTGGATGCACTCGCAAAGAAGTAGGAAGCTCCAATTTGTATTCCATAGTACCAATATTTTGCAACACCTTGTAAGGACAATAGTAATTTGGCGATAATTTTTTATCGTTATTAGCTTGCTTGAGGGACATTTGTTTTTATGGTTTTAGCCGTAAAAATACCCAGTCTCCCATATCAAAACTTCTCTCACTGCGATGTTTATTTGCTTGTTGTTTCATTCGATTTTGTGCCATATGTGTGCGTTATGATAGTCTAGAGTTAGTAAGAGTTAGTGTAACCAAAGGCGGTTCTTGGCTTTAGTAGTTTCATAGCTTCCCTTGGCTTGAGTTCTCATCCCTTCACTTTCCTTTCGCTAGCATGCCATCCTCCCCTTCCTTTCACTTTCCTCTCTTCCTTGTCACTCGACTATCCTTTAAGAGTTGGAGAACTTCTTATTGATGCTCAATGTGATCCTCCATTGCTTGAACCCTAGAATTTTCCCTTAAAGAAGATGTGACGGATGGCGGATGATATCCATAAAGTGCCATAAATAGGGTCATTTTTGCTACAGTATGGAAGGAAGTGTTATACCACCATTCAACGAGAGGTAACCACTTGACCCATTTTGCTTGCTTATCAGATACAAAACAACGAAGATAGCCTTCCAAAAATTTATTCACTATCTCTGTTTGACCATTGGATTGAGGATGATAAGATAAGCTATGATCTAGTTGAGTACCCAAACAAGAAAATAATTCCGTCCAAAAATTTCCTGTAAAAATGGGATCTCTGTCACCTACAATAATCTTCGAGTTTCCATGTAGCTTCTGAATTGTTTCCATAAATGTAGTAGCAACTGTACTTGCTTTAAATGGATGAGATAATGCACAAAATTGTGCATACTTTGTAAGTCTATCAACTACCACCATGATGACACTCCTTCCTTCAGACTTAGGTAAACTTGTGATAAAATCCATTGAAATCTCCTCCCAACATTGACTTGGAATGGATAAAGGTTTTAGAAGACCCGAGGTCTTAATTGTCTCAACTTTATTTTGCTGGCAAACCAAACATTCTGCCACAAAATTTTGAATATCATATTTAAGGCCATCCCAAAAGAACTCTTTCTTCACCTTGTGGTAAGTTCTTAAAAATCTCGAGTGTCCTCCTAAAGGAGAAGTGTGCAATTCAAAAAGAATCTTTTGTTTTAGTTGGGAATTCTTGAAAATATATAAGTGATCTTTGTACCATAAGGAATCATTTTTCCAGCTAAATGTATCAGATGTACTAGGATCTTGCTACAACTTTTGAATGACTGTCCAAAATTCTTCATCCTTCTTCCATTCATCCCTTGCTTCGGTTATCCAATCTAGTTGGATAATAGAAATGGCACAAAGCAATGTTTCCATATCTTCATCCTTTCTTGAGAGTGCATCTACAACAACATTTAGCTTCCCTTTTTTGTATATGATTTCAAAGTCATAACCCAACATCTTTGTGACCCACTTTTGCTGCTCTTCTGAAGATAGTCTTTGTTCGAAAAAAAGTTTAAGACTATCATGATCAGTTTTTACCTTGAAGTGTCTTCCCATTAGGTAAGGTCTCCATTTCTTTAGTGCATGTATTATTGCCAACATTTCCTTCTCATAAATAGCCTTTTGTAAATACTTTCCTTTGATTGAACGAATTTCAAAAGCAATGGGTCTTCCTTCTTGCATTAAAACATCACCAATTCCATTTCCTGAGGCATGACATTCCACAATAAAGGTTTTTGTGAAGTCTGGCATAGCTAATATTGGTGCTCGGCACATTGCCTCTTTAAGATGTTCAAACGCCTTAGTTGCTTTAGGAGTCCATTAAAATGCATCTTTCTTCAATAATGTTGTTAGAGGTGCTGTTATTCTCCCATAATTCTTAACAAACTTGCGATAATACCCTATAAACCTGGAAATCCACACAAATTCTTTATGGTTGTGGGGACTTTCCATTCCTTAATGGATTTAATTTTGTTAGGGTCTATCTTAACACCCTCATGAGATACAATATGACCCACATATTCCACCTCTTGTACTCCAAAGAAACATTTGGATGTTTTTGCATATAATTGTTTCTCCTCCAATAGTTTGAGCACCATGCCAACATGTTGAACATGATCCTTCCAAGACCTATTGTAGATTAGTATATCATCAAAAAATACTAGCATAAATTTTCTGAGGGTTTGAAAATGGAATTCATCAACCCTTGAAATGTAGAAGGTGCATTGGTAAGGCCAAAAGGCATGACCAAAAATTCAAAATGACCCTCATGAGTTTAAAATGTTGTTTTTGGAATATCTTCAGTCTTCATTCTAATTTGATGATATCCTAAACGAAGATCCATCTTGGTAAAATAAATTTCTCCATGTAATTCATCCAATAATTAATCAATCACAGGAATGATAAATTTATCTTTAATAGTGAGCTTATTGAACTCCCTATAATCTGGACACATGCACCATGATCCATCCTTCTTGTGCACTAATACTACTAGAGCAGAGAAAGAACTTTGACAAGGTTGAATCATACCAGCCTCTAGCATTTATGCAATCATACATTCAATTTCACTCTTTTGGACATAAGGATATCTGTAAGGCTAGATGCTTGGAGGAACACTTCCTGCAATCAAATGAATAGCATGATCATGATCACGAATAGGTGGCAGTCATTTGGGAGTATCAAACACCTTGGAATGATTGTCCAAGACCCTTTGAAGATCTGGAGAAATAGATGATTTTGATGTTGGAACTTCTAGTGAGCATAATTGTGCAATTACGCCTCGTTGTTCTTTCTAAAGAAGCTTTGTCATGACATTAAAGCTTATTATATTTCCTGGCTTCCCTGTGATACCCCATAATTCAATTTCCTTTCCTTCCGAAAAAAAATTCAAGAAAAGTTCTTGAAAATTAAAATCTACCATCCCCAAAGATTGTAACCATTGTACTCTTAGTACAACATCAACACCTTCCATTGGGACATAAATCATTGGACTATTAAATACATATTCCCCCATGGATAGCTTGATGTTATGGCATTTTCCAGAGAAAATTATAGTTCCTCCATTTGCAACCATCACTTGACATTCTGGTGCTGGGTAGAAGAAAAAATTCAATTCCTTGGCTACCTTACAATGAATAAGATTATGGGTACTACCCGAATCAATCAACACTATTACCTTTTTCTTCTTGATATGTCCTTCTATCTTGAGAGTTTGAGGAGTGGTAATTCTTGCCACGTGCCACTGTTTCCTCCTTTGGCTTTGAAATTGATATAGAGAAAACTATAGTCTGTGTACTTGCGGCCACTTTTTACATAATTCCAATCCGATGCTCAGAGAGAGAGTTATGAAGATTTTCCCACAATCACCTCTTTGAGATGAAATTCGGGAACCTGCAAAAGATCTAACTTCCACACACCATATCTCTGAAATTGTTGCGAACCAAGATTTGAAATTTTGCGAAGATATTCCTCAAGATTTCTTTTTCGTTCCCTAAAAATTTCAGCTTCTGAACCTTTGTATAAAAAACATTATAGCGAAAATGCCATGATAACCTGTTTAGGTTAAATTCAGGAGCCTATAAAAAGACCTAACTTCCACAGATCATATCTCCAAAAATATTGCGAACCAAGCTCTGAAATTTTTCTACGATGTTCCTCACGATTTCGGCTTCAGACTCTAAATATTTCAGCTTCTGACCCTTCGTAGAAAAAAAATTATAGAAAAAATTCCATGATGACCTATTTGGGGCAGTGAAACCCTAGAATCCAAAGCTCTAATACGAAATGTTGTGAAACCAGCTCCAAAAAGAGAAGAAAAGAGATATCAACACCTTAGAAATAAGCGACTTCGAGGGCGCAACCTCCAATACATTACATGAATGAACAATTCTTGGATGATACAAATGACAAAACCTCCTCTCTATATATAGGATTCCATGGGGCCACAAAGTAATCTTGGTTCCATTTTGAACACTAAGATTCTCCAATATAACAATTTTGCTACGTGTTATTTCAAATTCCTGCACGGGCTACATTAAAGGATGAAAATTAGCATTTGTAACTTATATTAGAAGATTTGTTCATCTATTTCGATATTTATGCACGTGTTATTTATTGTAGTCTCGGTTGGAATGTTACCATAAAATGTCAATTTTAAGTGTTTGTTTACATGACATTGTCACGAAAATTTAAGATAATTGTTTCCTTTATATGTATTGAATCTTATTGTTTATGATAGATATTATATTTGGTTTACATTATACAAAGGCCTGTGTAGAAACACATATCATAGCCTATTTTATATCACAATATGCTTCTCAAGACAAGGCTCAAGTTATCCTTTGAATCAATTATCTCATTTTCATTTTCATATAGTATCATTTGAAGTATATAGTTATGGCTTAAAATTTATCTCTATGGATAACATATAAATCCATATATTCTCTTTATTAGTGATATTGATGTGTACTCAAAACCCTCATAAAGGCTCTCATCATCTATGCTAATGATATAATATTAACCTCAATAGTGAGCTTCTATATGCATAGTATGCCCATACCTTACAATAGGAACAACAAAATCATGAACATAAAATATGAAAGAAAATTTCATAACTAAATTAATGAATGGAAGATAACAAAGAATGTTCAGGTAAAGGGTATATTAAGACAAAAAATCCATTAGAATGAGAATGATTTATAACACACGAGTAGAAGTGGGTGCCTGAGATATCTTTCTAGCATAATGTATAACATATTCTTGCAATAAATGGAACCTATTAAGTGGGTTTACCTAGCTTTCGTGAGTCATGATATCTCATTTTCACAGGTCTCCTTGACTAATCATACTATCAATTTTGAAATTGAACTATATCATATCATATACGTAGTTATAGAATGATACACTGAAATACAAGTGGGAATGGCATCTTTTCTCATCCTATCAAATCTTGGATACTCTAGATACAAAAGAAAGAGGGAAATTTTACACTAGATCTACTTCCCTATCCATACACAATTTGTGAAACTAAGTGTAATAAAGTTAGATCTCTACCCACAACTTTATTGTCGTCAAGGATTCTATTGACAACTTATATTTTTTCCAAATCACCACCAAATTCATGTATAAACATACAATTGGATTTATCTCAAGTGGCTATAGTAATGATTATCATTCTCCCCACCTATGTTTGATTCCCACAAGGGACATGTTTAGCTCATAGTGAGTATATTTATCTAATGGATTTCATCCTTATTAATGACTGACCTTATGCTCTTAATAATCTAAGGTTTACCCTATGTATCATTTTAGAATTAAGGGAAATTATCAAAGGGTTTTCCCTAGATTTTGTAACATGGAAAAAATATATATATCAGGGAAACCTTATGTGCTAATAATTTTGAAATTTAAAATAAAGTTGTCATACTAGTGTCAGTGTGGCAGAAGGTCATAAATTTTTCAATGTATGCAAGGTAAAACCCTTTTTAATGTTATATATTCAAACATACACCAACCTTTTGTGCCAATATAGATTCAACATACACTTTTACACATAGTACAATGCTAACATGATAATGTTTTCACTAATTGCAAACTAATTACTCATTACTTGATTTATTAATATATTTTACATGTATATTAATCATGAAACAAATTTTTATTACTTATAGTTGTCTTACATCATAAGATGGTGTTACACTAAGCATTTTTATTTCTAAAATTGCATGAAATGGAAACATTAATTATGTGAGTAATGGACTGCAAAAACCAAAATACATATATAAAGTTTTTCTTTCCTTCCCACCTTATGGGAAATATATTTATATTAGATATGAGGAACATACATGTTTTTTTCCTCTAGGCACTAGTCAGACTCAACAACAAGGCTCAAATTCATTATGACAAACCTCGACACATGGCTTGTAAGAATTGAACCTAGTTGGGGAGGACAATAATAATTTCTTCCAAGCACCTAAGATAAACCCAAATGGAAAAACACATATCTTATATTATTTTAATAAAATGCATAAGTTAAGTTCTTGTTCTATTATAAAAATAAAAAAACAATTGTAACCATGCCAAGTTTATATATATATATATATATATATATATATCCAAGAGAAGCTTCACCAGCACCCTCATAGTATGAGATGGTTATCTTGGAACAAAACATCAAATAATAAGGCTAAAAGGAATGGTAAATGGAATCATATACCACACATTAAAGGAAATACATTATTTAACCTGCATAATTCACCTATTTATGCATACTTTTGTTTTAAAGATAATAAAAATATTTTTGAGTCAATTATGAATGGTTTCCATTGTGGAGAATGTTGATGCTTCTAGTGTAGTGTAACTTATCATTATGGAATTAAAATACCCTATATAATGCATCATGTTTTATATTTTAATAATAATGTTCCTTCATGGGAGATGCAAGAGTAAGAGGGGAATTATTTTTCCTCGACGAAAAAGTTGTGTCACAATTTTCATGGGGTCCTGGTCATGTGACAAAAAACCAAGCGGTGTTTCTTGCTCAATGGAAGGGTCCAAAAACTTCTTTAGAAATAAATGTTAATAATTTTCTAGTCTTCAATTATTAAATGATTATAATTTGTCAAGTGGTTAAGGCTAAGATGGAGTCAAGCTCTAAGTGTCCAAAGGATTCTCTTACTTGCCTCTTAGTTCAAGTGTTTGGAAAATTTCCATGTTTAAATCCATTTGAATTTAGTGGTGGACACTTTGGAAAAAAAATTCTCCATATTGGGCCAAGGAATATTAGAGTGGGATCAAGTGAATTTCAAAATTTCCCATATAGCATAATCATGATGATAGTATTAAGGTGTATAGGTTTTCATTCAAATTTTGATACATACGGAAATTTGTTTTGAAGTGAGGATGAGACATATTCCTCCTAATCGAAATGGTCTCTATGTTGTGTTAAAATTCTAAGTGGTATCAAGATCTAGATATTTATCAATTTCTGACATCAGTCTTTAATATTTTCATCTAGGTGTCACACGCACCTTATTATGTGTCTCGAAATATTTCCTCTCGTCCACAAAATGAAGCATACGAATTTATTTCTTATTTGTTGGGAGCGACTGTAATTCAATACAGATATGGAGATTATTTCTTTGAGTAGTGGGCTAGATTTAATTTCACCATCCCGCACTATCAATCTTTAGTCTATTCATCATCCTTCAGAGGATTTTGTTGGATAATCTGAAGACCTATAAATTATAACTTATTTTCATAATATTGATAACTACTTGTGATATTAGTTGGTCTTTTGTTACTTCCTTAGTTTTTTTCATCAAGAAATTACCAAAAACAATGAATATCACAAAGAGACAAAGTACACAGAATATAGGCTCCAAGCCATGTCAAAACCCCTCCAAGGGAAGAACCTCGAAAAATTATTCTCTTCTTATATGTAGAAATTTCTTAAAAAGAGACTTCCAAGATATAAATACCAAAGACAACAAACCCTCCAAGACCTAAGTCAACCCCCAAAAATATACCTTCCAAGGAAGCTTCCAAAACTTCAATAATGCAACTCTATGATTACAAATTTGACCCCTGCAAGAAAATGTTATCCTTCCAATTTTGGCCTCCTGCAACTGGCAACTTCAAAAACCTTGGGGAGAGAAGAAAAGAGAATCTTTGGAAAACTTTGAATTCTCATCCTCCATCTACTCTTTCTCTTCTTCGGTACTGTAGATTTAACTTTACTTAAGTAAATATCTAAATGAGGTTGAGATCCTTTTTATTTATAGCCTCTCTTAAGGGTCAAATAACCCTCCTTTAAGCCAACTTGATATTGGGATGAAAAAAATGGTTTTTTCTTCATAAAATAATTTTATTTATTTATTGCAAAAAGTATAAATAGGACTATGGCACATGAAAAAAATTATAAATAGGAATATGGTACGTGAATAATAATATTATGTATCTTAGAAAGACCTAGTAAACCTAAAATAACAACGAACATGATTTGATTGAAACTTGAGTACGTGTAATATTCCTAAAATTTAGCTTTTAGCCAAATGGAATATTATAGATTATTTTGTCTCTAGGTAGGTGAATAAGTGGGTAGGGAGGCCCATAAATCTCCTTAGAAACAATAAAAACACTTCAAATGTGAAAGGAGACCTTCTAAGAAGCTAAATAAAGCACCTTTGAGTGTGAACAGGGGATGAAACATGTTTAATAGGTCAACTTTGACGAAATCAACAACACTGTTATGGAGGAGTGGACATTTAATGAGGAATAACGCAGTTTTGGAGGGAGATTGATTACATGGAGGTAGTGACCTAATTGAGTGGGGCCCAGGGTAAGGAAGTTCATAACTTATATAAGGAAGAGGATGGAAACTATATGGGGTTAGGTTTTTTTATTATTATTTTGTATGTGGTATGTTTAGACTTCTTTCATTCTTCTGTTATTTAGTTGAGCTTGCAGTGCTGTTTAGCACAGGGTGTTCCTGAGTGAGAATCCCATCTCTTTTCTTGAGACACTCTTGGAGGAGCATTGCACTACATTTCCACACTCAGGCTTAAGGCCAAGCTACATCTTGTTGAAATCTTAGTTAAACTAAGAGGGGGGGTGAATTAGTTTAACACATTCATGAACTTTTAAAACTTTCAACTAAGCTTATTTATAATTTAATTTCATGATCAAATTTATATGTGAACAATCTTAATATGTGAGCAGAAGTATTAAGATAATGTGACAGTAGACTTATTATGAGAGCAACAAGTATTAAGCAGATTGAATAACCATATCAATACATGAACATCACACACAAAAACAAATATAAGTGGAAACCCATAAATGGAGAAAACCACATCTTATTATTGTTGTGATGCAAAGGCAAGCTCCAAATTCCTCTCACCACTGATTTTCTGTAAGCACCAACCTACAGGAGGCTCTAGCCTCAAATTCTGCAAGCTACAACTTGCAAGGAAGCTCCAACTCCCTCACTTTTTATAAAAGAAACACTTGTTGATTTACCTTGGATATCAGCTCTGTTCTGTAACTTCTTTACAACTGTCTTCCAGTCTTCATATATGTCTTATATCATCTCTGGCTTTTCACAACATCCCCACCATCTTCTTATTTTCTCTGCTTCAATTCTACATTCTCATTTCTTTTACCAGCTTATTTAGAAATATATATTCATTTCAATTTTACAGTGCGATTTTTGTTTTTCTCCGGAGACTTGCCAATTACATCACAAACAATGTAAAAACATTTTTATTCAGTTACAACATTGATTTCAAATCAACCCATTCAACCTCTCGGCTCACTATATTTTTTCTCACCATTTATGCAACTCCCTCTATCTTCTTCGTTTCTGCATTTTCTCCAGTTTACTGCAGTTATATAACTGTTGTATATGCAACTGTCTTTTAATATAACTCAAATCAAATCTTGGAGTAATAATAAAAGACATTTTAACATATAAAATTCCTTTTTGAGCCCACTAGCCGAACTTTGTTTTATGCTTTAATGCGATGAATCACTTCGATGCCCTTCAAGCCAGAACTCAAACACATGAGAATCACCGTTTATACTGAATCAGGTCCACTTCTTTATCACGATTGCAATATTGCAATAGCGTCCTCCAACAAATCAGTGCGATGAATAAAGGGTCCCACATATTCCAAGGTCTTCACCCTTAGTTTATTAAAAAAGGAGATAAACCCTTTTAATAGGTTTACCATAGAATCTTTGAGTTGAATAAGTCACGTCCACCGCTATATATCAATCATACCATTCATATAAAAGGTTGAATAATCATTTGAATATTACAATTTGGACCATTGTAATATTTTAACTTTCAATCCTCATGTGCGGTATTTCCTTTATGAAGGCTATACGAACCCCAAACTTCATTCGTGAAGGATTTCACTTTATATATAACTCTTAATGTATTCGGGCCCACATCTTCATTCAACGCATGTTAAACAGTATATATATATATATATATATATATATATATATATTACAGCCTCTGTTGTGACATTATAATAAGACCCACTTACATTAAAACTCACTACCAATGCAACATTTAATGCATCGCCACGGCCCCACACATTACATCAAACTGCATATATTGTTTACCCAAATTTTAACTTATTTTCTAAAGGAAACCTTACTATCAACCCAATAACTGAACATTATGAAGGCCCAATATTATTTTATGCCCAGCGCACAAACTTTTGTTAAATAAACAAACCCAACATACGAATCTCAGGCAATGCGTATATTAACATATGTGCTAGTACTCAATGTCTCAATAGACAAAGGCTTCTCACCTTTCGTTTTATGGAATATCGTAAGTCCAAAACACAACTTTGGTTAGCACATTACATGCGCATGGAAACATATATATATATATATGAATTCCCAAATCAAATGTTGTAAACGTTAATATAAACCTTCGACCTTAACCAACGCATCACTGCATAAAACTTCGGCTCCTCAATCGATGGCGTCAGTCTCATCACATTCCACTTTGATAATCCAATGGTGGTCGCATAACTAGGGTGCACGAGTGTTAACTCATCAACCCCGCGTGATGAAACTGGTGCCACTAGTTAACTTGCCCCTCGCATCCAAGGTCGTGAGCTCATCACTCCTCCAACCTCAATCCGATGATCCTTAATGAGTTTCACATTTTTTAGTGGTATGAACATTAACACATTAAAATTGCACGAAAAAATCTGTTTCAGAAAACCACCTTAGGACACGTGGTGAGTGGAGACACATATCGCATTTTTGAATACCACTTACCACTTTTAAAAAATGTGAACCCACTAGTTTTGTGATCCTCCGGTTTTACTGTTCCTCATGGTTATGTTCTCAGGGTTCTGTCTACACCTCTATTTTATTTCTTCAGTGTTTATATATATATATATATATATAAACTCTACCTTTTTATATGTTAACCTTTGTTTTATCAATGTTTCAACGTTTATTATAAACACCTTCCGCTGCGCTCTCTATGCTTCCACATGTTAACCCACACTGTTCTATCCCAATTTATAATGTGCATTCCAGGTTCAAATCTGGGATTCTACAAATTCCTCACATTCCATTGGTTCCCTTGAAATCGACACTGATCCTTTACTTAGGGACAAAACACCATCAAATCCCTATCATAGAGTAATATTCTACTACGATACACAGAGATTCGAGCCATTCTAACATAGAATTAAAACAATACAAACACCTACATACAGGGACAAATTCATTCATTATATATATGAAATCAAAATATACAAAGCCTTCCGGTTCTGGCTGAATATTCAAGGTCAAATGGCCTTCTATCTCACACTCTGCCTCAGAACAGTTCTGAACCTCCAAACTCTACTCTTAATTTCTAATCATGAAAATTGTATATTAACTCAAACACCAATTTCCCAATCATTTCCAGAATCACAAGTTAAATCCCTTTACACGGAGATTTCACTGCTTACAAACTTAAATCCCTTTGCACAAAGAATAATACAGAGTTCATATTTACCCCAGGAATTTAAATCTTCTTCATATATAATTTGACCAGAATACATGTCAACTTCACATAGAATAACAATCTAGTCATGCACATAACTCAGAATCAATTCTTCATATGTACACTTATAATAAAATGATAGAAACTCTGCCCTCACTACTCTACAGCACCACCTCATCTATCTCATGCTACCTTTGTTCCTTCTGTGATGTCTCTACCTCCTCTTTGTTGCCTCTGTTTTCTGCTACTTTGCTTCTCAGATGCTCCTCCTTTGCCAACTCCTTCACCATCAATGACAACATTTCCAACAGTCTCCCCCTTTGGCATTAGTGGCAACATTCTCTTCTCCCTCGGTTTTTCTTTAAATTCCTCCCCCTTTGACTTCAATTCCAAAGGGTTGATATTCTGATCTTGAGGATTTGTTCCATGCTTTTTGTGGCACTCCTTATTAACTGGTCTCCCCCTGGAATGATGTTTTCTTTTCTGTTCTCCCCCTGAAATGATGCTTTCTCTTCATGTCAGAGAGTAGCATCTGCATACACTACCCCTATTTTATCTCTCAGATATTCAAATGGTTCTCTAGCAAGAGGTTTTGTGAATATATATACTGTTTGTTCTTTTGTTGGCACATATTCCAATTTCACTACCTTCTGTGCTACTTGTTCTCTGAGAAAATGGTACTTGATTGGAATGTGTTTAGTTTTTGAATGAAGTATAGGATTTTTTGATATACTTATTGCAATTGTATTATCACATTTGATAGAGATAGGTTCATCAATGCTTACCTTCATGTCTTGGAGGGTTTGCTTCATCCACGTGACTTGTGTGCAACATGCTGTTGTTGCTATGTATTCTTCTTCTGCTATAGATAGAGAGATAGATGTTTGTTTCTTGCTTAGCCATGCCACCAGAATTTTTACCAAACAAAATGCACCTCCACTAGTGCTTTTCCTGTCATCCACATAGATGGCCCAATCTACATCTATATATGCTATCAAAATGAAGCTCTTGCCTTTTGGATACCATAGCCCATGATGTGCAGTTCCTTGTAGATATCTGAATATTCTCTTGATTGCTAGCAAGTGATTTTGTTTTGGTGCTGCTTGATATCTTGCCACAAGTCCTACAGCCATCACAATGTTTGGTCTAGAAGCTATTAGGTATAGAAGACTTCCAACCATGGATCTATAAAGTTTTTGATTTACATCTGTTGATCCATCATCTGCATAGAGTTTGCATCCGGTGGTCATGGGAGTTGACACAGGCTTGCAGTCTTCCATTTTGAACCTTTTTAGCATCTCTCTTAAGTATTTTTCTTGTGAAATGAATGTGCCTATGTTATTTTGTTGAATTTGAAGTCCTAAATAAAAGTTGAGCTCTCCAATCATAGACATTTCAAATTTTTATTTCATTTCTTTAGCAAACCCTTTTGCTAATTCATCTTTGTTGCTTCCAAACATGATATCATCTACATACATTACTACAATTAAGAGTTTATTTTCATTTTATTTTATGTACAAATTGTTGTCTACTCCTCCTTTCTTGAACCCTTGTTTTTGCAAGTATTTGTCCAGTCTTGAATACCATGCTCGAGGAGCTTGTTTTATCCCATATAATGTTTTCTTTAATCTGCACACATAGTCTAGATTATTTGTTAAGGAGAATCCTTCTGGTTGTTCCATGTAGAATTCTTCCTCTAAATCTCCATTCAGGAAGGCAGACTTCACATCCATTTGATATACCTTGAAGTCATGGTAGCAAGCAAAGGCCAAAAAAATTATGATAGCTTCCATTCTGGCTACAGGGGCAAATGTTTCATCATAATCAAGACCTTCAACCTGTGAATATCCCTTGCATACAAGTCTAGCTTTATTTCTGATTACCTGTCCTTGTACATTCATCTTATTCTTGAATACCCATTTTGAGCCAATAACATTTTTCTCAATGGGTCTTGGAACTAATTCCTAGGTATTGTTCTTCTCAATTTGGTCCAATTCTTCATTCATAGCATTCACCCAATATTTGTCTTTGCTGGCTTCTTCAAACTTCTTTGGCTCTATTTGAGATAGCATGGCTAGGTATACTTCTTCTGTCTGTTCAGCTAGCTGTCTTCTTGTTTGGACACCCACACTCTTGTCCCCAATGATTTTATCTTCTAGATGATTCTTTTGAGTGTATCTTGAGGAGCCTTTTGAGCTTTGTTCAGTATATTCTGTTGTCTTGCTTATTTCATCATCATATTGGACCTCTTCTTCATGACCTTCTGGAGGATTGCTGCAATCTATACTTCTTGTCTTGTCTGGTAGTTTTTCGTCAAATCTTACATCAATGCTTTCCACAATTTTGCGAAGTGTTTTTTTGTAGCACCTGTAACCTTTACTCTTGGATGCATATCCTAAAAATATCCCTTCATCTACTCTTGCATCAAACTTTCCCAGATTCTCATCATTATTTTTTATGAAACACTTGCTTCCAAAGACTCTAAAGTGCTCGATTGATGTTGGTTTACTGTGCCATAGTTCATAAGGAATCCTCTCACTGTTTGGTCTTAAATGAGATTTGTTTAGAATATGCACAATTGTGTGTACCGCTTTTGCCCAGAAAGTTTGGGAATGTTACTTTCTTGCATCATGGCTCTGGAAATCTATTGTACAGACCTGTTTTGTCTCTCTGCCACTCCATTCTGCTGAGGTGTACCTGCAATTATGAATTGTTTTTTTATCCCATGCTTATTGCATAGGTCTGCAAAATCATAGTCGGTGAATTCACCTCCTCTGTCTAATCTGATGCACTTTAGCTTGCATCCTGTTTGATTTTCTGCCAATGCCTTGAATATCTTGAATTTCTCAAGTGCTTCCGATTTATATTTGAGAAATGCAACCCATGTCATTCTCGAAAAATCATCTATTATCAACATGAAATAGGATTCTCCACTTGGTGTTTAAGTTCTGGAAGGTCCACACAGATCCATGTGAACAAGTTGGAGAGGTCTGCTTGTAGATAGTTTCTCTTTGGTTTTGAAGGATGTGCGGATCTGCTTACCTATTTGATAGGATTTACATATTGTATTTGAAGGCTTCTTTATGACTGGCATATCTCTGACTGCATTCTTCTTGCTTAGACTTATGATATGGTCGAAGTTTAGGTGTCCCAATATTCTATTCCATAACCATGACTCCTCAATTTTGCTAAGGTGGCATGCTTTATTCTCTTCTTTCACTATGTAGACATTGCTTTCTGTTCGAACACCTTTGATCAGGATCTTTCCAGTGGTGCTTGATCTTACTTCACAGTATTGTGCTCTAAAAAGAACTTCATAGCCTTTATCACACATTTGACTGACACTCAGCAGATTTTCTTTCAACCCATCCACAAATAGTACATCTTGAGCCTTTCCTCTACCACTATCAAGATTGACTGAGCCTTTTCCTTTAATTTTCCATGCTTTATCATTGCCAAAAGTAACATTTCCAGACTTCTTTTCATCAAAGGTTATAAACTTTATTCTATCTCCAGACATATGCTTTGAGCAACTACTGTCCAAATAACATTGACTCTTCAGGTCTTGAGCTATTAGAGCCAAGTCACATTTATTCACCTTCTTTTTCCACTGCAAGCATCCTTTTTTTGGTCCCCTTTTTGAGATTATGGACCACATTCTCTGAGAGGACATTTGAAAGACATATGTCCACTTTTATTGCATACACAGCATTTGATTATATCTTTAGCAGAATTATGAGTACGAGTAAACTCTCCATGATTCATAAACCTCCTTGATGTTTTGAGCATCAGTCTTTGTCCATATTTTCTGCATTCTATGATTTTATGGCCAAATTCTTTACAATAAAAACAATATCCATAAAAACAATTTGCATACCTGATGAAAGTTTGTCTTCTCCATTTGTTTGTTGTTTTCATCCTTTACTGGTTTAAATTAATTCTTCTTGTATGACAATATGCAACAATATGTCCTAGCTTGTGGCATAACTAACAGGTGGAATTTTTCATAGGAGGGAAGACTCTCCTTTGATGGCTTCCAAATTTGACATACTCAGGAGTATATGAGCCTTTTTCTGTTAACTGTTGATTTATTTCATTCTTTGTCATTAGAGGTTCCTTCTGGTTTCTATATATTTCATTGCAGATTTCTTCTTCTGAAGGAATCATCTGAGTTACTTTATCATCCTTATCTGATTTTACAAAAAATATATTTCTGTTTTATTTTTCCCTACCTTTCCTTGATTCTCCTTCATAGCCTATCCCAGTTTTTATCAGAGGAGATCTTTGAGCATCTATAATTTCATTCAACTTATTAGAGCTTGTCACTTGAGAAGTATTCATTTTCCTTTGGGCATCTTCTAATTTCTTCCTCATGCATACTACTTCTTCTTCGAATTTCTCTTGTTCCTGAGTTTTATCCTTAATTTTCTTAAGTAAAATGTCTTCTACCTTCTTGGCTTCTTCAAGCTCTACTTTCAACTGAGTGAGGACTTCTAAATTTTGTTCTTCTCTTACATATTTGAGGAGAATGTATTTCTATTTTCTGCACTTTAGTTTGAGTCTGTCAATTTCCTCCAGGGCACTTCTTAGCTCCTCCTCAAGATCCACTTCACCTTCTTCCTCATCCTCTACAAGGAATTCTTCCAGCTCTTCTATAGCCATCAACACAAATTCATATTTTCCTGCTCCACTTGAGAATTCAGCTGAGTCTTCAGATGCATTGCTGTCTTGCTGAGCATAGAAAGATTTTCTATTGAATCTCTTCCCATTCTGCCAGTTATTTGATATAGTTTTCTTTGATTCTTGAGTTTGATTCTTTGTTTTCTTATAAGGACACTTAGAAGAATAGTGTCCAACTCTTCCACAATTGAAACATTTAAATGGAAGTTTACCTTTATATTTACCTGAGCCTTTATCCAATTTTCTAATAAATTTGGCCTCTTCTTCATCAGAGCAGGAGCATATATCTTCTTTTTCTTCTTTCTTCTTCTCTGTATTAAAGGTTGGCTACCTTACATTTGACTTTCTCTGTGGCAGTCTCATCTCATAGGCTATTAGATTTCCAAGTAGCTGGTTCATGGTCAAATTTTCCCAATCAGTTGTCTCTTCTATGGCAGAGACCTTGGGATTAAAGCTAGATGGTAAAGATCTTAGGATCTTTTGAACAATTACAGATTCTTGTATGGTTTCTCCTAGATCTTTCATATTATTAACAATTTCTACAACCCTTAAAAATAAGCTAGCAATGTCTTCATCATCATTCATTTTTAAATTTTCAAACTGGGCTCTATAGACTTGAAGTTTGGCTGTCTTCACCTTTTTGTCTCCCTCATGAATGTTTTCTAGAGTCTCCCACATTTCTTTGGCAATTTTTCTGTGCATTACTTTGATAAATTCTGCCTCACACAATCCATTTAAGATTGCATTCATGGCCTTTGCATTAGCCACAAAATCTTGTTTGGCTTCTTTCTCAGAGTCAGTTGCCTTTGGGTCATATCCAAATTCCACAGCAGCCCAAACTTCTATTCCTAGAGACATTATGTATGTTCTCATTCTGATTTTCCAGAAGGCATAATTTGCACCGGTGAAAAAAGGGGCTTTGTTAGTTGAGGATCCTTCTTGACTAGCCATCCTAGGGACGTAGGATCTCCTTTCAGTTGTTAAACTGATACAAAAGGAACCTGCTCTAATACCAATTGTTGAAACCTTAGTTAAACTGAGAGGGAGGGTGAATCAGTTTAACACATTCATGAACTTTTAAAACTTTCAACTAAGCTTATTTATAATTTAATGTCATGATCAACTTTATATGTGAACAATCTTAATATGTGAGTAGAAGTATTAAGATAATGTGACAGCAGACTTATTATGAGAGCAGCAAGTATTAAGCAGATTGAATAATTATATCAACACATAAACATCACACATAGAAACAATAGATATAAGTGGAAACACATAAAGGGAGAAAACCACATCTTATTATTGTTGTGATGCAAAGGCAAGCTCCAACTTCCTCTCACCACTGATTTTCTGTAAGCACCAACCTATAGGAGGCTCCAACCTCAAATTCTGCAACCTACAACTTGCAAGGAAGCTCCAACTCCCTCACTTTTTATAAAAGAAACACTTGTTGATTTACCTTGGGTATCAGCTCTGTTATGTACCTTCTTTACAACTGTCTTCCATTCTTCATATTTGTCTTATATCATCTCTGAATTTTCACAGCATCCCTATCTTCTTCTTATTTTCTCTGCTTCAATTCTGCATTCTCATTTCTTTTACCAACTTATTCAGAAATATATATTCATTTCAATTTTACAATGGGATTTTTGTTTTTCTCCGGAGACTTTCCAATTACATCATAAACAATGTAAAAACATTTTTATTCAGTTACAACATCGATTTAAAATCAACCCATTCAACCTCTCGGCTCACTATATTTTTTCTCACCATTTATGCAACTCCCTCTGTCTTTTTCGTTTCTGCATTTTCTCCAGTTTACTGCAGTTATATAACTGTTGTATATGCAACTGTCTTTTAATATAACTCAAATCAACTCTCGGAGTAATAATAAAAGACATTTTAACATATAAAATTCCCTTTCTGGCCCACCAGCCAAACTTTGTTTTATGCTTTAATGCAATGAATCACTTCGATGCCCTTCAAGCCAGAACTCAAACACATGAGAATCACCATTTATAATGAATCGGGTCCGCTTCTTTATCGTGATTGCAATATTGCAATCGCGTCCTCCAACAAATTGGTGCAATGAATAAAGGGTCCCACATATTCCAAGGTCTTCACCCTTAGTTTATTAGAAAAGGAGATAAACCCTTTTAATAGGTTTACCATAGAATCTTTGAGTTGAATAAGTCATGTCCGCTGCTATACATCAATCATACCATTCATATAAAAGATTGAATAATCATTTGAATATTACAATTTGGACCATTATAATATTTTAACTTTCAATCCTCATGTGCAGTATTTCCTTTATGAAGGCTATACGAACCCTAGACTTCATTCGCGAAGGATTTCACTTTATATAAACTCTTAATGTATTCGGGCCCACATCTTCGTTCAACGCATGTCAAACAGTATATATATTTATATATTACAGCCTCTGTTGTGACATTATAATAAGACCCACTTACATTAAAACTCACTACCAACGCAACATTTAATGCATCGCCACGGCCCCACACATTACATCAAACTGCATATATTGTTTACCTAGATTTTAACTTCTTTTCTAAAGGAAAACTTACTATCAAACCAATAACTGAACATTATGAAGGCCCACTATTATTTTATGCCCAGCGCAAAAAAATTGGTTAAATAAAAAAACCCAACATACGAATCTCAGGAAATGTGTATATTAACATATGTGCTAGTACTCAATGTCTCAATAGAAAAAAGCTCCTCACCTTTTGTTTAATGGAATATCGTAAGTCCAAAACACAACTTTGGTTACCAAATTACATGTGCATATATATAGATATATGTCGCCACCTATATGAATTCCCAAATCAAATGTTGTAAATGTTAATATAAACCTTCGACCTCATCCAATGCATCACTGCATAAAACTTCGGCTCCCCAGTCGATGACGTCAGTCTCATCACATTCCACTTTGATAATCCGACGGTGGTCGCATAACTAGGGTGCACGAGTGTTAACTCATCAACCCCACGTGATGAAACTGGTCCCACTAGTTAACTTGCCCCTCGCATCCAATGGTCGTGAGCTCATCGCTCCTCCAACCTTAATCCGACAATCCTTAATGAGTTTCGCATTTTTTATTGGTACAACGTTAACACATTAAAATTGCGCGAAAAAAGATATTTCAGAAAACCACCTTAGGACACGTGGTGAGCGGAGACACATATCGCATTTTTATTTTGAATACCACTTACCACTTTTAAAAAATGTGAACCCACTGGTTTTGTGATCCTCTGGTTTTACTGTTCCTCATGGTTCCGTTCTCAGGGTTCCGTCTACACCTCTGTTTTATTTCTTCAGTGCTTTTATATATATAAACTCTACCTTTTTATATGTTAACCTTTGTTTTACCAATGTTTCAACGTTTTATTATAAACACATTCCGCTGCGCTGTCGGTGCTTCCACATGTTAACCCACACTGTTCTATCCCAATTTATAATGTGCATTCTAGGTTCGAATCTGGGATTCTACGAAACCCTCACATTCCATTGGTTCCCTTGAAATCGACACTGATCCTTTACTTAGGGACAGAACACCATCAAATCCCTATCATAGAGTAATATTCTACTACGTTACACAGATATTCGAACCATTCTCACACAGAATTAAAACAATCCAAACACCTGCATATAGGGAAAAATTCCTTCATTATATATATGAAATCAAAATACACAAAGCCTTCTGGTTCTGGCCAGATATTCAAGGTCAAATGGCCTTCTATCTCACACTCTACCTCAGAACAGTTCTGAACCTCCGAACTCTACTCTTAATTTTTAATCACGAAAATTGTATATTAACTCAAACACCAATTTCCCAATCATGTCCAGAATCACAAGTTAAATCGCTTTATACATAGATTTCACTGCTTACGAACTTAAATCCCTTTGCACAGAGAATAACACAAAGTTCATATTTACCTCAGGAATTTAAATCTTCTTCATACAAAATTTCACCAGAATACATGTCAACTTCACACAGAATAACAATCTAGTCATGCACATAACTCAGAATCAATTCTTCATATGTGCACTTATAATCAAATTACAGAAACTCTGCCTTCACTACTCTGAGCACCACCTCATCTGTCTCCTGCTGCCTTTGTTCCTTCTCTGCTGACGCTGTTTTCTACTACTTTTCTTCTCATATACTCCTCCTTTTTCAACTCCTTCGCCATTAATGAAAAAATTTCCAATAGTCTCCCCCTTTGGCATTGATGGCAACATTCTTTGCTCCCTCTATTTCGCTTTCAATTCCTCCCCCTTTGACTTCAATGGAAAAGGGTTGATATTCTGATCTTAAGGACCTGTTTCGTGCTTTTTGTGGCACTCCTTGTTAACTGGTCTCCCCCTGGAATGATGTTTTCTTTTCTGTTCTCCCCCTGAAATGATGCTTTCTCTTCATGTTAGAGAGTAGCATCTGCAGACACTACCCCTAGTTTATCTCTCAGATATTCAAATGGTTCTCTAGTAAGAGGTTTTGTGAATATATCTTTCATTTGTTCTTTTGTTGGCACATATTCCAATTTCACTACCTTCTGTGCTACTTGTTCTCTGAGAAAATGGTACTTGATTGGAATGTGTTTAGTTTTTGAATGAAGTATAGGATTTTTTGATATACTTATTGCACTTGTATTATCACATTTGATAGAGATAGGTTCATCAATGCTTACCTTCATGTCCTGGAGGGTTTGTTTCATCCACATGACTTGTGTGCAACATGCTACTACTGCTATGTATTTTTCTTCTATTGTAGATAGAGAGATAGATGTTTGTTTCTTGCTTAGCCATGCCACCAGAATTTTTCCCAAATAGAATGCACCTCCACTTGTTCTTTTCCTGTCATCCACACAGCTGGCCCAATCTGCATCTGTATATGCTGTCAAAATGAAGCTCTTGCCTTTTGGATACCATAGCCCATGATGTGTAGTTCCTTGTAGATATCTGAATATTCTCTTGATTGCTAGCAAGTGGTTTTGTTTTGGTGCTGCTTGATATCTTGCCACAAGTCCTACAGCCAACACAATGTCTGGTCTAGAAGCAGTTAGGTATAGCAGACTTCCAACCATGGATCTGTAAATTTTTTGATCTACATCTGTTGATCCATCATCTGCACAGATTTTGCATCTGGTGGTCATGGGAGTTGACACAGGTTTGCAGTCTTCCATTTTGAACCTTTTCAGCATCTCTCTTAAGTATTTTTTTTGTGAGATGAATGTGCCTGCGTTATTTTTTTGAATTTGAAGTCCTAAATAAAAGGTGAGATTTCCAATCATAGACATTTCAAATTCTGATTTCATTTCTTTAGCAAACCCTTTTGCTAATTAATCTTTGTTGCTTCCAAACATGATATCATCTACATACACTACTACAATTAAGAGTTTATTTTCATTTGCTTTTATGTACAAATTATTGTCTACTCCTCCTTTCTTGAACCCTTGTTTTTGCAATTATTTGTCCAACCTTGAATACCATGCTCGAGGAGCTTGTTTTAGCCCATATAATGCTTTCTTTAACCTACACACATAGTCTAGATTATTTGTTAAGGAGAATCCTTCTGGTTGTTCCATGTAGAATTTTTCCTCTAAATCTCCATTCAGGAAGGTGGACTTCACATCCATTTGATATACCTTGAAGTCATGGTAGCAAGCAAAGGCCAAAAACATTCTGATAGCTTCCATTCTGGCTACAAGGCCAAATGTTTCATCATAGTCAAGACCTTCAACCTATGAATATCCCTTGCATACAAGTCTAGATTTATTTCTGATTACCTGTCCTTGTTCATTCATATTATTCTTGAATACCCATTTTGAGCCAATGACATTTTTCTCACTGGGTCTTGGAACTAATTCCCAGGTATTGTTATTCTCAATTTGGTCCAATTCTTCATTCATGGCATTCACCCAATATTTGTCTTTGCTAGCTTCTTCAAACTTCTTTGGCTCTATTTGAGATAGCATGGCTAGGTATACTTCTTCTGTCTTTTCAGCTAGCTGTCTTCTTGTCTGGACACCCACACTCTTGTCCCCAATGATTTGATCCTCTGAATGATTCTTTTGAGTGTATATTGAGGAGCCTTTTGAGCTCAGTTCAGTATCTGCTGTTGTCTTTCTTATTTCATCATCATCTTGGTCCTCTTCTTCATGACCTTCTGGAGGATTGCTACAATCTGTACTTCTTGTCTTGTCTGGTATTTCTTCATCAAATCTTACTTTGATTCTTTCCACAATTTTGCGAAGTTTTTTGTTGTAGCACCTGTAACCTTTACTCTTGGATGCTTATCCTAAATATATCCCCTCATCTGCTCTTGCATCAAAATTTCCCAGATTCTCATCATTATTTTTTATGAAACAATTGCTTCCAAAGACTCTAAAGTGCTTGATTGATGGTGGTTTACCATGCCATAGTTCATAAGGAGTCCTATCACTGTTTGGTTTAAAAGAGATTTGTTTAGAATATGCACAACTGTGTGTAATGCTTCTACCCAGAAAGTATGGGGGAATGTTACTTTCTTGCATCATGGCTCTGGAAATCTGTTGTACAGACCTGTTTTGTCTCTCTGCCACTCCATTTTGCTGAGGTGTACCCGCAATTGTGAACTATTGTTTTATCCCATGCTTATTGCATAGGTCTGCAAAATCATAGTCTGTGAACTCACCTCCTCTGTGTGATTTGATGCACTTTAGATTGCATCATGTTTGATTTTATGCCAATGCCTTGAATATCTTGAATTTCTCAAGTGCTTCCAATTTATATTTGAGAAATGCAACCCATGTCATTCTCGAAAAATCATCTATTATCAGCATGAAATAGGATTCTCCACTTGGTGTTTTAGTTTTGGAAGGTCCACATAGATCCATGTGAACAAGCTGGAGAGGTCTGCTTGTAGATAGTTTCTCTTTGGTTTTGAAGGATGTGCAAATCTGCTTACCTAGTTGACAGGATTTACATATTGTCTTTGAAGGCTTCTTTATGACTGGAATATCTCTAACTGCATTCTTCTTGCTTAGACTTATGATATTGTCGAAGTTTAGGTGTCCCAATATTATATTCCATAACCATGACTCCTCAAGTTTGCTAAGGTGGCATGCTTCATTCTCTTCTTTCACTATGTAGACATTGCTTTCTGTTCGAACACCTTTGATCAGGGTCTTTCCAGTGGTGCTTGATCTTACTTCACAGTCTTGTGCTCTAAAAATAACTTCACAGCCTTTATCACACATTTGACTGACACTCAGCACATTTGATTTCAGCCCATCCACAAATAGTACATCTTGAGCCTTTCCTCTGCCATTATCAGGACTAACTGAGCCTTTTCCTTTAATTTTCCCTGCTTTATCATTGCCGAAAGTAACATTTCCAGGCTTCTTTTCATCAAAGGTTATAAACTTGCTTCTATCTACAGACATATGCTTTGAGCAACCACTTTCCAAATACCATTGACTCTTCAGGTCTTGAGCTATTAAAGCCAAGTCACATTTATTCACCTTCTTTTTCCACTACAAGCATCCTTTTGTTTGGTCCCCTTTTTGAGATGATGGATCACATTCTCTGAGAGGAAATTTGAAAGACATATGTCCACTTTTATTGCATACACAACATTTGATTATATCTTTAGCAGAATTATGAGTACGAGTAAACTCTCCATGATTCACAAACCTCCTTGAGGTTTTGAGCATCATTCTTCGTCCATATTTTTTTCATTCTATGATTTTATGGCCAAATTATTTACAATAAAAACAATATCCATAAAAATAATTATGCATACTTGATGAAAGGTTGTCTTCTCCATTTGTTTTCTATTTGCATCCTTTACTGGTTTAAATTAATTCTGCTTGTATGATAGTATGCAACAATATGTCCCAGCTTGTGGCAGACATAACAGGTGGAATTTTTCATAGGAGGGAAGACTCTCCTTTGATGGCTTCCAAATTTGACATACTCAGGAGTATATGAGCCTTTTTCTATTAAATGTTGATTTATTTCATTCTTTTTCATTAGAGGTTCCTTCTGGTTTCTATCTATTTCATTATAGATTTCTTCTTCTGAAGGAATCATCTGAGTTTCTTTATCATCCTTATCTGCTTTTACAAAAATGATATTTCTGTTTTCTTTTTCCTTACCTTTGATTGATTCTCCTTCATAGCCTATCCCAGTTTTTATCAGAGGAGATCTTTGAGCATCTAGAATTTCATTCAACTTATCAGAGCTTGTCACTTGAGAAGTATTCATTTTCCTTTGGGCATCTTCTAATTTCTTCCTCAAGCATAGTACTTCTTCTTCCAATTTCTCTTGTTCCTGAGTTTTATCCTTAATTTTCTTAAGTAAAATGTCTTCTACCTTCTTGTCTTCTTCAAGCTCTATTTTCAACTGAGTGAGGACTTCTGAATTGTGTTCTTCTCTTACATATTTGAGGAGAATGTCTTTCAGTTTTCTGTACTTTAGTTTGAGTCTGTTAATTTCCTCCAGGACACTTCTTAGCTCCCCCTCAAGATCCACTTCACCTTCTTCCTCATCGTCTAGAAGGCATTCTTCCAGCTCTTCTATATCCATCAACACAAATTCATATGTTCCTTCTCCACTTGAGAATTTAGCCGAGTCTTCAGATGCACTGCTGTCTTGCTGAGCATAGAAATATTTTCTATTGAATCTCTTCCCTTTCTGCCAGTTCTTTGATATAGTTTTCTCTGATTCCTGAGTTTTATTCTTTGTTTTCTTATAAGGACAATTAGAAGTATAGTGTCCAACTCTTCCACAATTGAAACATTTAAATGGAAGTTTACCTTTATATTTACCTAAGCCTTTATCCAATTTTCTAATAAATTTGGCTGCTTGTTCATCAGAGCAGGAGCATATATCTTCATTTTATTCTTTCTTCTTCTCTGTCTTAAAGGCTACCTCCCTTACATTTGATTTTCTCTGTGGTAGTCTCATCTCATAGGCTGTTAGATTTCCAGGTATCTGGTTCATGGTCAAAGTTTCCCAATCAACTGTTTATTCTATGGCAAAGACCTTGGGATTAAAGCTAGATGGTAAAGATCTTAGGATCTTTTGAACAATCACACATTCTTGTATGGTTTCTCCTAGAGCTTTCATATTATTAACAATTTCTGCAACCCTTAAAAAGAAGCTAGCAATGTCTTCATCATCATTCATTTTTAAATTTTCAAACTGGGCTCTATAGACTTGAAGCTTGGCTGTCTTAACCTTTTTGTCTCCCTCATGAATGTTTTTTAGAGTCTCCCACATTTATTTGGCAGTTTTGTTGTGCATTACTTTGATAAATTCTGCCTCACACAGTCCATTTAAGATTGCATTCATGGACTTTGCATTAGCCACAAAATCTTGTTTGGCTTCTTTCTCAGAGTCAGTTTCCTTTGGGTCATATCCAAATTCCACAGCAGCCCAAAATTCTATTCCTAGAGACATTATGTATGTTCTCATTCTGATTTTCTAGAAGGCATAATTTGCACCGGTGAAAAAAGGGGCTTTGTTAGTTGAGGATCCTTCTTGACTAGCCATCCTGGGGACCTAGGATCTCCTTTCAGTTGTTAAACTAATACAAAATGAACCTGCTCTGATACCAATTGTTGAAACCTTAGTTAAACTGAGAGGGGGGCTGAATCAGTTTAACACATTCATGAAATTTTAAAACTTTCAACTAAGCTTATTTATAATTTAATGTCATGATCAACTTTATATGTGAACAATCTTAATGTGTGAGCAGAAATATTAATATAATGTGACATCAGACTTATTATGAGAGAAACAAATATTAAGCAGATTGAATAACCATATCAACACATAAACATCACACACAGAAACAATAGATATAAGTGGAAACCCATAAAGGGAGAAAACCACATCTTATTATTGTTGTGATGCAAAGGCAAGCTCCAACTTCCTCTCACCACTGATTTTCTGTAAGCACAAACCAACAGGAGGCTCCAACCTCAAATTCTACAACCTACAACTTGCAAGGAAGCTCCAAGTCCCTCACTTTTTATAAAAGAAACACTTGCTGATTTACCTTGGATATCAGCTTTATTCTGTACCTTCTTTACAACTGTCTTCAGGTCTTCATATCTATCTTATATCATCTCTGACTTTTCACAGCATCTCTACCTTCTTCTTATCTTCTCTGCTTCAATTATGGATTCTCATTTCTTTTACCAGCTTATTTAGAAATGTATATTCATTTCAATTTTATAGTGGGATTTTTGTTTTTCTCCGGAGACTTGCCAATTACATCACAAACAATGTAAAAACATTTTTATTCAGTTACAACATTGATTTCAAATCAACCCATTCAACCTCTTGGCTCACTGTATTTTTTCTCACCATTTATGCAACTCCCTCTGTCTTTTTCGTTTCTGCATTTTCTCCAGTTTACTGCAGTTATATAACTACTGTATATGCAACTGTCTTTTAATATAACTCAAATCAACTCTCAGAGTAATAATAAAAGACATTTTAACATATAAAATTCCATTTCGGGCCCACCAGTCGAACTTTGTTTTACGCTTTAATGCGATGAATCACTTCAAGCCAGAACTCAAACACATGAGAATCACCGTTTATAATGAATCAGGTCTACTTCTTTATCACGATTGCAATATTGCAATCACGTCCTCCAACAAATCGGCGCGATGAATAAAGGGTCCCACATATTCCAAGGTCTTCACCCTTAGTTTATTAAAAAAGGAGATAAACCCTTTTAATAGGTTTACCACAGAATCTTTGAGTTGAATAAGTCACGTCCGCCGCTATATATAAATCATACCATTCATATAAAAGGTTGAATAATCATTTGAATATTACAATTTGGACCATTGTAATATTTTAACTTTCAATCCTCATGTGCGGTATTTCCTTTATGAAGGCTATACAAACCCCAGACTTCATTCGTGAAGGATTTCACTTTATATATAACTCTTAATGTATTTGGGCCCGCATCTTCGTTCAATGCACGTCAAAAAGTATATATATATATATATATATATATATATATATATATATATATATATATATATATATATATTACAGCCTTTGTTGTGACATTATAATCAGACCCACTTACATTAAAACTCACTACCAACGCAACATTTAATGCATCGCCATGGCCCCACACATTACATCAAACTGCATATATTGTTTACCCAGATTTTAACTTCTTTTCTAAAGGAAACCTTACTATCAACCCAATAACTGAACATTATGAAGGTCCAATATTATTTTATGCCCAACGCAGAAACTTTGGTTAAATAAACAAACCCAACATACGAATCTCAGGCAATGTGTATATTAACATATGTGCTAGTACTCGATGTCTCAATAGACAAAGGCTTCTCACCTTTCGTTTTATGGAATATCGTAAGTCCAAAACACAACTTTGGTTAGCACATTACATGCGCATATATATATATATATATATATATATATATATATATATATATATATATATGCCACCATCTATATGAATTCCCCAATCAAATGTTGTAAACATTAATATAAACCTTCAACCTTGACCAACGCATCACTGCATAAAACTTCGGCTCCTCAATCGACGGCGTCAGTCTCATCGCATTCCACTTTGATAATCCGACGGTGGTCGCATAACTAGGGTGCACGAGTGTTAATTCATCAACCCCACGCGATGAAACTGGTCCCACTAGTTAACTTGCCCCTCACATCCAACGGTCGTGAGCTCATCGCTCCTCCAACCTCAATCCGACGATCCTTAATGAGTTTCTCATTTTTTATTGGTATGAAAATTAACACATTAAAATTGCGCGAAACAAGCTGTTTCATAAAACCACCTTACGACACGTGGTGAGCGGAGACACATATCACATTTTTATTTTGAATACCACTTACCACATTTAAAAAATGTGAACCCACTGGTTTTGTGATCCTCCGGTTTTACTGTTCCTCATGGTTCCGTTGTTAGGGTTCTGTCTACACCTTTGTTTTATTTCTTTAGCACTTATATATATATATAAACTCTACCTTTTTATATGTTAACCTTTGTTTTATCAATGTTTCAGTGTTTTATTATAAACACATTCTGCTGCACTCTCGGCGCTTCCGCATGTTAACCCACACTGTTCTATCCCAATTTATAATGTGCATTCCAGGTTCGAATCTGGGTTTCTATGAAACCCTCACATTCCATTGGTTCCCTTGAAATCAACACTGATCCTTTACTTAGGGACATAACACGATCAAATCCCTATCATAGAGTAATATTCTACTACGATACACAGAGATTCGAACCATTCTCACACAGAATTAAAACAATCCAAACACCTACATACAGGGACAAATTCCTTCATTATATATATGAAATCAAAATACACAAAGCCTTCTGGTTCTGGCTAGATATTCAAGGTCAAATGGCCTTCTATCTCACACTTTGCCTCAGAACAGTTCTAAACCTTCAAACTCTACTCTTAATTTTTAATCTCGAAAATTGTATATTAACTCAAACACCAATTACCAAATCATGTCCATAATCACAAGTTAAATCACTTTACACAGAGATTTCACTGCTTACGAACTTAAATCCCTTTGCACAGAGAATAACACAGAGTTCATATTTACCCCAGGAATTTAAATCTTCTTCATACAGAATTTGACCAGAATACATGTCAACTTCACACAGAATAACAATCCAGTCATGCACATAACTCAGAATAAATTCTTCATATGTACACTTATAATCAAATTACAGAAACTATGCCCTCACTACTCTGCCGCACCACCTCATTTGTCTCCTGCTGCCTTTGTTCCTTCTCTGTTGCCTCTACCTCCTCTCTGCTGCCTATGTTTTCTGCTACTTTTCTTCTCAGATGCTTCTCATTTTCCAAATCCTTCGCCATCAATGACAACATTTCCAACAGTCTCCCCATTTGGCATTGATGGCAGAATTCTCTGCTCCCTCTGTTTTGCTTTCAATTCCTCCCCCTTTGACTTCAATGGCAAAGGGTTGATATTCTGATCTTAAGGACCTGTTCCATGCTTTTTGTGGCACTCCTTGTTAACTGGTCTCCCCCTGGAATGATGTTTTATTTTCTATTCTCCCCCTGAAATGATTATTTCTCTTCATGTTAGATAGTAGCATCTGCAGACACTACCCCTAGTTTATCTCTCAGATATTCAAATGGTTCTCTAGCAAGAGGTTTTGTGAATATATCTGGTGTTTTTTATTTTTTTGGCACATATTCCAATGCCTTGAATATCTTGAATTTCTCAAGTGCTTCTGATTTATATTTGAGAAATGCAACCCATGTCATTCTTGAAAAATCATCTATTATCAGCATGAAATAGGATTCTCCACTTGGTGTTTTAGTTCTGGAAGGTCCACACAGATCCATGTGAACAAGCTGGAGAGGTCTTCTTGTAGATAGTTTCTCTTTATTTTTGAAGGATGTGTGGATCTGCTTACCTAGTTGACAGGATTTACATATTGTATTTGAAGGCTTCTTTATGACTGGCATATCTCTGACTGCATTCTTCTTGCTTAGACTTATGATATGGTCGAAGTTTAGGTGTCCCAATCTTCTATTCCATAACCATGACTCCTCAAGTTTGCTAAGGTGGCATGCTTCATTCTCTTCTTTCACTATGTAGACATTTCTTTCTATTCAAACACCTTTGATCAGGGTCTTTCCAGTGGTGCTTGATCTTACTTCACAGTCTTGTGCTCTAAAAATAACTTCACAGCCTTTATCACACATTTGACTGACACTCAACAGATTTTCTTTCAGCCCATCCACAAATAGTACATCTTGAGCCTTTCCTCTTCCATTATCAATACTGACTAAGCCTTTTCCTTTAATTTTCCCTGCTTTATCATTGACAAAAGTAACATTTCCAAACTTCTTTTCATCAAAGGTTATAAACTTGCTTCTATCTCCAGACATTTGCTTTGAGCAACCACTGTCCAAATACCATTGACTCTTCAGGTCTTCAGCTATTAGAGCCAAGTCACATTTATTCACCTTCTTTTTCCACTGCAAGCATCCTTTTGTTTGGTCCCCTTTTTGAGATGATGGACCACATTCTCTGAGAGGAAATTTGAAAGACATATGTCCACTTTTATTGCATACATAGCATTTGATTATATATTTAGCAGAATTATGAGTACGAGTAAACTCTCCATGATTCATAAACTTGCTTGAGGTTTTGAGCATCAGTATTTGTCCATATTTTTTGCATTCTATGATTTTATGGCCAAATTATTTACAGTAAAAACAATATCCATAAAAACAATTTACATACCTGATGAAAGGTTTTCTTCTCCATTTGTTTGTTGTTTGCATCCTTTACTGGTTTAAATTAATTCTTCTTGTATGACAATATGTAGCAATATGTCCCATCTTGTGGCAGACATAACAGGTGGAATTTTTCATAGGAGGGAAGACTCTCCTTTGATGGCTTCCAAATTTGACATACTCAAGAGTATATGAGCCTTTTTCTATTAAGTGTTGATTTATTTCATTCTTTGTCATTAGAGGTTACTTCTAGTTTCTATCTATTTCATTGCAGATTTCTTCTTCTAAAGGAATCATATGAGTTGCTTTATCATCCTTATCTGCTTTTACAAAAATGATATTTCTGTTTCTTTTTCCTTACCTTTGCTTGATTCTCCTTCATAGCCTATCCCAGTTTTTATCAGAGGAGATCTTTGAGCATCTAGAATTTCATTCAACTTATCAGAGCTTGTCACTTGAGAAGTATTCATTTTCCTTTGGGCATCTTCTAATTTCTTCCTCAAGCATAGTACTTCTTCTTCCAATTTCTCTTGTTCCTGAGTTTTATCCTAAATTTGCTTAAGTAAAATGTCTTCTACCTTCTTGGCTTCTTCAAGCTCTACTTTCAACTGAGTGAGGACTTCTGAATTTTTTTCTTCTCTTACATATTTGAGGAGAATGTCTTTTTGTTTTTTTCACTTCAGTTTGAGTCTGTCAATTTCTTCCAAGGCACTTCTTAGCTCCCCCTCAAGATCCACTTCACCTTCTTCCTCGTCCTCTAGAAGGCATTCTTCCAGCTCTTCTATATCCATCAACACAAATTCATATGTTCCTTCTCCACTTGAGAATTTAGCTGATTCTTCAGAGGCACTGCTGTCTTGCTCAGCATAGAAAGATTTTCTATTGAATCTCTTCCCTTTCTACCAGTTCTTTCATATAGTTTTCTCTGATTCCTGAGTCTGATTATTTTTTTTCTTATAAGGACACTTAGAAGCATAGTTTCCAACTCTTCCACAATTGAAACATTTAAATGGAAGTTTACCTTTATATTTACCTGAGCCTTTATCCAATTTTTTGATAAATTTGGCCTCTTCTTCATCAGAGCAGGAGCATATATCTTCTTTTTCTTCTTTCTTTTTCTCTGTCTTAAAGGCTGCCTCCCTTACATTTGAATTTCTCTGTGGCAGTCTCATCTCCTAGGCTGTTAGATTTCCAAGTAGTTGGTTCATGGTCAAAGTTTCCCAATTAGTTGTTTCTTCTATGGCAGAGACCTTGGGATTAAAGCTGGATGGTAAAGATCTTAGGATATTTTGAACAATTACACATTCTTGTATTGTTTCTTCTAGAGCTTTCATATTATTAACAATTTCTGCAACCCTTAAAAAGAAGCTATCAATGTCTTCATCATCATTCATTTTTAAATTTTAAAACTAGGCTCTATATACTTGAAGTTTAGCTGTCTTCACCTTTTTGTCTCCCTCATGAATGTTTTCTAGAGTCTCCCACATTTCTTTGGCAGTGCAAATCATAAGTGGTGGAAAAGTGGTATTGCACGCAACTCGGGTGCCAACATATAGAATGATGTTGTGATGAATTGCAACATATAAGGGTGGATAGTGCCACTCACAAAAAATTGAAGGTGCTGACAAAGTGAACCAAAGCATGTTGATACATACTCGAGGTCTTCACTGATCACTATGGTAGAATTCTACAGAACGAGAATAAATGAGCTGAGGTTGACCATGTGAGAAATCGTTTGATTACCGATCATTGATGTATATCGTTAACAAATGTGAGACAACTCATCGATGATGATGAGAGTCAAGGTATCACAATACAACCTAACAAGTTTGAATGAATGAGTTGAAGTTGAACACTTGATAGAATCTACCGATCATGAGACATTAATGTATTCTCACTATCGATAGTGAAGGAATCTGCCACAGATGACTGAAAACCCTAAGGTACTGACGAAAGGAATCTAGACCTTATTCTTGGAGAAATTGTTAGAGTTGATGGGAAAAGATCTGTTGGAAGGAAGGGATTAAGGCATCCCACATCAATCCAGCGCGAGTGTAACTTGTAGTCCAAAATTTGGAAGGAATCAGATGAAGAAAAGTGAAGTAACCAACTCGAAGCACGTTTTCGGCATGCACAAAATGTAGCTAGCGCACGAAAAAAACCCTCTGAACCAATGAATAATTAAAGTTGACAAAGGGGTGAGGAATCCATTGATAGGCTCAAATGGAAACCAAGGTACTGCAAGAATCTAAGGTGTGATAATGAAACAAAAGTCGAACACAAGGGAAACCACTCAATCAAAGACCCATGTTGTTGATCAGATGTTAAGCACAAGGTCACCTATCAATGATGTAAATAGGGTTAGGGTGCGGCTCTAGGTTTACTCTCAGAGAAATTTTTCGAAGTCGATAAGAGAAAAACCCACTGGTAAGAATTCAATGGAGACCTTCTCAAACCAGCACGAGAAAAGAACCAAATCGCTGATGTGATAGAACAAGACTTTGAAAAACCAAGGATGGCCAACTGAAAATGAGTCAAGAGACATTGCAGAAAGGCCAACTCAGGTTTACTTCCCTTGAACAAAAGCACGACTCATTGTGACTATGGAAACATATGATAACTTTGTACAAGTTTTCCATTCAGGAGGCACGAACAAACCCTCAATATTATTGTAAGAGATAACCAACCGAGGGAGTACTAAATCGATAAAAAGGTTATAGCTCACCTAAGTCAAACTAAAGCCCATCCCAAATGGATAAAAGACATATATTTTTGTGCTTTTTTCAAGGGAAACACAAATGAATCTTATCTGGCATAATATATGGAAGTAATTTCCCAAACCCACTCTTTTTGGGATTTTTTTTTTTTTGTCTTTTTCATATTGAAAGCCTGGAAAAGAATAAAAGAATACAGTGGACAGAACGAGTGTCGGTGAACATATGCACTAGTTCCTAGGATAAGAACAATCCTATGCTCAATGCAATGTGGTAAAACTGTTAAATAACACTCAGAGGAATGTTTTGTCCATAGGAAAAGGTGTCAAGTTGTAGATGCTAAGTGATTGCAATGCTGACATTGCATAAGGACATGGTAAAAAATTTGGCTTATACACGAGTCCAAGTTAAGTCAGCTTAAGGCCAAGATATAAAAATGGTCAATATGTAATGCAAAAAAACAACTCAACAACAAAATGGAGCCTCTAGGGTATAAAGCCAGAAATATAGTGAAGACAAAGACGAATGAAGCTTCATCGCATAATTCATGGCGGGACTAAAGGGGTTTCCTGAGTGTACACAATTTGTAGCATGGGCGACATATGCTAGCGAGGATCTAACTAGGAAGCCCATCTAAAGGATGGCTCTACCATCATATCATGATTTTATAAGTCCGCAAGTGAAAATTGTTTAATAATCATAACATGATGGGGTCGACCCTATGGCAAGATTTCAGTATGAATCTAGTATGCATAAGTGCAATGGAAAGTGAATTCCCTGACCTATATGTCAGTTATGAACACAATACCTTCCATGCCAAGTTAGCGGTCATCGAGTCAAAGCAGTCAAAATTATCTCAAAATCGTCAAATGGTCCTAAAAACAAGTTATCCCCGCACTTGCAAGTCAAAAGGTCATAAATTCTTGGACAAATTCAAAAATTAAACACAAAACTTTAGACAAGTGGATTTTGAAAAAAAATTGAATTTTGGACATAAATAGGCCTTTTGAACTTACATTTGGTCATTTTTGCATTGGTGAATTTGAGAAAAAGCTCTGGAGTAAAAAATCCCCAACTTCAATTAGGATGAATTCTTAGCAAAATCAGCTCAAATTTTCTAGGTAATCCTCTCAATCAACTTAGTAATCAATTTTTCTATCAATTCAAGTAATTTTAGGTTAATTTCTCCATACGAATTATTTTTTTTATATTATCCCTCTGCGTATATGCAGTTTGAAAATTTCGAAGCATATACGTTGTTTGAAAATTTTGAAGCATATACGTTGTTTGAAAATTTTGAATTTGCATATAGACACGTCTGTGTAAAAACAAACTTGCGTATGCAGAGAGTAAAATTTCAAAATAAAAATCTAATGGAAAATTTGTTGAACTGAATCAGGATGACCATCAGTTGGAGAGAGAGGGAGTGTTGGAACAGGGTCTCCTATGAGCTGGGAAACTAGTCCAATTTTGTATATTTTTTATTATATTTAGTCTAGCATAGGGGTTTTGGGGTGGGTCAAAGCCCCAAAATCATTCTAATGGGAAAAAGTGTAAACCTGGGGTCCGAAAACCATGGTTTGCAGACCATAGGAAAGTTTAAGCTAGATTGTTATAAATGGAGGAACATTTTGAATTGTAAGGTAGAGAAAAATGAGGAGACATTGATGCGAATTGTGGTTTAGGAAATCTGTTTGGATTTTTGGGGAAGGAATCCTGCTGGTTGTGTACGCGGAGATCCAGAGTCCTACTATGTGTGGACCCTGCTACTATGTGCGCAGGTTGGGACAGGTATTTTAAGAGGGAATTGATGAATAAGAAAGGCTGTTGAGAACTGAATCTATGTGTACTATTTATGTGAATCATTGATAATTGTTGTATTAAGTGTATTATATATTTAGCTGCGAAATTTCTATGTAAGTTTTTTACTGCATCTAGATCTATTTTGTTCTGTTTTATGCAATATTGAGCTATTGCATTGTAAGTATATGATTGTTGAGCACCATAGCATAATTGACCATGTGCACATGGATGCGAAAAGAAACCTATTAGCCCTGCTTGAGAAGATCTGGACATTTCGAGGCAGGGCGCAGCTTTGCTTGAATTACCTATCCTTTCTCAGGGTGTGGAAACTTGGTTCCAGCACCCACCCATACTACTTCAGGTGAGACTTTGACCTGTGCAAGTAGGTCAATGCCTAAAGGGCCAGTGTTATAGGGGTTTGTTGGCAAACTTTTAACTCCAAACCTGGGTCAGGGCCCCTCGAGCCAACAAATGGTTTCGTTGTCAGGACTTGGAGAATTTTGAGAAAGGGATCGGTAATGACAAGAGAGTACTGGGAACTTGGAAAAGAAGAAGAGCAGGTGCAAGTGATTGAGCTCCCTTCTGGATGAAAGTACAATGCGGAGCAGAAAGTGCTATCGAACCAATCAAGAAGGGGATACATCTGGCTATAGCCCACAGAAAGAAACAGCTATGCAAAGCCCGCTAGTTACCCCAACAAATACAACCTCACTTGAAACCTCACCAGAAGGAGACATGGCAGCGCACATGAAATTACCTACCTTTAAAAATGTGGGAGATGAGGACACAGACCGATTTTGGTTTGTTGCAGACTCAGTATGGACTACGCAAGGTGTGGTGAGTGATACTGTGAAAAGGGTGCAGCTGTCCCTAGCATTTGAAGAAAGAGCGTTGGACTGGTACATGCGATACATCTCTCAGAATGGTAGCGCATCTATTCGAGATATTAAGGACGCTCTAAAGCAACAATTCCGGAAGCCAAAATATTACTCTCAGTTGGTAGTAGAAGTGAAGGACTTCAAGCAAGGTGTGTCTGAGTCTGTATGGGAGGCTAATCAGTAATGGAAGAAAGCAATCAGAGAGGGAGGATTTATGTATGACGACAGACAGCATACCGAATGGTTCATCGCTATGCTGCTACCTTACTTGCGTATACCTATGGACCACCAGACCTTCGGATCACAAGAAAAAGCCTTGGAAGTTGCCATGAAACTAGAAGCCATGCCCAAAGAAGACAATTAGGGAGGAGTACAGCAAATCCAGGAGTAGCTCGGGGCTATGCACATGGAGAACCAAAACCTCCGGAAGGAACAGGGAAAAGGATATAGTGCAGACCTATGGTGCATATGATGTCAGATGTCTGGACATACAAAGGATCAGTACCCACTACTAGTAGATTACATGCAGGAAGGAGGCCCTAGTTCTCTACGTTCAGCCTCAAGCAGGTCTGTATCATGGTGCGATGACTGCCGGGTAGCAGCACTACACGATACAGCCCAGTGCCCTCGACTAAGTATGGGCAAACTAAAGCAGCGATGGTGTAGAATCTGCCGGTCAGTAGGACATGACGAGCATAACTGTCGCACTTACAAGCTAGTGATAGATCAAGGAAGCTTGTATAGGGTAGAGTCAGACCCTGTGTCACCTAGATCCCCCATGAGCTTCAGTGGCTCCCCAGAAAGGGGCAGGAGAGGTTTGGGGGGGAGCGCAGGACGAAGACGTGGGTAGCTAATCTGTTATAATTGCGGGGAGGTAGGAAAATTTGCAAGAGACTGCCCAAACCCTACCAAGAAATCCTGTAAATATTGCCAGTAGCTGGACCATGAGATTGAGGACCGCCCAATCTTGATAACAAAAATGTGAGAGAAACAACCAACACCAACGCAGAGTGTACAAATATTTAAGGCCGAAATATGAGACAGAAATTCAAGTGCACAACGTAGTATGATGGCCACGAAGGGGGATGCATGGGGTCCTCTGAGCCAACAAGCATCTGAAAACCAAGACAGATTGGACCACAAACCAAGACAAGAAACAATCGACCAGGATAGTAATAAGACAAGAAATTCTACTTTGCAGACTATGCAGACACCTGCGCACCTAGGAGCGGATGATGAGATGAACCCTTCTTGCAGGCATGTATAAAGCTATTACGCCACCCACGGGCTGAAGAAAACCTTCAGGCAGTAGTAGATAGTTGTGCAAGGCAGTCCCCCCTATCTCTAGAAGTTCGGGACATACACAAGTTAGGAAGATATAGGAAATGTATCGGTAGGGAGATGAGATTAACTACCCAAATTGGTAATTATGAAATGGATCAGGTTGTCTTAGACTTAGGGTCAGATGTAGACGTGCTACCTAATCAAACTTGGCAGCGAATGGGAGAACCCAATTTGGAGTGGTCCAATATTCAACTACGTATGGCCAACCAACAGAAGATTATATCTCTGGGAAGACTATCAAAACTCATGGTAGATATCGCTGGGGTCAAGGCCCATGCTGATTTTGAAGTAATTTATATTGTATAAGATGCAGACCCGTACCCTATGCTCTTAGGACTCGACTGGGCCATAGATATGGGTGGTATCGTCAACCTTAGGAAAAGAAGCATGGTATTTGAAAATAATGTAACAAGGGTGACAATACCATTAGATCCTACAAAAGGAGAACGCTACACAGAGCCAATACGTGATAACAAAGAAGTAGATCACATTTGCAAGCTGACCGCGCAAAATGAGGATTGGATCAATCCCATGGTGGAGGGGGTACTCTGCTAGGAAGCAGACATCGAATACTTCTCTGACTCTAACAAGGAGATGGACAATTGGAAAAACCGGTTGCATGATGTCTCGGCACCACGATGCCCTCAGGTTGCGAGGGACCTCTGCTGCATTTCTTCAAAGGTAAGAGATATACCCCACTTTGATGAGTCTGGTAGCATCCAAGAATTCCTGAGAACGCTAGAAGCTACAGTTCCATGAGAACAGCGACTCTGGGCACTTAATATAGCTATGCGTGGGACGCCTGCATGATGTTGGGACACCCACAAAGAAGAATTCCAGGACTGGGAAACATGTCGGGATATAATGATCCTATAGTTTGCACCCCTGGCTGACATATGTACCAAGATGTTCCTCAGACCTGTATATCCTCGCGCGCATCTGCTCACCTTGATGGACAAATGGTTTGATCAGACTACAGAAGAGTGGGTTGATATATTTATTAATGCCTTGGGCCCTATCCCCATCACATTCTATTTAGATGCGGAGCTACATCAACGCACCCGCCACTGGGAAATACTAAAATATAACTTTATAGGAATGTTCAGACTAACTGGGGAGACGGAGGCACTCGATGAAGCTCTGCAGGACATCGATTCTTTTGTATTTAATGACTCACACCATCACGCTGCACTAGTTGTCCTGAAATGGGAAGCGCAGATGCAAGACATAGTCAACTGTCAGAGCTTGGCGATAGAAGAAGAGGAAGACAATCCTTAGAACGTCTCTATCCCAGAAACTAAGGGGGAACGCACTGTCATTGGACCCCCGTTGCAGAATATTGATGTGAAATCAACCTCTCAAGCTACGTAAAATTAATATCAGGATGGAAGAACATCCTAAGTTAGCTAAAATTGGGGACTATTGGGATGAAGTAATCGTTGGTAAATTTGGAAAGTTACTTATGGAATATCAAGACTTATTTCCAACAAAGTTTTCCGAGCTCAAAGGAATCATAGGGGACCTAGGCATTATGCAAATCACTCTGAAACTAGAGGCACGCCCTGTAAAGCAACGACCTTACCATTTTAACCCTAAATATAAGCAAAAGTTCAAAGAAGAACTGGACAAGATGCTTGCTGTAGGTATAATTGAACCGGTGGAACAGTCGAATTGGGTAAGCTCGATGGTTATCCAAGAAAATAAAACAAAGGGGGAGATACGCATCTATGTGGACCTACACAAGTTAAACGATGCCTGTGTCCATGACCCCTTCCCTACGCCTTTCTCGGATGAAATCCTTGATGGCGTGGGCGGGCAGGAAGCCTATTCATTCACTGATCTAAATTTCACCTAGAGATTGCAGTAAGACTACATTCACAACAGAATGGGGGTCCTTTTAGTATACATTCATGCCCTTTAGTCTCAAGAATGCACCCACTATCTTCTCTAGGGTAGTAGTTGTTGTATTCAAGGAGTTTATGCATAAGTTCCTGGAGGTTTATTTCGATGACTGGACAATATTCAACTTGGTAAAGGAGCACGTCTCTAACTTGCGATTAATGTTGGGCGCATGCTGAAAGCACCAAATTTCCTTGAATATAAAGAAGTGTATCTTCTGCGTGCCTTTCAGAATCCTGCTCGGGCACATAGTTTTCCGGCAAGGGATGATGGTTGATCCTGCGAAGGTAGCCGTAATTATAAACCTTGCAGTCCCAACAACGGAGAAACAACTGCGTTCTATTCTCGGACACATGGGCTATTACAGGAAATTCATTCAGGGGTACACACTGATCACAGCACCCATGGAAAAACTGCTTAAAAAGGATGTTTCCTTTTTTTGGAATGATGAATGTCAAAAGAGTTTTGAGCTACTCAAGGAGAAGATGATCTCTGCACCCATACTAATATTTCCTGATTGGTCAAAGGAATTTCATGTACATGTGGATGCTATTGGAGTCCCATTATTTGGTATATTAGTAAACCAAATGGCAGGGCAACATCAGACTAATCTTTGGAGTCCTAGGATCTAGCCTTCCTAGACTCAGAGAGGGCTCTCTCTATTATGCAAAGGATGTGAACTTGTTCTCTTTGTATGTTTTTATTTTAGGCTAGTTATTAAGTATATTTTGGTTTGTTTTGGTTTTGAGGTAAAACTAAACAAGTAAGACAAATGGAAAGAGATTTCATCAAATCAACAGGGCTATGGGGTCAGATAAAGTCAAGGATGCCTAAATGATGGATAAGGTGTACTGCATGGCCGATTTAGCAAGGTCAATGGATTCTTCTGGTGAGGTATGAGGTGAAATGAACATTAAGTTTGTGAAAAATAAAGAAGTATTAAAAATATATAGTTTGAAAGAAAATACTCATGAGGTAGGGCAAACCATTAATCTCTATGAAAAATGCTGAAACTGATAAACATGAAAGATAAAAATTCAGGTGAGACATCAGGGCATAAGATCTCCTAACTTTAGAAATTCACCTTCAGTTGTTGGGAAAACATATAAGAGAAACAAATAACTTAATATATGAGGAGGGAACTCCTAAAAAACATATATCAAACTATAGGGAACTCTGAAACAAGTTGGTAAACATGGAAAAAGGGCAAGATCGAACGATACCTCTTTGACTTAACCTAAGCAATCAATATTTCATAGAAAGGTTTCAGAAATAGAGTTTTGAGAACTTCAAATAAGCAAGGCATACCTTGAATCATATTTGATAGATAAAATACTAACCATTAATGAAACAAATAAAAATTTCTTGGTATACCTAAGGAGCAGCTAAGAATTCCTTATAATGACCAAGAAGAAGAAAACATCAAAGCTGTAGTAAACAGGAAGTTTGAGGTGCTTCCATGAGCATATCTCAACATATAATTTTCTGATCTACAGAAAATAAGAAGCATGAAACACTCATGAAAACAAAAATAAATAAACAAATCAGGGAAACATCGCCATTCACGAAGCTATGGAATCCTGCACACTATGCTCCTCCACCATCAAGCCAAGCAAGACATTCATCCACTTCATAAAACCGGTATTTTCTCCAAGCTCATAAAACTATGTATTGCTATTAACATGTCAAGTTATCCCTATTTTTACAATGAATACTTATGGTTTATATAATCCAAGAGGAGAAAAATCTCACTAGAGCAGCTAGAAGGCCATTGACCAAAGCAAAATATCTAAAACTTCCCTTGAGGCCTTACAAGGTCCAAGGCACAAAATATCTCTTCAAAATATCCTTTTCGGACCAAAATAGAAAAAATATTGACTTTTAGGCTTTTAAATACATGATATAACTTTCCTAACACACATTTTCTCTATCATCACATAGGAATGCAGAAAATTGTCTCTTTTTTAGCAGAATTTCTAGGTGCGGAGCACCAAAAAAGGCCTTTTTGCAGTAAGGTTTTGGAGGCTTTCCCGATGTCGAAAAAGGCTCCGTGATGGCCCGCTGGAAAGATATGGATGTCTACTTTCCAAATATACTTGATTTTTTCAAATCAAACCTCTAGAAGCTGCTCAAAAAGTGGAAAAGGTGAAAAAACCCAGGGGCGCAGCACCTACTCAGAAATAGTGGCAGAAAGGTGAAAAAATGGTTGTTTTTGGACCTTTTGAGGGACAAAAACGGCTCCAAATGAGCTGAAAATTATGAGCATACTCCCATAGTGCCAAGGAATCCAAAAATGTAAACTTTTCCTGTTGAAAATGCTCTGAGAAAAAGCACAGCGTCCGAGGTGATGCGCTCCTAGGCTCAAAAATTCACAAAAAATGAAAAGGTGTCCAAAATTGCCCAAATTTAATGATTGGATCCCTCAAGGGTCCCTAGAGACCTGTAATGAAGCTTGAGCCAAGATTCCAAGCCCAGCTTGGTCTTTTTCATCTTTTAGCACCGGGCGCCTCCTCTGGGCAGCTTTGAGCTTTTTTCTAGCAAATTGATTTAGATTTTTGTAATGCCGAGTCATCTTCCTTTGTAAGCCTACATCCTTGTTTGGTTTCTCCAATTTGGGATCTAAATGCAGGTTTTCCTTTTCTAGCCATGATTCTTTGTCATTTTCAATTTCCAAGGCTAGGAGCTCAGTGAGAGGGAATTTCTATACTTAGGCTGATTCTTCCTCTCCTAAGACCTATAGTCTTAGGCCTCTTCCTAGCTGGCCCTCCTTCTTCATCATCTTCTTCATAGTCATCCATGTACTCTTCTAGTTTCACTTGTGATTTCTGAGCCTCTCTTTTGTACTTGAGTGCCTGGGCTTCATAAATGGAAAGTTGGTCACTCATTTGTGCATTTTGTGTTTGTAGGAAATGAATGATATGTTTTGATCTTTCCAAATCAAACACCAAATCTCTAACTTGTGCATCCCAGTCTTGTAAGAGGGAATTAAGCATCCTTGTTTCATTATGCTTATCACTGTCAATGTGGATGAGTTCAAATTCCCTCTCTTTTTCATGGCTGCTTTCTTTTTCTTCCATGGCCTTCTTACCTTTGTCCTTCATGGGCTTCTTACCCTTGTCTTTCTTGGGCAATCCACTCTTGACTTTCTTTGGCAGTTTACCTCTACTCCTCAATGCCCTAGTGACATTGCTTTTCACTGCTTGAGTGAATCTACCTCTCACTGTTTTGGTGAATTTATCTTTTACTTGCTTTGAGGAGGAGCGCATGGCCCCTTGCCTTTTGGAGGCAGCAAACATATGCCTTCTACCTTTCTGATAAGGAGTGATGAGGGGTGTTACAAACTGGGCTTGTTCAATTTGGACACTTATAGCCCTAGGAGTGTCTTTTCCTTCAAGAATTTTTTCTATGTGCATTTCTTTGTCACTTTGTTGTGGGAAATCCTCTTGATAAGAAATTTCAACATTTTGTATGCTCTTATCACTAAGAGTACCTTCAAAAGGGTTATGCTCTATTTCTACATGGTGGGAGGCGCCCAAGTCTGATACTCTTTCATCTTCATGACTGTCCATGCCTTTACTCTTTTTACTGCTGATTTGATTGTCTACATTATTAGGAATTTTGCCATCATTTCCTTGTGTATTTAAGACCACTATGAAAACTATCTCTGAACTATCCTCATCAATTTCCTCTTTGCTGAGACTATCTTCCTCTTGCTTCTTATTTTTATCTGTGTTGTTGTTTCTGTTGTTTTTTCCTTGGCTGCCAGTGTCTTTGCTATTTTTATTGTGCTGCTATTTTCTACCTTCATTTTCTCTTTTGTTTTTGTCATCTTCCCCTTGGCTATTTGCATCATCTTCCTCGTTGTTTGTAACATGATCAACACCTTTCTCCTTAAGGCCTTCATCATTTTTTCCCTTGCTATTTGCATCATATTTCTCACTGTTTGTAACATGATCAAAACCTTTCTCCTTAAGGCCTTCATCATTTTTTCCCTTGTTGTTTGCATCATCTTCCTCACTCTTATCTTTCTCACATTTCTCCTCACTTTTATTATCTTCTTCCTTATCAGTGTTTTTAGAGCTACTGATGTTTTGACTTCCCTCCTCTTGACTTCTTTCATCTTCTTCATTGTTTGCCTCATATTCATAATTTTCCTCTTCTTTATTGATTTCCTCTTCTTCATTAATTTCCTCTTCTTCATTGATTTCCTCTTCTTCATATCGTCCCTTATTTTCATCCATTTCCTTTTCACTGCCTTTATCATTTCCTATTTGTTGTCTTCATCAGTTTCAGTAGTGCTTTCTTCAGGATTAGCATTACTTTATTTAAGGTCACTACTTCTTTTGTTAGGATCACTTCTTTTTGGAGAGGGTGTTTGAAGAATATTTTCTTGGGAGAGTGATTCATGGGAGGAAGGTGAAACATAGTCAGTGGAGGGAGATGAAGGAGTATGAGGGAGATTTTGAGAAAAGGATGGCACATTTTGCAATGGATGGAGGATGAAGAGGTAAAGTCATCATGGGTGATAAAAGCTTCCCAAGGAATTCCTTGTTTCTCCAGTTGGTGATTTATAATGATTTTGAAAAGAGAGTGATGAAAAAGGCTTGCCATTTGTTGAGCTGGAGGCTTCTTTTTTATGATGGTGGAAATTTTTTCAATGCTTTTGCATAGGAAATAAGGAAAATTCAGTAGCTTGGTCCTGGTGAAGTGCATGAGGAGTCTAATATGGTAGGAGTAGATTCAGGAGAAGTGACCCTCACAGGTAAAGTATTTCATGACAATCTTCATAAGGAGGGCATACATGTCCAGTAGATGGGAAAAAGGAAAAATGGCCTTACAAGCAGCTTGAAAACTAGGCTTTAGAAAAGGATGATAATGGATCAAGTCAAGATTTGTTTGTTTAAACCATCTCTCCCCTATGCAAGGGATCCTAGTGGCTTTAGAGACAGCTTTAAGGGTCAACTCAAAATTTAACCATGCCAGATGAACATTATGCCCGTGAAGTCTTAAGGCAAATAACTCAATCAATTTAGGATGGCTTTTTATTTCTTGTACCTTATTGCAGAACTCAAAAAATCATAATTCTTGGAAATAAGATAAGACAAAGGGTGAGGCAATCAGCTCTTTGGTGTCTATAGGTTTGAATCTGTTGGGCCTTCCTCCTTTTTTGGCCTATCTTCTTGGTCTTTGAGGCTCATCACTATCTTCTTGAGACATAATGACTACTTTTCCCTTTCTTTAAATATTTTAAACAAAAAGCCTTTTTGCAAATGAAGTGTAGAGGAAGAAGGCTTTTTAGGATATTTAGGACCTCTAAACAAGGCTAGATGCTCGACAGAGAATAGGTTACACTTGTATTCAAATTTTTCCCTCAAACTGTTTTGGACACAATCTTAGCCTTAAATGGTGCTTTCATAGCTCAAAAACCTGATGAGGAGATATAAATGGAAGGAAAATACCTTTAGAAGCTCTTCCCCATGATGAGAAACCAATTTTCGGTGAAAAAAAGTAAATTTGGCCTTTTTTGTGAATTTCAGGGCAGTGCTACACTTTCTCCTTTAGGCGCGCAATGTCTGCCCAGGTGGCCTCTGCACATAGTGTGTGCGACAGGCACTATGTTGGGCACACAACACCCTCGGCCTAGTCAGCCTTTGCACACAAATTTTGTAATAGGAGTAATGGTGGGTGTGTAACACCGTTGGGCCCGAGCGGCCTCTGCACGCAGCATTTGCGACGACTGCAGTGTTGGGTGGGCAGCACCGTTGGGTCGAGTGGAATCTGCACGCAGTGTCGGGAAGTAGCCTGGTCGCTGTCGGCTGGTAGGGTATGCATGTTGGGCAGTCAATAGAACGTGCAGCACTGACTTTTAGGCGCATAGCGTCCCGTTACAAAATACACTGGGCACACCTACAGGCGTGCAACACCATTCTACAGGCGTGCAGCGTCTCTGGTTTTTTGCCCGAGACTGCTTCTTCGAAAAATAAAAAACCTTCCTCATTTTTTCTAAAGATGAAAATAACAAAGAAGGAAGTTGGGAGTATTATATCCCTTTTTAAGTGTCTTAAGAGGAAAAATCTCCTCCTCTTTAGTTAAAAAAACATAATCCTTATTTGCTCTTTTGACTATTTTTTTCACTATGACAGCCTTTTGGGAGCTAGTCTTTGTCATTTCCAGGTGAATTAAGAACTATAATGCCTCCATGCTTTAAATAATATTGTGACTATCTTTTGGGTGATATTTTTTAATTAACAAACTCTGATTGTAACTTTTTAGTGCAAAAGGCACCTAGAGCCATAAAACATCAAATTTATTCACCTTTTGAACTTCAAAAACACTTATTTGATTTGAATGGAGTTTTGTATCTTTTTCCTTATCTTCAGAATGATAATACCAGGAAATATTTTACGCCTTATGTTGTTGATGAAGGAGGTGTTAATGCCTATTTTATTATCTCTCCCAATTTCTGAAAATGTCTGAGAAAACTTTCCACTTTGGGGTCAACAAACAGATTTTGTGTTTTTGAACAAAACATACCTCCTTTTCTTTTCTTTAGTGTGATTGTCCTTATGTAGTAGTCTTAGTATTTTCCTTTTATGGTGCCTCTGATGATTTTTTTTTTTTTGTCTTGTTTGCAGGGGCATGGAAAAAGGGCAGTTGTCCCTCTCTCATTCATCTCTTGAAGCACATAAACTATCTCAAGGGCATCTTTTTCAAAAAGTGCCATGTTGTTCACATATCACTGATTTTTTCTAAGAGTTTGGGCAAGGACTTGAATGAGTGGTATGTTTCCTATTATAGTGACATCAAAACATTTGTATTAGCCTCTAGTTTGCTATGTTTTTAGCCCTTATGGATGATGTTCTGAAGTTTTCTAGGTATCCCTGATTTTGTAGTGAAAAACTTGTTTTTCTTGTATTTTTAGCTTACTGTACCTCTGTGCAAATGCCAACTGTCTTGACTAAAGCTTTTCTTTGGTGCCTCTCTTTTGCCCTATTTTGATTTAGGCCAAACGTCAAGACATCCCTGCAAAGATGTATTTGATAGGGTGACTTAGTCTTGGCAGTTTTGACTGTTGGTTCTGGAGGGGACACCTTGGAGATTGTTTGAAGCACCTTCTTTTTAGAAAAATGACCATGTCAGGTCTACTTCTCTTGATTTTACCTTTGAGCTCTGTTGAAATAGAAATGTATGATACATGATGGTGCATGACTTAAGGAAGACTAAACATATTTGTTAGCATGGCTTTTTAGGAGAGGGTTCTTGACTTAATGGCTAAGAACAAAGTTTTTAACCAGACAGAAGGCCTTTTAGATTTCTTACCTAAGCACCATCACCTATAAACCTAGACACTTTGTCATTACCGTGTAGAGTTTTCTAGACACACTTTTGTCATCAATAGTGACTTGGGCGGTTAGGAGAGTAAAAGGGAAAATTTGGCTTAACTTGGCTAGACAAATTGTGAAGTAAGAAGGCTTATGCATAAGATGTAGAATGGTATAGACAGAAGTAAAAAATCAAGGATAGAGTGAGGCTTATTAGTCCAGGATGGGGTCTTGACAGGATGACCAAGCTAATCATAGCAGACAAGAGAGGAGGGAGAGTGAAAAAATTTCTCTAAGGAGATTTCTAGAAACATGAAGACTCTTTGAATTTGGTTTCTTAGAAAGCCTAGGTAAAGCATATAGTCATCTAAATAGTTGAAAAATACTGATGACTAACAGTGGCTCCATTTGGGGAGGGCACCTCCTTTTTGGGAGGTGTCTAGAATTGCAGATATTTGGCTTGTGAAGACCAATGCCTCATCCATTGGCGCAATTTTCTCTTTCATTACTGCTTTTCTAAGATGGTGCTTTGAAAGACTGAAGGCATGATCAGTTCAATTTCATTTTTACCTACCCACCTACTTTGCCTAACATTTTTTCTTCTTTGGGCGCACTTGAATTAGCAAACTCCTTGGCATCAAATTTTTGAAAAATAAAACAAACTATCTACTTCTACACTTATATCCTCCAAGAGATCAGATTAATCTAATGAACTCCTTTTGATTCTCTACCTATACTACTCAACTGTCAAGGTTAAGTTGTTTGACAGGATTTCATTTACTAGACTAAAAACATGAAATTGAAAACGTGATCAAATCAGGATTAGACAGTTTGGTTTGTCATGTGTTTGTGGCATAACAACAAGCTGCACACAAATGTTATTTTTGGGAAAAATGAGATTCAGAAAAATCAGGGCGAGGATACATAGTTTTCTTTTCATCCCTATTTTCCTCTTTGGTTCTGTTTTGAGCGTGTGGAACCAATATATTTCCTTCCTATTCTAATTCTTTGATAAGTCAGGATTTCATCATTTGACCATCATTATTTTCACTAACTTATCAGCAATCAATTTAAAACATGCTCAACTATGATTAGGCTAGATAACTGAGCAAGACATCTTTTTGGCACTAGTAGTGGCATTTAGATTTGCGCACTTTCAATATGACTATTTTTTTGGTATGGGGCTATACCATTTTTTATAATTTGCCCTCTTTTTCTACTTTTTCTATTGTTTTTGTATTTTCTGAATTCTGATTTTTTCTTCAAATAGTGATATGTACAATGAGTGAAAATTTTAAAAACTAGGGATTTCAGCAGCAGTGGTACTTGAGCATCCTATCTTCAAAAGGATCTCCAAATACTCTTGGTCCATTCAGTTTTTGAAAAGAAAACTCAGGGCTATTCTCACTTTTAAACATAGCATAAGGATTTTTCCAAGGATCTTTAAAAAACTCATGTATTGCTTGATGTTTTTCCTTATACTCTTGATCTCCATTCTTGCTTCTGTTATACCTCTTCTTTAGCTAGAACATGTATTCTTTATCATTTTTAAAAAAAATGATGATATCATCAAGGTATAACATAGTGAAGAAATTTAGGACTGGAAACATAGCTCTCTGGAAAGTGTCTCTGTTGTCCTTTAGATTCGAAAAAGTTGGTTTGAACTTGAAACTGCTTCCTGTGAATTTGAAAAAATCTTTGAGCTGATTGTTTTGAAGTGGTGTCATCTGATGGTAACCTGAAATACTATCATGCAAGGGCACATGGTTAGAAACCCCTAGCTTTTGGGTAGTATGATCTGTTTTTGGAAGGAGGTGAGTGTTGTTTAGGGAGGGTTTATCTAGGTTTCTAAAGTCTAAATACATCCTATGTCGAGCCTTTTTCTTTTTATATGATAATGCCTGATCAGAGCTTTTGTGTTCCCTTTTGAAAAGGTGATTTCTTGGAAAAGTGGTGGTGTCAGGTTGTTTGAAACTGGTTTCTCGACACATACTAGTGTTCTAAAAAATTTTGCATATTCTTGCATTTCTTAGTTTTTTGTGTAATGACAAGATTTTAGACAACTCAATCAGCTCAAGTATCTCAAGACTTTTTTTCATCAAATCCCTCAATATTAAATTTATCAGGCACCTTTTTAGAATTTGCAGAAGTGCTTACAATGTTTAAATTTTCATTTGCAGGAGTAGAGTCTTTGGATGGCGAGGTTCTTACGTAAGGTAAAAACATGAGACTTTCTTGACCCTGATTTCCAAAGATTTTTTTCTCATGCAAGTTTTTTGGTACTTCTGTATAGGAAAAAGGGCGATTATACTTTTGATTTATGTCCTTGGTTTGAAAAAATTTCTTTGAGAATTTAAACTATTTTATGTTTTTGAAGTTTCAGTTTCTAGTTTCTTAAGATCAAGTTGGTTTTCATCAGGATGAAAATGTTCTGGGTCATGATAGTTCTGAGTGTCCAACTCATCATAGAGAGACTGGTGTGTCTGATGCAGTGTACCTAGATTTGTTTCAACTTTACCTGGATGTTCATCAATGTCCTCATCGGTATGTAAAATGAAAGAGTTAAGGTCTGAATGTACAGAATAGAGAGGTATGTTGTCTGGTATTTCTTGACTGCTAACCATATACTTCATGTGTGATTCTCAATATAATATTCTTGTCTGATTAAACACATGGATGGTGGCATAGGACATGTCTAGTTGAATATTTCCTTGAAGCTTGCCCCCCCCAGGACCTGGATAAAAGCATTTCATACTTGGGAGGGATGTCTGCTACCACTATGTCGATGACCAGGTGTTTGGCAGGTACTTGTGCCAAATTGACACAAAGATCTTTTTTTAGGCCTAAACACTTGATTCTGCTTGAATCAAATGAGTACAAGTCTTTGTAAGGCTTTGTTATTTCTAGGCCTAATCTTTCCATCACTACTTTTGGCATGAGATTGTGAGAAGCCCCAGAATCTAGCATGGCATTATGTAGGATTTGGTCGTGTACATTTAGGCTAATGTAAAAAGGAGGAATGGTTCCTTCTTGATATTTTCCTTCTATTTTTGGTCCAAATAACTACTCAGGAGTGTCATCAGCTAGGTGTAAAGTGTCTGCATCATTTCTCATGTTTAGGACCTTCATAACCTGTGATTTTTATGAGCTTTGGGCAATCAGTTCAGTGAGTGGCATGGTGATCTTAATTTTGGCAATTTCCCCTTCAAAATTGAAAGGTACTTGTATTTTAGATATATTTGCTTCAATTTTCTTAGCCATAACCTTTTCTATCAGCTTTTCTTGCTGAATTTGATTTGGGGCTTTTTTCAACAAAGTTTTCTCAGGGGCCCTAGTAGAGGTACTAGGATAGCTTGGGTCAAGGTTTGTTTGGCTAGTTTTGTCTTTGTTCTGATTAGTTTTCTTAGCCACAAAATTGTTACTGTCTATTGTTCCTTTAAGAATGGTTTCGAGAGATTTCTTAACAGCAGTGTCTGAGTTTTTTTTCCTAGGGTTGTCTTGGTTTCTCTCAATCTTAAGATCATATTGCCTATGGAGTTCCATTATGGAATTTTGTAATCTTATTTGGGATCTTCGGGATCCTCATAATTTGTTTCACCTTGGTTTGAGGAGAAAAAACCCTGTTCTTCTTCTGTGAGAAAAACCTCACCCTCGTTATCAGAGCCTCTCAAGTTTAGATGATTTTCATCTGGTTGTTCAATATCTCTTTCCCCTTCATCAACATAGTTATCTTGAAAGGGTGGTCTGATATGTTGATCATTTTCTCTTGGTTTGATTTGAGGCGGGTCTCTTCTAAAGTTCTGATTCCGATTCCTATTTTGGGGGTTTGGCTAGTTGTCCCTAGGAAGTGGTCTTTCACTTAGATTTATTCTTTCCATCATTCTCTCTATGGTCCTAAATAGGTTATCTATTTTGGAATCTGACGAGAAAGTGGAAGGCATAGTTTCATCTCGATAAGTGACTTTCTTTTATGATCTCATCCTAGCCCTCTTTTCAATGAGGTTGGCTTCAACACTAATATCTCCCTTTTGCATTTCTTCTAAAGTTGTGGGGTCTCTTTCTCTTAATTGATATGTCATGTCCGAATCGAAACCTTCTGGAAATTTTACTAGTGCTAGGCCGGGTGGAGGTTTCATGTGAGGTGGGAGGGTGTTATAGACACTGTTGAACCTAGTGAAATAGTCTTGAACACTTTCCCCTGTGTTCCTTTTAAGATTGTTATATTCAGAAAGAATTTGAAGGGGATTTTTCTTGATTTCCCATCTGTTTACAAAAGTTTGATAAAGTGACGGGAGATCATGTATACTATTAGTAGTCAAGTTTTTAAACCATTTTTTGGCTTCTCCTCCTAGGCTTTGGGTGAACATCCTCATCTTCATGGTTTCTTCTTCTAGTTCCATGTAGTCAAAGGCATCATTGATTCTATCTACATGTTGTTAGGTGGTAGTGGATTTAGCCCTGGTGAAGTGTGAGATTCTAGATTGGTAATCATTTGGGAAAGGTGCCAAAGGCTGTGGTAACACTAGGGGCGTATACCATGCTGCCATAATGGGAGCTAATGGTGCATTTACAGTGGGAGGATTTTCAGTACGGGATGAGGTGATTTTCATAGTGGTGGTGTGAATGGGTGTGGCAGAAGTAATTGGACTTGTAAACTGATTTTGAGAAGACTTGGGATGAAAAGAGCCGAAGTGGTGGAGAAGCTGAAATCAGGTGGTGTAGTGGGGGAGGCCTCTCTGCTAGGACTCTACTGTAAGTCTAAGGGTTCGAGATCAACAAGGTTGATTCTACTTTGTGACTTGTCTCTAAAAAGGCTTTTTGCGGGACACAAGTCAAACTATGGGTTTTTTAAGGATGTAAGATGTTCGGGTATAGAGCTTACTTTGTGAATAGTCCTATTGGTAGCTATGTTTCCAGTTTTAGAAGTGTTAACACTGGAAAATCGTACAGCTGAAGACGACATCAATTAATGTCGAGCCTTAGGATTTACAAGACAGGGATACATTATGGAATCAAGAAGTATTTAAAATCCCTAAGGTTTTGAGGAAATAAGATATAAACTAGTCATAAATGCTCAAATTCGCACTTTATCCTTTGAAAAGAGCGCCTTCTGCATGCACTAGAGCCCGATAAACACAAATTCCTCGAAGTAGAAAAATTCACTTTCCGGGACCACAAGCAAGCAAAGGAAAATTTCTCCTTATGTGAAAGCCGCCTTGTTGGAAATATGATGCAGAGTGTTGTCCTTGATGGCAACCCACTTGATGAAGATGATGGCAACCTACTTGACGAAGTTGTTCTTGACTTGATGAACTTGTTAAATGATGTAAATCTGATGTATCTACAATGAGTACAAAAGGTAATGATGGAAGGAATGTCAGTATGTGCCAGAACATGATGCAAAGAGTATGTATCAAGGCATACACGGATTTGTCTAGATGAAGTAGCGTATGCACGCGGGAAATAACGTGCCAAGTCGCGTATGGGAAAAATCACTCTAAATTTGTAGAACCAGGAGTAACTACCATGGTATTGACCCATTGTATTGAATGATGGTTCGCCTATGTGATCCTGTCCAGGAATACCATTGGAATTTATGTGGTTTTGACTCATGGTATTGATGAAGGGTAACCCTATATAAGGAGAAGAAAATCATTGTGCAAAAGGTGTGCATGTATCTGGGCTTTGATGAATACTTCACTCTGAAGTATATCTGTATGGTTGAACCCTGTTCCTAATTGATAGATCTGAATCTATGATGCACCTATGAACATGATGAAGGCTCAAGATCTCTAGATCTAGAAATGGTGAATGTCAAGGATGATCTGAAAAGAAGTGAAGAAGACTTGGCGCAATCCTGTTGAAGAGATTGAAGAAATCTGGGTAAGTTCATAGATCTGGTCTGTACTGCAAAGTTTATCTTTTATAGATCTATACGCAGGTTCGTTTCATGAAAAGCGCGTGTATACGCGGGTCTGTGGAAGGAAAAGTGCGTATGCGCAGTTAGGGTTTTTCCCTGAAAAATGCACTGAAGTATATGTGGGTTCGTCTTCTGGAAAGCGCATATATACATGGGTCTGATTAAATAAAAGCGCATATGATTTCTGATCTAATGGTTGCTGAAGGTTGAATGTGTGTTCCAGACATTCATTCCGAAGTCCGGGTTACATTCTATATTCGGTTACGGCGGGTCTCATCCGTTCGTTTGAAGCAATGAGCAAGGTATGATTGTTGATATGGGTTGCCAGTCAAGGCAGGAAAATTAATGAAACGGTGGTTCCGTGGTGTCGAGGGTCGGCTCTTCGCGCTCGGGGGTTGTAGCTCTCTCCAGTAGAGGTCGGTAAACGGAGTTCAAGGGGTCATAGCTCCTCTTTGATAGAGGTTTAAACGAGAGCAAGGGGTTGTAGCTCCTTTCCGTGACAGGCCGGTAAACGAGAGAAGTTGCAGTCACAGGGCACCGCGTGTCAAGCCTGAGTCTGCACCAGTACATGATTGTAAGAAGTTTTCTTAATAATAGATTTTGAAGGCTGAAATGACGACAGCGGTGGTTTTCTCCCGAATTAGGTTTCCAGCTAAAAATCGTGGTGTTCATGTGTGTTGCATATGTGTGATGATTATTTTGTTCTGTCTACACCTGTTTACTATTTCTGAAATATATAATGAATGAATAATGAAATGATCTGAGTTAAGGTTCAAATATATAATTAGATCTCTGGACATACACGAGTTCTGTAAAGTATTTCCACGTATATACGCTCGTTGCCTTCAGTAAAGTAGCGTATGGGTTTTTAGAAAGGAAAAAGTAAAATTTTAATTGTCTGCACTAAATACTGATTCACCCCCCCCTCTCAGTATTTTTCCCAACAATTGGTATCAGAGGAGGTCCTTCTGAAAAAGCTTAGCTGCTAGAAGGAAGATCAAGCAAGATGAGCCATCAAGAAGGAACAACATCTATCAAGCCTCCACTCTTCAATGGAAGCAATTTAATCTTCTGGAAAATGAGGATGAGATCCTTTCTTCAGTCTATGGGAGTAGATGTATGGGCCATTTTTGAACAAGGATATCAATATCCAGCTACTACACCAACAGATCCAACTGAAAGGAAGAATTATGAATCAAATGCAAAAGCGGTCAATGCTATAACAGGAAGTCTAACAGAATCAGAATTTGTCAAAGTCATGCAGCTGAATACAGAAAAAGAAATATGGGACAAAATCATTCTGAGTTATGAAGGTGATGCAAAGGTAAAAAGTGCAAAACTCCAAACTCTCAGAATTGAATATGAAAATTTAAAGATGCATAGTGATGAGAGTATTGCCAGTTTCTTTTTACGTCTTGATGATGTTGTAAATCGTATGAAAAATCTGGGAGAAACAATAAACGAAACCACTTTGGTTGAGAAAATTTTGATCGCTAACGACAAAATTTGAGTCAAAAGTCTTTGCTCTTGAAGAAAAACAGGATCTTCAAAATCTTACTGTGGTGCAACTTCATGGCATACTAACTGCATATGAAATGAGAAGAGGAGGACCATCTGAAGTCAAAGAAGCTATTTTTAGAGCTTCTACAAAAGGGAAAGAAGTACAAGAAGCAGAAGGATCAGGATATATTTCGGAAGAAGATGAGGAAAATTTTGTAAAGAAACTTCAACTTGGTATAGGACGGTTTAGAGGTAAGCTTCCTTTCAAATGTTTTAATTGTGGAAGAGTTGGTCATTATGCTGCTAAGTGTCCTCACAAAGAAACACCTGCAAAAGGAAAGGAAGTAACTAGAAATAAGAACCAGTCTAGCACTAGAAGAAGTTACTATACTCATGATGATAGTGATGGGGTATCTGATAGTGAGGAAGAATGTGAACAAGATCTTAGACTTCTCATGGCTTTTGAATCTAAATAAGAAAATGATACTTTTGTGGATGCTCTAGAGGACAATGATTTTCTTGAAGAGAACAATCAACTCAAAATACGCTTAGAACAAAGCAGAATTCTCTTAGAAGAATATAAAATTCTCTTAGAAGAAAGGAAAACAACCATCGAGACTCTGGAAAAGCAGGTTGAAGAGGCAAAGAAACACAATGAGAAATTAGAATGTGAAGTGGTAAGTGTAAGAAAAGAATTTGAGAAAGCAAAGACTCTGAATTTCAGATTTGCTAAAGGATCTGAAACCTTAGATGAGATTATCAAGGTACAACGTTCTCCTCTTATAAAGACAGGTCTTGGATATATTGGAGAATATTCTCAAGCTTCAGCACCAAATTATCTAAAAGCAGCTACAGCTGGTTTACAAAATTCTACCACTCAGCAAGGGAATAAAGAATCTTTACAGGTAAAGCATGATCATCTTAATGCAAGGAACACTAACAGGGATATCTTTCAAAAAGGCCCCAATCAATAGGTAAATTCAAGTAGAATATTTCATGATCGCAGAAATTTCTTCTTCAATGGACAATGTTTCTCATGTCACAATTTTGGCCATAAAGCTGCTCAATGTGTTGCATATAAAACCATCATGACAAGAGAAGCGAGAAAGAAAAGGGTTGATATTGAAACAAAGAAGAATACCTATAACAAATTTTCTCCTCTTCTAAATGAAGTTGAATGTGCTTAGTGCAATAACTATGGGCACGAAGAATCTGAATGCAGGAGCAAAGTTCAGCCAAAAGAGCATCTTCCTTCAAAATCCAAAATATGGAAAAAGAAGGAATCACAGGTTGAAAATTGTGGAATAGCGTTATTTGCGGAAGGTGAAGAAAATCAATGGTACATTGATAGTGGATGCTCGAGACACATGACAGGTGATAAACACAAACTTCGTGCATATAGTGCTCTAGAAAAGGAAAAGAAAGTTACTTTTGGAAATGATACTCCTGCGGTAATTAAAGGAAAAGGGTCTGTGTTTCTAAAATAAAAGGTGAAGGCTAATGATGTCATGTATGTGGATGGATTAAGGCATAATCTATTAAGTGTAAGTCAAATGTGTGATCAAGGAACTGAAGTTGTCTTTAGTTCAAAAGAATGTGTGGTTCATGATCTTGATACAGGTAAAGCAATTATAAAAGGAAAAAGAACTCCAAGCAACCTGTATGTATTGAAGAATTGCAAAGAACAATGTTACTTGAGTAAATCTTCAAAAAAATGGCTATGACATAGAAGGTTGGGGCATCTAAGCTTCTCTCAAATCAACAAATCAAGCAAACTTAATGCTGTTCGTGGTCTTCCCAATATTTCTCTACCTGAAAGTATCATATGCAAATCCTGTCAATTCGGTAAGCAAACAAGAGTGCAATTCAATGCCAAGGAAGGATCGTCAAGCAATCCTCTTGAACTCATTCATACTGACATATGTGGACCTATGAGGAAAAAGTCACCATGTGGTGAAGAATACTATATCTTATTCATTGATGATTTCTCTAGAATGTGTTGGATTGGGTTGATCAAACACAGAGATGAAGCATTTGAAAAATTTCAGATCTTCAAAGCGCTGGTTGAAAATGAATTAGATCTAAAAATCAAGTGTCTTAGATCTGATCGAGGAGGAGAATATACATCAAATGAATTCTTTGAATTTTGTGAACAACATGGCATAAAAAGACATTTTTCTGTAGCAGACACTCCACAACAAAATGGCGTAGCAGAAAGAATGAATAGAACAATTCAACAAATGGCTAGAGCTATGCTTGATGATTCCGGAACACCTGACATTTTTTGGGGAGAAGCAGCTCACACAGCAGCAAATATTCTTAACAAGGCACATGTTCGGGTAAATAGTGACAAAACTCCATATGAACTCCGGTATGGTAATTCTCCCTCTGTGAAACATTTTAGAGTTTTTGGAAGTAAATGCTTTATCAAAAATAATGATGAAAAGCTTGGCAAGTTTGAACCTAGATCAGATGAAGGAATACTTCTTGGTTACTCATCTACAAGCAAGGCATACAAATGTTACAATAAAAGGCTTCGAAAGATTGTTGAAAGTATTGATGTTGTTATTGATGAGTCTCATGCAGTCCCTAAAGAAGAAAGACAAACAAAAGAAGAAGATGATGGTGACTTTTGTCCTTCTACATCAAATAGAAATGATATAGACAGTGGATCCAATGAAGAACCTGAAGATGATTTATCTGGAAAGGCTCCATCCAGATATGTTCAAAAGAATCATCCCGAATCTCAAATTTTGGGAGACAAGGAATCAGGTGTACAAACAAGGAGGACTCTTGTGGGATCTCCTAGCTATTTGGCATTTCTATCCACGATTGAACCACACAATGTCAATCAAGCTAGCAAAGATGAATATTGGATTCAGGCCATGAATGAAGAAATTGATCAAATTGAAAAGAACCACACTTGGGAATTGGTACCAAGACCACATGATAAAAATGTCATTGGAACCAAATGGATATTCAAGAACAAGCTAAATGAGAATGGGGACGTTATAAGAAACAAAGCTAGACTAGTTTGCAAAGGGTATACTCAACAAGAAGGTATATACTTTGAAGAAACTTTTGCTCCTGTAGCTAGACTTGAAGCCATAAGAATGTTTCTTTCTTTTTCAAGTTTTCAACAAATCAAAGTTTATCAAATGGATGTTAAATCTGCCTTTCTCAATGGTGATATAGAAGAAGAAGTTTATATAGAACAACCGGAAGGATTCATTTTGGGAAATGATGAAAATCTTGTTTGTAGACTTAAAAAGGCTCTATATGGTCTCAAACAAGCTCCAAGGGCATGGTATTATCGTCTTGACAAATATCTTCATCAACAAGGATTTTCAAAGGGGTCTACTGATAGCAACTTATACACAAAAATTGAAAATGATAAACTATTGATTGTGGTTGTATATGCTGATGATATCATTTTTGGAAGTAATGAAGAATCTATGAGTCAGAAATTTGCTTCTGTCATGCAGCAAGAATTTGAAATGTCTTTACTTGGGGAACTAACATTCTTTCTTGGCTTACAAGTGCATCAAACTACAGAAGGTATATTCTTATCTCAAGAAAAATACCTTAAGAAAATTCTGAAGAAGTATGGGATGGAAGAGTGCAAACCTGTAAGTACACCAATGGTAACCGGATGTAATCTCAGTTCTCATGATGATTCTCCCACGGTGAATCAACCAGAATACAGATCTATGATAGGAAGTCTTCTGTATCTCATTGGGACTAGACCGGATATTATGCATGCAGTTGGGATTGTTGGACGATTCCAAGCCAATCCAAAAGAGTCTCATCTTCAAGCTGTCAAAAGAATATTCAAATATCTACAAGGAACTCAAGACTTTGGACTATGGTATCCAAAGAATGTTGATCTCACTCTTCATGCTTACACTGATGCAGATTGGGCTGGAAATGTTGATGATCAGAAAAGCACTAGTGGTGGTGCATTCTATATGGGGCCCCGGTTAGTATCTTGGTTCAGCAAGAAGCAAAGCTCTATTGCTTTATCTACAGCAGAAGCAGAATATGTGGCTGCCGCATCATGTTGCACTCAACTTCTTTGGATGATGCAAACCTTACAAGACATTCAAATCAAATGTTCACCTCCTATCTCCATTATGTGTGATAATACAAGTGCCATCAGTATCTCAAAGAATCTTGTTATGCATTCCAATACCAAGCACATTCCCATCAAGTATCACTTCTTACGTGAACAAGTGCTTGAACAAAAGGTGAAGTTGGAGTATGTTCCCTCCAAAGAACAAGTTGCTAATATATTTACCAAAGCTCTGCCCAAAGAAGCATTCGAATATCTCAGACAAAAGCTGGGAATGGTCTCTGCCTCTCAGAAGATCAGTTCTGCTTAATTTCAGAAGATTAATTTGGATACGCGGGTTTCCTGAAAGATAGTCGCGTATATACGCGAGTTCATACACAGAAAACCGCGTATGGGTGGTTGCTGACAAAGTTTCTGGGCCAGCATTCTTCAGCACAAGCTATGGTGCTGTTTGGTATCTCTGATGTTGTATGGCTTCTCTGGTGATGTTTCAGCTCTTATATTTCTGTTTCATTCTCTGATATTGGGAGAAGATGCCTTGATGATTGGCTGTTGAAAGTGTTCAGGTTACTCAAGCTAAGGAGGAGTTTTGGTCATATGGAAAGGATGCATAGTTTCAGGGGGAGCATTAGCCTGGCTGAGAATAATGCATTGTTGGCATTATGATGGTTCTGAAACTTGATCTCTTTCTTGAGGTCTTTTTGGTTTTGGTTGTGAAAAGTCATACTTGTAATTTGATGAAAAGGTCATGTTGAGACCCATGATGTAAATTGTAATATTTAGTCATGTAAGGACTTGTTCAAATTTGTAAACCTACTTGGTTGGGTAGTTGAGTCAAAATGTGTAAACCCACTTGGTTGGATATTAGAGTCGCATATGTAAATCCACTTGATTGGATCTTTGATGTAAGTATGAGTCTTGGTGATAGGAATGTCATAGAATCATGTACTTCATTGAAAAATATGTTTGAAGATTCAACATGATCTCAGGGGGAGCATGGTAACTTCAGTGCACATCAGATCTACAGAGCTCTTATGTCTACATGAGGGGAAAAAACCTCGTGTTGGTTTTCGATCCGCCTTTCGCCCTTGATGTCAAAGGGGGAGAGTGACATGGTGTTTCGAATATCATGAATAACAATGCTTAATGTATCTGACCGTTATGGTGATCAGCACCATCGTGGTTGCCATCAATTCCAAAGGGTAGAGATTTTTGGCAATATGATGCAGAGTGTCGGCTCCCTGACAGCAACCCACTTGATGAAGATGATGGCAACTCACTTCACGAAGTTGTTCTTTACCATGAACTTGTTAAATGATGTAAATCTGATGATCTACAATGAGTACAAGGTAATGATGGAAGGAATACCGCAGATGTGCCATCACGATGAAAAGAGTATGTCTCAAGGCATACACGGATTTTTCTGGGGACGAAGTAGCGTATGCATGCGGGAAATAACGTGCCAAGTCGCGTATGTGGAAAAAGCACTCTAAATTTGTAAAACCAGTGGAAATTACCACAGGCCGACTCCATTGTATCGAATGATGGTTCGCCTATGTGATCCCGTCCAGAATACCATTGGTTATGTGGTTTTGACTCATGGTATCGATGAAGGGTAAACTCCTATATAAGGAGAAGAAATCATTGTGCAAAAGGTGTGCATGTAGACCGTTTCATGAATACTTCATCAAGTATGTCCCATGGAACCCCGTTCCTAATTTGGAGGATCTGAATATACGATGCACCTATGAACATGATGAAGGTTCAAGATCTCTAGATCTAGAAATGGTGAATGTCAAGGATGATCTCAAAAGAAGTGAAGAAGACCTAGCACAATCTTGTCAAGAGATTGAAGAAATCCTGGGTAAGTTTATAGATCCGGTCTCAGATTTTTATAAATTTTATCTTTATAGATCTATACGTGTGTTCGTTTATTGGTGCAAGCGCGTGCTACGCGGGTATGTGGAAGGAAAGGCAGAGCAAGCAGCTAGGTTTTTCCCTAGAAATGCAATCAAGCATACGTGGGTTCGTCTTCTCCGGAAAGCGGGCATACGCGGGTCCGATTAAATAAAAGCACGATGATTTCTGATCTAATGGTTGCTGAAGGTTGGAATGTGTCCGCATATCTATTCTCAAGTCCGGGCTATATCCGATATTCTCGACATGCTGGTCTCACTCTGCTCGTTTGAAGCAATGAGCAAGGTATGATTGTTGATAAGGGAAGGGCTTTGTTGAAGTGTGAAAATTAATGAAACGTGGTCCGGGCAGCGGGTGCCGAGGGTCGAAGCCCCCGGGGCCGTGGGGTCGTAGCTCCCCTTCCGAGGAGAGGTTGCAAACGAGTTCAAGGGGTCGTAGCTCCCTTCGAGGAGAGGCTTGTAAACGAGAGCGTGGCTGTAGCTCCCTTCCGCATAGGGTCAAACAAGAGAAGGTTGTAGCCTTCCCCAGGTAAAACCGTGCCGGTTTGAGTTTGCACCAGAGATGGATTGCAAAGTTTTTCTTAATAACAACGGAAGGCTTCAAACGACGGCGCGGTGGTTTTCTCCCCGAATTGGGTTTCCACCTAAAAATCCTGTGTTCATGTGTGTTGCATGTGTGAGATGATTATTTTATTCTGCTCAATTCGAAGTATCAAGTCAAATATTCCATGAATGAATAATGCAATGATCTCGAGTTAATATTCAAACACATAATTATATCTCTCGGGACATGATGTTAGTTATGTAAAGGATATTCCGTTTATATACGTCAGTTTCCTTCAAGAAGTAGCATATGGGTTTTTGGTAAAGAAAAAGGTGTTTGATTGTATGACTAAATATCGACGGCCCCCCCCTCTCGGTGATTTTTCAACAATCGCCGAAGGACAACACAAGGTTCTCCTTAGACATTATGTGAGCACACAAGAATCACACCTCTCCCTTGGGTCACCATCCATCATGTACCAAGGAGGGAAGGAGGATTTGAAGTCACTCATATAAAACCTACCTAAGAGATGAAAAAGGTGATCACAAGGTTATGCTTCGGCTGTGTTTCCCAAGAAACAACAGCATTATGTGTGAACCAAGGAGTTAAAGCTAAAGAGGACTCGATAGCTTGGCCACACAACATCTTAGTCCACCACAACTGTGAGAGAGAGAGTTAGACTCGTCGTATGCGTAACTGCACAAACATCCTCAGACGGACCCAGAGTTCATCGTCGGTACCTCGTGCGGGTAAGATTTTATTCTTATTCCAAGAATTCAATAAGAAGAGGCCATCGAGCCATCGTTTGCATTATTACTATTTGGAACTCTCTATATAGCTTCTTTTGTGTTTTTAGATTTAGTTTTTTCAACCGTAGCATAATTCAACATATTATTTCATTTAAGTTTTATGCTTTGAGCTCCCCCACATACCGGCCAAGCACAAAATTTTATATACCACACTCTTGCCGGTGTTATTTCGTACACCCATGTGTCGAATCCACCACAATGTGGATTGGCGAATACCTAATCGATGTGTTTCTGCTTATGTGGTTATGCCATATTTTCATATGAGACACTTAGTCTATGTTGGAGTGGAGTTGATATTCCTCTCGACCCATCTTCGTTAGCCCCTACACTCACTAAGGTGACAAAATGAAGAATGAAACTCCTAATATTTACCAAGTAAGATTTTTATGTGTAGTTTTTCATTACCGCAGGCGCATTTCTCACGCGTTCAGAGTGACCCGCGCGTAGGAAAGACTGTCAGTGGGTTTTAGCAAATTGTAGAGAGAGTTTTTCTCCCCATTTTCTTCATTTTTTCTACTTTTAGGTGTGTTTGCAGCCCCTAATGTATTTTTTGAGTTCAGATTCGCATATCTATTCAAGTCCGGGTTATTTCTGAAGTTCTAGTCACAATGTTTTCACCGTTCTAATTGAAGTGTTGAGCAAAGTTTATGATTTCCATACAAAGGGTTGTGTTGAAGCTATTTGATCTATTATGAAATCGATGAAACATGGTCTCTGAGTGGGTCTCGAGGGTCAAAGCCTTTCAGTATGGAAGTAGAAGCTTCCCGCTAGTAGAAGTCGGTGTTATGTTCGGGGTTGAAGCTCCCTTCCGTGAGGGTTGGTAAACAAGATCGTGGGGTCAGAGCTCCCCTTCCGCAGTTGTAGCCTGCAAACGAGTGAAGCTACTTTTCGTAGTATAATTCGTATACCGATATGAGTCCGCATCATTACAATGTTGTAAATAGTTTTCCATATAATAAATATTGAAGAAAGACGACAAGAAGTGGTGGTTTTTTCCCGAATTGATTTCCACCTTAAATACCGGTGTTCATGTGTGTTCCACTTGTGTGATGTTTCATACCGTCATATCGCAAATATTTCATGCTTCTATCTAACCCGATGCTAAATCGGTAAATCCGTTTTAAAGTCCGTTTATGTAGATACTTTATAAATTAGAAATTTATATCATTATACGCAAGTTTCTTTCAAAGATATCCGGCTGTATACACTAGCTCCGCCCATAAAAGCCACATATGCAATTCTACAAAAGAAAAATTTAAAGTCAAGATATAAGCTATAAATACCCATTAATCCCCCCCCCCTCTCACAAGATTTTTCCCAACAATCGGTATCAGAGTTATGTCCTTCTAAAGAAGCTAGATGCTGGGAAAGATTAGCCAAGATGAGCAATCAAGATGGGACAACATCTATCGTGCCCACTCTTCAACAAACAATTTAATATTCTAAAAAACACGACAAGATCCTATATTTAGTCTCTCGAGCAAACATGTGTATGGCTATTGTTGAAGGAGGTTATCAATATCCAACCTTATTCCAACAAGAGATGCAACTAAGAAAGAACTATGAAACAAATGCAAAGGCAAATAATGAACCATTTGGGAGTCTGAATGCACTATAATTTGTCAAGGCTAAATTGAATGCAACAAAGGAAATATGGGACAAAAATAATTCTAAGCTATGAAGGTGATACAAAGGTAAAAAGTGCTAAACTCCAAACTCTCGTAATTCAATATGAAATCTAAGGATGCGTAATGGGAAGAGAGAATTTCAGCTTTTTTTTACGTCTAGATGATATTGTAAATCAAGGAGAAATTTGGGTGAAACCATAACCGATACTACCTCGTTGAAAAAGTTTTAAGATCTCTAACTTCAAAATTTGGAGTCAAAGTGTCTCTCATATCAAGAGAAGAAGGATCTTCAAAGTCTTACTATTAATTCAATTTCATGGCATTCTAACCGCATATGAAATGAGGAAAGGAGGATCATCCGGGGTTAAAGAAGCCGTTCTTAGAGCTCTACAAAAGGAAAAGAATTACAAGAAACAAAAGGGTCAAGGTATATTTTAAGAAGATGAGGTAAATTTTGTAAAGAAGCTCCAACTCGCATCGGAAGATTCGCAGGTAAGTTTTCCTTCAAATGTTTTTTTTGTGGAAGAGTTGGTCATTATGCTTCTAAGTGTCCTCAGAAATAAACACATGAAAAAGGAAAAGAAGTAGCAAGAAGAAATACGAATCAACTTAGCACCGGGAAAAGTTATTAAACTCATGAAGATAGTGATGTGGGTTGGTCCTACAGTGAGGAAGAATTTGATCAAGAACTTAGACTTCTCAGTGCATTTGAAAAGGAGTCTAGTGAAGAAAAAGGATACTTTTATGGATGCTCTTAGAAGACAATGATTTTCTTGAAGAAATAAATCAGCTCAAAATATGTTTGGAAGAAAACAAACATCCATAGAAATCCTAAAAAATCAGTCAAGAAAAGGAGAAACACAATGAGAAATTAGAATGTGAAGTAGTAAGTCTAAGAAAAGAAATCGAGGAAAGCAGTAGACTTGAACCTTAGATTTTCTAAAGGATCCGAAACCTTAGATGAAATTATCAAGGTACAACGCTCTCCTCTTATAAAGACAGTCTTGGATATGTCGATGAATCTTTCTCGCCTTTAGCACCAAAACTATCTAAAAGTAGCTACTAAATAGCCTCCACAAAGATTCTCGTCACTCAACATGGAAGCAAAGAAACTTTACAAGTAAAGCATGACTACCTCAAAACAAAGAACAATAACAGAATACCTTTCGCAGAAATACCAACCAATAGGTAAACACAAATAGAAGGTTCAATGATCGCAGCTCTTCTTCAATGGACATGCTTCTCATGTCATACTTTGGTCATAAAGCTATTCAATGTGTCGTATACAAAACCATCATGATTAGAGAAGCAATAAAGAAAAGAATTGATGTCAGAATAAAGATGAATACATAAAACAACTTTTATCCTCTTCAAAATGAAATTGAATGTGCTTATTGTAATAACTTTGGTCATGAAGAATCAATGCAGAGCAAACTTCAAATTAAAAGAGCATATACCATCAACTTCCAAAGTATGGAGAAAGAAGGGAATTACAAAGTTGAGAACTCGTGGCATAGATTTATTTGCGTAAGAAGAAGAAAAACCAATGGTACATTGATAGTGGATGCTCAAAAACACATTTACGTATTTAAATAAACTTCTCGCATACAATGCTCTGTAGTGAAAATAATGCTACTTTTGAAATGATACTCCTACCGTCATTAAGGGAAAAGGTTCTATTTTTCTAAAAGAAAAGGTGAAAGCTAAAAATGTTATAAAAGTGATGATTAAAGCATAACCTATTAAGTGTAATTCAAATGTGTCATCAAGGAACTCAAGATCTTTAGCTCAAAAATAATGTGTGTCGTACATGATCTCGAAACAGAAAAACAATCATAAAAAGGAAATAACACCAAGAAATTTGTATGTATTGAAAAGCCAGAAGAAAATGCTACTTGGGTAAATCTTCAAAAAATTGGTTATGGCATAGAAGATTGGGGTATTCGAGCTTTCCAAATCAAAAAATCTAAAGTACTAAAGTTGTTCAGGATCTTCACACACACTTACCTAAAAGTACCATATGCAAAGCTTCACAATCTTGCAGAACAAACCAAGAGTAGTTTAATGCCAAGGAAGGGTCACAAAGTGTTTCCCGAGCTCTGTCCATACCGATATATGGGACCCATGAGTGTTGTCACTCCGTGGGAGAACAATACTATATTCTCGTTTATCGATGATTTCTTAATGTGTTGGATCGTCGTTAAAGCACAGCATTTAAGCATTCAAAATTTCAGATCTTCAAAGCATTGGTTGAAAATGAATTAGATCTAAAATCATGTCTTAGATATGATCATGGAGGTGAATATATATCAGATGAATTTGATTTTTGTGAACAATACATGGAAAGACAATTTTCTATACTGGCAATTCACAACAAAATGGTGTAGCAAGAAGAATGAATAGAATAGTTCATCGTATGGTTCAAAGCAGTGCTTGAGATTCAGCAACACCGACACATTTTGGGGAGAAGACATGGCCATGGTAAATATTCTTAACAAAGCACATGTTCGTGTAAATAGTGATAAAACTCCATATGAGCTCTGCATGGTGTAATATTCCTATCAGAAAGCATTTTAAAGTTTTTGAAGCAAATGTTTTATCAAGAATAATGATGAAAATCTTGGGCACGTTTGAACCTAGAGCAGATGAAGGAATATTTATTTGCCACGCTCTAGAAGTAAAGCATATAAATGCTATAGTCAAAGAGACTTCAAAATATTGTTGAATGCATTGACGTTGTAATCGATGAATCACTCTCACTTCCAAAAGGAGAAATGCAAACAACAAATGAAGATGATGACGATGTATATATTTTTGCATTCAATGAGATAATATAGAAGGTGAACTAAAATGAAGCATCAGAAGAAGATCTATCCGAAAAGGCTCCATCCGTATGTTCAAAAGAATCATCCAGAATCTCAAATTTTGGGAGAAAAGGATCAGTGTCCAAACAAGAAGAACTCAGAGTCTTACTAGCTATCTAGCATTTTTATCCACTATCGAATCACGTAATTTCAATCAAGCTAGAAAATATGAATGTTGGATTCAAGTCATGAATGAAGAACTTGATCAAATTGAAAAGAATCATACTTGGGAACTAGTTCCAAGACCTCATGATAAAAATGTTATTGGAACAAAATGGATATTCAAGAAAAATTTAATGAAAATGGAGATGTTATTAGAAACAAGGCTAGACTTGTTTCAGAAAGGGTATGCTCAACAAGAAGGTATATACTTTCAAGAAACATTTTCTTCATACGACACTGGGCTTACCTAATGTTTCTTCGCTGCTTTCAACAAATCAAATTTATCAAATGGATGTTAAATCGCTTTCCTCAATGACTAGAGGAAGGTTATATGTAACAACCGTATGATTCATATTTCGCAATGATGAAAAACTTGTTTGTAAACTTAAAAAGTGTAATTTTCCAAAATTTTAGCTTCCAAGCTAAATGGAACATTAGAGTTAGCAGCGCTATAAATCGTAACAAATGGGTAGAAAAGCCCATAAGTCTCCTAAGGAGGATAAAAACACTCATGTGAAAGGAGACATTATTTCTAGCTTAATAAAACACCTCCATGTGTGAACAAAGATAAAATGGAGCTACTGACCAAGTCAATAACGCAGCTTTAGTGGAGGAGGAACCTAGGATGGATAACACAATTTTGGAGGGAAATGTAAATTGTAGAAGAAGTAAATCAAGTGATATAAACAAGGGCTAGAAAAATCACATATTATATAAGGAAGAGGATACATCATTATTCATTATGTTGTAGATTATTCTTGGTCAAAGCAAGAATTGTTGTCGTCAATAAGCAGTTGCAAAGGTTATTTAGCATCAAATTTCAAAGTAGAATCAAATTTCTTCTCGGTATTTTATTGGGAGAGTTTTTTATTCATCAATCCACATCAGGTTTTCAAAGCCAAGCTTCATCCATCTCACATCAACACATTCGATGGATATTGCAGACATCAAGGTAGTGGAAGGGATTGGAATCCCGACTTCCGTGCTAGTTTCTCATTGGAGGAAGCTCGCCTTCAGAGAGATATGTTTGGAGAGCGCTGTGAGCATATTTCAGATCTATGGTATCAGACCACATTTCTCATACCTCCTGCATTTTCTCGCTATGGAGTGCGTTATTTTGGAGGAAGTGTTCATTGCAGCAGCTATGGGTTCATCATGTTATTTCTCGTGATCGGGAGGTTCATCTTCATGGAGGCAGCTCAAGGGTTCTAATGAGATTCAGAGCATATTTTTACCTTTCTCACCATATACTAAAGGTTACAGTTGATTATTCAGTCATTTTCCAATATCACATTTTATTAGATAGATGTTTAGCGTTTTAAATCTCTTCATTTTAAGTTATCTTGTATTTATAGTAGGAGATTAGATATTTGTATCCTAGCATTATTTATCAATATATGAGTAGATATATGATTCTCCTATCATTTTTTTTGTAATCACTTTAGAATATGCATTCCCCTGCTAAATCGGCCCTAATTTCCAGCCTTGGGGTTTTTTCACTCATTTTTAGCTACACTAGTGTGGGAGGTCTATTTAGCCCACCTTGGTTTGACTTTTCACTCTCTATTCTTGGATTTAGAATGCATGTTGACTAATATCTGGGATCCAAGGGTTCATTTCATTATTACACATATCTACATGGAAAAGTGCTGATGCATGATTTATGAGAACTCGAAAAAGGAATATTATGTGTAGAATGAAGCATGACATTCGGCCCAACATGTGAGATCCGTATATCGAAGCAAGGAGAGATGGAAATGTCAGAGTAACTTTAAGATAAAGAGAAAGGAAGACAGTTCTACGCAGCTTTCAAAAATCATGGAAGAGCTGAAGGAGAGTCAAGAAAATGAGATCGGAGATGAAATTCCAAGGAGGCTTAGATTCTAGAGCTGGACCTATATTTTCACATGGTGATTTTTGAGTATACACTCTATGATGCACAAAGTGCATTCAAATGCTCGCATCTATCCTTGAGATGATGGAGGAGGAATAATGCCTAAGATGAGAACTCTTAGAGATTTGTTGCAGAGCATGAATCCCAACCGAGAGGTTTAGAGATCATATTCATTTCCAGTAGTTTTTCAAGACTTATGGAGAGAAGAGCCGCAGGGATGAAAATATATTTCTTTCTCTCTTCCCGATCACCCGCATGTCTGGCTTCGAGCCTGGGTGAAGCGAAATCCAACTCCTATTTGCAAATGTGACCATATTTCCAGTAGATGAAGTTATCAAAGTTTCAACACCGTATTTTAGAGGTAAGGCTCATGCATGGTGGATTTCTCGAATCTTATTCCTTAAAGAATTACCATTTTCTTATGCAAGATTCATAAAAACATCGATGGAGAGGTTTCAGAAAATTTCAAGATTACACAGAGTTAAGAAAAACCCGAGAAAACAAAAAACCCTCAGTATGATGGAGGAAACTAAATTTCATAAACCATGATAGAGCCGGGAAGGTCTTGCATTACACAAGACCGAAGCAAAACCTCTAGTTCATATTCTAGCCAAGAGGTCATGGGACCACTTTTCACAAAGGGATCCACTTCTTGAGAGATGTGTTGGTTGTACACATCGTAGATGAAGAAGAGGGAAACAATGCCACATCTAGAGCACATCCTAAAGGCCTCATGTAGAGGGAAGAGGATCACATGCTCCAATGAGAGGGATTCTTATCTTTGCAAGATGTTCCCCAGGATCTCATACATAGAGGTCTACACGATCATGAGCAAAGATGATCGCGGGCAAAGATTGCACTTAAGGAGGAGGAAGGGAGGAAGATCATTTGATGAGAGGTACACACCCTTTTCTATTTCGCAGATCCAAAAGAAAGTTATACGCACCGATTTGCGTTATAAGGGCAAGGGCAAGGTTTCTCAATCATATGTATAGTCTACTCTGACATTGATGTCTCACTACATAGAGGCATTCCACCAAGGAGGCCACCATATCTACAAATTTGATGAGAGATAGTTCTGATCAGTTCACTCACTCTTGATTTTTGGAGAGGTGAAGAGTTTTGAAGAAGACTTTGGCATGGGGGATGTCAAAGTAGCAGGTGACTAGATGAGTGGAGTTTCACATGCTAGGATGCTCACTAGCGATGTCGAGGGGAGGATTGATCAGTATTGGAGATCTCGAGCTTTTTGTAGAGTACTCCAAGGATCTTTGGATACATGCATGATTCTTGATGACCCGGATGGAGACGATAGATACATGGTGGATGATGTGGTCATCTATTCCTATGGCACGAGTCTTCTCGAGCTAGATCTTCTAGTATCAAGGAGAAGTCGCTACATGCAAAGGCACATGAGGACTTCTCTTTGTGCACTTTGATGCATATTTCTCCCAGTCGATGGAGGGAGTTCACTTGGGAGGGCATCCAACATGACATATATCAGCATATGGAGAGTTGTATAGCCCGGATGGTGATAGAGAGGATGTCACAACTACCTTCCTACCTCATTGGGAGTGAGGGAGAATTTCTAGATTGAGTCATTTAAACAGAACCTCATAGTGCATAATGGAGGAGGTATCATATTTCATGTTTTGTATTTTACTTTTTCCTTTATTTGAGCTAGACATGATGTAACAAGAAGAAATATTTATCCTTGCATATTTATATGATGATGTACTTGCAACTACTTACTAGCATTGATATAGCTATCTTTTTGATGAGCTATGGGGAAAGCTCATATCTCTGGTGTGGACCAATGACACCATATTGTGACTTCTATGTTTTCATTTTATGGGAAGATGAATCTGGCAGCAAACAAGTGGCTGTTAAAGCACTTGTTGATTCTTATTTTGATGCGAAAGCCAAGGATGCACCGTTTATGGTTCCATGAGAGGGACCAAGATTCTCTCTCCAATTGTCAATTGGCAACTTGTTTTTATTGTATCTTGCTTCCATGTATTGTTGATGTGTTCTTGTTCAAAGGAAGCTTGTATGAGGGAGAGATGAAGCGCAACAAAAGTTGCTGTTACTATGGTTGCACTTTGGGAGAGTATGGGGAAAAATTCTTCCCATACTTTTCATGATATTTAGAAGAGAAGAAAGGCACATTCATGGTGTAAAGGAGGCTACCCTTCGCATTGGAAGATCATGAGACTTCCATGTCGGAAGATGATCTTCTCATAAGCGAAAATTATGGTGGATGGCTTTGGCATATGGAATGTCAAAGGGAGAAGTCATGGAGCCTTATTACAAAGTGCCTAGCACATCTGTCACATAGGAGCATGTTCTTATGGATGAGATATTCCAAAGGAGAAGGTATCCCTTCTTCTGTGATTTTTATGAGTAGATTCTCATGGGAGGACTTATTGGAGGATGTCACTTTCATCCCACTCACTCATGTATGGTAGAGAATGCATTTTTTGTACTTGTCGATTACTCTATTGAGTATTTGTACTTTCTCACCATATATAAACTAGTATTGTTGCTCATATGAGAGAAAGAGTATTTTTGGGTTTCATGGTCACTTTGGAGTCAATGTTTATGATGATAGTAGCCCATCTATACATGACATTGTGTAAGTGTATTGTTATTTTATGTATGTACAGATTAATAGACATTTATGCTTACTTTCCCATGTTGGGAGAACATACATATCCAACTTGTAACTCGTTGCAGGGAACACTTGCTATATGACATTCTCGCGTAGTTTGGAGCAAATATGCTCTATCCACGGAGAGACCCTATGTATCATCCAAACTTGCACATAACCTTCAGCCATTTTTTGATTTGGGTGCCATGTGGTGATGTCGTGCCATTCATCTCGAATGGAATGGGTTGGTTGGCATGACTCATGATTTGCTGGAGGAAGAGTCCCTTGGAGACTCATCTTATCTCTTGTCCATTGAAGAGAAATCGTGATTTCAGGCCCAAGATCTTATACCTTCTACACTTATCATAAGTGGAGAAGAGGATAGCATGGGATAGGCCTTCTTGCTATCATGTACATTCATTCAACCCACCTTCATTTTCAGAGCACAAGGTGGAGGGAGACTTTTTCATGAGTTACTCATGTTGGAGGGTGACTCTTTCATTTGGATGATAGCATGGTGAGGGAGACACTCATTCACCATGTTGGTCATCACTCCCACTTTTGTGGAAGCCATGAGATTGATAGCATGTTTCCATTCACACTTTCCACTTTGATTGATGCGAGACACCTTGGTTTTTGCACACTTGGGAGGAAGCATTGGATGACAATTTATTTGCGTATTCTCTCGATACAGTGATGGAGGGCTATTGATGGAGGCCACATGAGGAATAGGGAGAAATTTTGTTCACTCTTATGCATTTTCTTGAGGACAAGCAAATATTTTGGAGGGGAGGGACTAGTAATGTTTCCCAAAAATTTTAGCTTTCAAGGCTAAATGGAACATTAGAGTTAGCAGCAGCTATAGCCGGTAAATAAATGGGTAGAAAATCCCATAAGTCTCCTAAGGAAGATAAAAAAACTCCAAGTGTGAAAGGAGACATTATTTATAGCTTAATAAAACACCTCCATGTGTGAAAAAAGATAAAATGGAGCTTCTTTGACCAAGTCAACAGCGCAGTTTTAGTGGGGGAGGAATCCTAGGATGGATAACGCAATTTTGGAGGGAAATGTAACTTGGGTTAGAAGTAACCTAAGTGAGTGGGGCCAAGGGCAAGAAAAATCACATCTTATATAAGGAAGAGGATGGCAACATTATTCATAATGTTGTAGATTATTATTCTTGGCTGCCAAGAATTGTTGCTGCTTTGCTGCTTAGTAAAGCTGCAGTGCTATTTAGCACTGGGTGTTCTCGGGCGGGAATCCCACCTCTTTCCTTTAAGGAGCTCATTGGGAGAGTTTGTATTCATCATTCCAAATCAGGTTTTTAGGCCAAGCTTCAGCCATCTACATCAGCACAACTTTGCCGGAGATTTTGCAGTGTTGCTGGGTGCAGCAGTGGAAGGGATTGGAATCCCGACTTCTGAGCTAGTTTCTCATTGGAGGAAGCTTTCCTTCACTTGAGAGATATGTTTGGAGAGATAAAGAGCATATTTCAGATCTTTGGTATCAGACCACACATTTCTCATACCCTCCTAGCATTGTTTCTGCTAGGGAGTGTATTATTTTGGAGGCAGTGTTCATTGCATGGTTTGGTGGCTCCGTTGTAGTGTTTCCTTGTGATTGAGAGGTTCATCCTTTCATGGGAGGAAGCCCCTGAGGGTTATACATTAGATAAAACATATTTCAGCCTTTCTCACTCATTTAATTCAATGTTTAGTGATTATTCAGTCATTTTATGAATATCACATTTTATATATAGAGTGTTTAACAAGAAACCCTTGCCGGGTTATCTTGCATTTTGTATAGGATATTAGATCTTTGTACTTCAGCATTATTTATCAATATATGAGTAGATATATGATTCTAATATCATTTTATGTGTAAACCCTCTCTTATACTGCGCATTCCCTTGAGCAGTTGCTCCGGCATTTTGCAGTCTTGGGGTTTTTCACCATTTTTAGCTACACTAGTGTGGGAGGTCTGTTTAGCCCACCGAGTTTGATTTGTTTCAGCTCTGTTATTGGATTTAGAATTTAAATTGACTAATATATGGGCTCCAAGGGTCCATTTCACTGTTTTATTACATTTGTTTCTAGAAATGCATTTTTGATGCATGATTTATGAGCAATCCTTAAAAAGGAATATTACAAAAAGGATTTATATGGTCTCAAACAAGCTCCAAGGGCATGGTATTATCATATTGACAAATATCTTCATCAAAAAGGATTTTCAAAGGGTTCTGCTGATAGCAACTTATACACAAAAACTGAAAATGATAAACTATTGATTGTGGTGGTATATGTTGATGATATCATTTTTGGAAGTAATGAAGAGTCCATGAGTCAGAAATTTTCTTCTGTTATGCAACAAGAATTTGAAATGTATTTACTTGGGGAACTAACATTTTTTCTTGGCTTACAAGTACAACAAGCAACCGATGGCATATTTTTATCTCAAGAAAAATACCTCAAGAAAATTTTGAAGAAGTATGGGATGGAAGACTGCAAACCTGTAAGTACACTCAACATAATTCAAAATTTGTTCTCAAAGACGGACTTCCAGTGAATCAAATCCATAATATAGATCCAAGTGATTGGAAGTTCACTAACAACTTGACAAGACTAGATACTATGATGCAGCTTTTGGGATTGTTGGATGATTCCAAGCTAATCCAAAAGAGTCTCACCTTCAGGTCATCAAAAGAATATTCAAATATCTACAAGGAACTCAAGACTTTGGACTATGATATCCAAAGAATGCTGATCTCACTCTTCATTCTTACACAGATGCAGATTGGGTTGGAAATGTTGATGATCAGAAGAGCACTAGTGGTGGTGCATTCTATATGGGGCCCCGATTAGTATCTTGGTTCAGCAAGAAGCAAAGATCTCTTACCTTATCTACAACAGAAGCAGAATATGTGGCTGCCGCATCATGTTGCACACAACTTCTTTGGATGATGCAGACCTTACAAGACATTCAAATCACATGTTCACCTCCCATATCCATTATGTGTGATAATACAAGTGCCATCAGTATCTCAAAGAATTCTGTTATGCATTCCAAGACCAAGCACATCCCTATCAGGTATCACTTCTTACGTGAACAGGTGCTTGAACAAAGGTGAAATTGGAGTATGTACCCTCTAAAGAACAAGTTGCTGATATATTTACTAAACCTCTTCCCAAGGAAGCCTTCGAATATCTCAGACAAAAGTTGGGAATTGTCTCTTCCACTCAGAAGATCAGATCCACTTAAATTCAAAAGATTAAATTGGATACGCAGATTTCATAAAGGACAATTGCGTATATACGCGAGTTTATATACAGAAAGCCGCGTATGGATTTTTGCTAGCATAATTTTCTAGGTCGGCATTTTCAGAACAATTGCGGTGTTGTTGGGAATCTCTGGTGATGTTCCAGTTCTTACATTTCTGTTTCATTCTCTAATATATTATTCATAAATATGCCTTGATGATTTGCTGTTGAAAGTGTTCAGGACGCACAAGCTAAGGGGGAGCTCTTGACCTGTGGGAAAGGGTGCATTGTTGGCATTCTAAGTGTTTATTGTGGTCTGATCTCATGATTTGAGATTCATTGGTCTTGTTTATAAAAATTAATTTGATGAAAAGGTCATGTTGAGACCTATGTTGTAAAATTGTTATATTCAGTCATGTAAGGACTTGGTAAAATTTGTAAACCCACTTGGTTGAGTAGTTGAGTCAAAATTCGTAAACCCACTTAGTTGGGTAGTTTAGTCAAATATGTAATTCCACTTGGTTGGATCATTGATGTAAGTATGAGTCCTTGGTGATCAGAATGGTCATGCTTGGTTGAGTTATAGAGTCATGTACTTCATTTAAAAATCTGTCTAAAGATTTAGCATGAACTCAGGGGGAGCATGGTAAATTCAGTGCACTGCAAATCTACAGAGATCATCTCTCTACAAGGGAAGAGAAACCTTGTTTTGGTTTTGATTAGTCCTTTGCCCTTGATTTCAAAGGGGGAGAGTATCATTGTGTTTAATTAATGGTTATGATTAATGTATCTATCTGTTGTGGTGATCAAACACCATCGTGGTTGCCATCAAGTCCAAAGGGGGAGATTGTTGGCAATATGATGTAATGTGTTCTCCTTGATGGAAACCTACTTGATGAGTTGCCTATGATAAGAAACCTAGGTGTTAAAGATGTAAGAATGAGGTAGCTATAGATTAGTTCAGATGTGACAAAGAAAAGAATTCCAGTAAGTGCTAGAGAAATAATAAATATAATATGTCTCAATGTATACACTACTTTTGTGAAGGCAACCCATGTATGGATGCAATGTATATGCTACTTTTGTGAATGAAACCCGCATATACATTTAGGATTAGCATATACACATATTTTATGAAGAGAAGTTGCGTATTCACGCAGAAACGAATGCTCGAAGTCGCGTATGCTTTTTGCGCTCTAAAATTATAACACCAAGAGGCATTACCATGGTATTAGCCCACAATATTGAGCGTTGTATTGTCTATTTGATTCCATCCAAGAATACCATCAACAGTTGAGTGGTTTTGACTCATGGTATTGGTAAAAGCTAAATCTATATAAGGAGAAGAAGATCATAGTGCTAGGTGTGCATGTGTAAGGGTTGTTGATGAGTAAATTTCTCTAAGGAATATCTACATGGATGAACTATGTTCTTAATTGATAGATCTGAATCTATGATGCACCCATGGATATAATGATCTCTAAATCTGATGATGATGAATCTCTAGAATGACCTATTGAAGGAATGATGAAGAACTAGCGCAAGTCTGCTGAAGAAAATGAATAAATCTGGGTAAGTTTTATAGATCTGGTATGTTCTGCAAAAAATTTTTTTTACAGATCTATACACTAGTTGGTTTCAACAAAAGCGTGTATATACGCGGGTTTGATTCATGAAAAGCGCGTATGGCAATTAGGGTTTTCTGAAGAATAAATTAATCAGAAGCATACGTGGGTTGATGTGCAGGAAAGGGCATATGTACACGGCTTCAGTGAAGCAAAATAGCATATGCTATTTGAATCAATGACTGTTTAGGGTTGAGTTTGTATCTGCATATCTATTCTGAAGTCTGGGTTATTTCTGAAGTTCTGGTCACATTGTTTCCACTATTCTAATTAAAGTGTTGAGCAAAGTTTATGATTGTTGACAAAGGATTGTGTTGAAGTTGTTTGATCTAGTATGAAAATTGATGAAACGTGGTCTGCAGTGGGTCTGAGGGTTGAAGCCTTCAGTATGGAAGTAGAAGCTTCCTGCCAGTAGAAGCTGGTGTTATGTTTAGGGGGTTGAAGCTCCCTTCCAGGAGTGGCTGGTAAATGAGATCAAGAGGTTGGAGCTCCCTTCCAGTAGCAGCTGGTAAACGAGTGAAGGTTGTAGCCTCCTGCAAGTAGAAGCCTACGTACTGATATGAGTCTGCATCAGTACAATGTTGTAAACAGTTTTCCATATAATAAATATTGAAGACAAAGACGACAGCAGTGGTGGTTTTCTCCCAAATTGGGTTTCCACCTTAAATACCAGTGTTCATGTGTGTTCCAGTTGTGTGATGTTTCATACTAATGTTACTGCACATATTTCATGTTTATCTAACCTGATGCATAACTGGTAAATCTGTTTTAAAGTCTGTTTCTGAGATACTTTATAAACTAGAAATTTATATTAGTATACGTGAGTTTCTTTCGACATATCCACGTGTATACATGAGTTCAGTTCATAAAAGCTGCGTATGCAACTCTGCAAAAGAAAAAGTTAAAGTCAAGATATAAGCTCTAAATACTGATTCACCCCCCCCCCCCTCAGTATTTTTCCCAACAAAGTACTTGGAAATATTTTCATTTTTAGAGAGTTTGAAAAGGGCCAAAAAGAGGACTCCATGGTTTCACTTTTTTTTAAGTTTTTAAGAGCCCGAAAAAGTGATGAAAGTATACTCTTCGTCAAAAAATGACCATTTTGCCCGAAAAATCCGGTATTCTACACAAAAAATCAAAAAATTAAATGTACCCGCTTTTAATAAAATAAAAATATTTTGAAAAACCATCTCTTTAAAGTGAAAAATAAACAAAATTAAATTTCAATTATTCGAAAAAACTTATAAAAAAGAGTTTTCCAAAATCATTTTTACCATTTGACTTCAGAGTGAAAATTTGAGAGCTTTTGGCAAAAAACGCTCCAGAGAAGATTCCAGACAAACCGTCTGTTCAAATCAAAAATCGTCTGCTTCAGGTAATCCACATTCTCTTTTCCTTGATTTTTATCTGTTCATTTCCTTAATTTAGGGTTTAAAATTCATTTTTGGGGAAGAAATAGGTTCAAAATTCCGCTCATAGGAGTCCGTAGGTAAGACACACGACACCTACGGACCCCGACATTTTCTTACAAAGAAAAATCTCATGGTCTCAAACTTTTAGTACAGAGCCTGTGCATAGCTACGCACTGTCTCTGAAAAAAAAGTGCGAGGGCGCCTTGAAGAATATAAAAAATCATTTTCTCTCCAAATTACCCAAAATTTTCTTTTTAAAATGATTCTAATCTTTCATTTTGTTCATTGTAGGATATTTACAATTCTTATCTGCAGGGAACGTGAACATGAGTAGGTGGATGAAGCTGCAATGATTCATATACCTACATTACAAGTTTTGAGAGCATGCGGGTTATTTAAATTCCAGGCTATTAGTGGCATGAGAGCCCAGGTAGATCTACTCACTTGGTTGGTAAACAAGTGGGATGTACAAGACTAGTGTTTTGTGATTGGAGGCAACCGGCTCGAAATCGAGCTACAGGACATATATTTTCTGAATGGTTTGTCTAAAAGAGGCAAACCACTTTCTCTATTTGGGGCTAGGCCAGGTGGCCAGTCTATCGCTATCCTACAACTAGAGTTTTTCAATGATGAGGCCGATCCTAAAGACAAATGGATTGATATCAAAACCATCATCCATCCTGAGTTGAAAGTAGTTGCATTTACTGTAACCAGGTTATGTGGAAGTGTAGCTTTACACATTGCTACTGTATCTCAAATGAGGATTGCAGTGGACTGTTTTCGAGGCACCATATTCAGTTGGTGCGAGGCAGTGTTGGCTAATATCAAAGGCAACTAACTAGAGCAAAGAATGGGAAGTTTAATAACTTCAGATATGGATCGATTGTGGTTACTTTTTCTCTAGAGAGGATTCCTCTACTGGCGCAACAACATATTCCAGTTGATCATGGTAGAGTCCGAGAGCCTCGGATGGTCTGATGGGTTGCTTTGATGGCCCGTCACAGCGAGGGTACAGAGATTGTTCGATTTCCCCTGGCATATTTCCGTTGGTTAGAGAACCAACTCTTCGTGATAGAATACTTCCCTTATGCCAAGATGGATTACCGTGGTGATCAGGATATGCCACTTCCTCCAGGAGCTCAGTGGGATAACTCAGGTAAGAACCATTTTTGACATGTTCTAAATTCTAATTTTTATTTTGTTTTTTAAATTGGCCAAAACTGATAACAAAAATTTCAAATGTAGATGTGGGTCCATGCCAACCAGTCACTCTCCGCCCCTTCGAGAGGAGGCAAAGGGATGCAGCTGCAGTAGCACCACCACCATAGGATTAGACAGCAGAGATCCTTACTAATTTGGAACACCATCTAGAGCAACTGACTATGGACATCCCAGAGACTACCATAGACGACATTCCACTTCGCTTGTAAAGATATTTCATTGGGGTTTCTGGACCGTTCAGGAGATTTCTGAGTAGGGTGGCATGGGCTGTAGTATAATATCATGATCATTACCATGGATAGTGGATGATCGACTGTATAGACTCATATCATCTTTTGTATCACTTTTTTCCCGATCATAAGGCGTTTTGAACCTATGATCGAGGACGATGTACTATTTTTTGAAACACTACTCTATGCTATGATATACTACTATTTTCAGTTATTTGGCCAACATGTTATCGAATGTTATTTTGATTTACTGCTTTCATTATCGCAAATGTTTGTTTATAACACTAATAGCTATTGCATCTGCTAATGTGTTTAAATTTCTTGGAATGTGTTGATACTAAATATAATCAAATTCTCGTTCCAAGAGACGAACTTTCAAAAATAATCTTAACAACACTGGGTTTCTAATTGCATAAACTCAATTTAACTGTAATACAATGAACCCAGAATCTAACCTAACAATCAAACTCCGAATTCCAAATGAAATGGATTCAGACAATAACTCAATAACTACACTATATTATATAATATTATTCGTCATTTGACCAAGGCTTACCCCATGCATAGATACTAACTCATCAATGGGTGAATAAATAACCCAGGCTGCGAAAGAAATGTTTCGTGTACTATGAAAAGCACCATCAACAAAACCAATGTATGTTTGAAAATACGTCAACATCTGCAATATCAAGAGTAATCCAGATAAGCAGGAATAGTAGTAAAAGCACACTTAAGCTAGGCACACGTTTCAAATCTAGAACACACTAGCTAAAAAATAATTAATATACAGGAAATATCTCCACACAAGAATTAAGCGTAATATCTCTTTAGATAAAGCCCATTTATGGGTTTTCCTAAAGAGACCCTGTCAAAATCAATCAATTCATAGGCCCCTTTTGCAAGCGGTCGCTTGACAAGATAAGGACCATGCCACATGGGCTCAAATTTCCCAGCCCCTAGCTTATCATTAGCTTGATCATATACCAAAACTAGGTCTCCTTCTAAAAAAATACAAGGTGTAACACTTCTATCATTGTTACACAACAATTTGTCACCATCCCTGCCATTCCCCATCCCGCACATTGGAGGGCTCATTCCGTGACCTGTGAGCAGAGACAAGACTTGAAAATACTTTCATTGCATCCCTCTGAAGATGAGCTTTCATTGCCCTGAAGACATCTCCCTGCAAAAAACCCTAAAATTAGCTCTTTTTCTATTGGCGTGGTTCCATAGTTCAGCCCTCGCGCCAAGGGGGAAAATCCTCCAAAGAGGGCGCGCCAATTGGCGCTCTGTCATAGAGCCGCACCCACACCAACCATATTAAGAGGTGTTTTTTAAAAATAAATGGCAGAAGTTTCGTCCTAACAAATTCCTAGACTGATATCTATCTTGAGTTGGGAGGTTTGGCTACAAATTTCCATAGAGAGGAAGTGGTTTGCCACCTCTCATGGAAGCTTCCTTGATGATAGGGCCAATCCCATAATTATAGGGATCCCAACTCCCCTTCCTCCATCTATAAAAGTTTGCTCATCTCCTTTGCAAGCTAGTTCCCAAGAGCTTTCACATCCTTATGCTGCAAGAGCCTTCTTGATTCCCTTAAGGCCAAATCCAAGCAAGGAGACTATTGCCAAGTATCCGGAGAGAGAGGCTTGTCCCATCCTTGACAGGCTTTATCGAGACATGTTCTGCTGACAACCCGCCAAAGGAGAATTCAGCGTCGAAGCTTTGGTTGTATTCTTCTTTTTGACTCATTAATGTTAAGCGACTATTGGTTATGGTTCCACTCTTGTTCTTGATCATGTTCATGATTTATGTCCTCTTCGACTGACATATAGTTGTATATACTGGATTTTATGCTTGCGTTTGTGTTTTTTCTTGCATGTGCAGGTGTCCGATCACGGAGATCGTGAGGATTGTGATCTGCCAGGGCAAAGGAACGGGAGCACCACCTCTTCTACAAATGACAGCGTTGGATTCCAGGTAAGCCTTCCTCGCAAGTCGGTTTATTTACAATTAGGAACCTGCACTGTAGCGTGTTTGATTGTTTCTAGACCCGATCTGGGCTAGTAGGGATCGCCTCTGTCCGCAGAGGGGATTTACCTCCTCAACAATCATACTGAGCTTTCATTCGTTTCGCATGAGCTTCGGTAGCTAATGCAACAGTGCACCGATTCTCATCTAATTGAGCTAAGTAAAAAAAGTGTTTTTCCTCCTCAGAGGTAGCTGGTAGTAACTCTATGGCTATTTGGAGTGATGGTATCTCGCATTCAATCGGTAATACCACTTGTAAATCATAAAACAGTTGAAAAAGGGTAAAACCTGTTGATGTTTTTGCTGAGGTCCGATATGCCCAAAGTGCTGAAAAAAGCATGGTATGCCAATTCAATTTATGAATTCCAATGATTCTTTTGATCATGGTGACTAAAACTTTATTAATCGCTTCAACCAAACCATTAGCCTGTGGATAATATGGTGTAGAACTGTCATGGCGTAGGCCAAGTTGGTCAGTTATCTCGGTCATCATGATGTTTCAAAAATGACTCCCATGGTTAGTAATTATCGCTTGGGGTACACTGAAATGAGCAATCACATGATTGAACACGAAAGTAGCTACATTTTTTCCATCTGCCGAAAATGTAGGCATTGCCTCGGCCCATTTGGTAAAATAATCTACTGCGAGAATAATATACCCATGCCCCCCGACCAAGTGAGGGTTACATGTAATGAAGTCAATGCCCCATTTTGCAAAAGGACTAACAACAATTATAGGGTGAAGAGGAGTGGGTGGTGCACGCATCTTTCGATTGAATATTTGGAAATTATGGCATTTTCGGACCGCATAAATACAATCTTTAAATAAGTACGGCCAAAAATAACCAGCGTGCAATATATTTTGGGCTGTGGCATACCTAGACATATGACTGCCACATGCTCCAGAGTGACAGTCATTTAGAACCTTTTCAGCTTCTTCATGGGTGAGACAACATCGAAAAATAGAGTCCGCACCACGACGGTATAGTGTGTCGCTAGCAATATGATATTGTTGAGATTGGAAATGGATTTTACGTCGTTGTGACCTTGAAAGTTTGGGCCGAAAAGATTAGCTCTAAAGATAAACAATGATATCTCCATACCAAGGATTAATGGTACTAATAAGAAACAAGGATTCGTCTGCAATTGGTTTTTCCGCCACAGTTTTTGTATCAGTACGTGGGAAATCACACATAAGTTCAACAAATATCAATGATTTCTTTGATTTGGATTTTTCAAATTCCAAGTCAAACTCCTGTAGGATAACAATCCATTTCGAGTATTTGTCCCGTAGCAAATTTTTGGTCAAAATATACATCATAGGGTTACAATCAGAAATCATTGTTGTTTTCGAGTAAAAGTATATAATGATGAAAACAGTGGACAACTTGAACGGTTGCCAAGGCTAATTTCTCCACATGTGAGTATTTGATTTCAATCGAATGCAAATTATGACTAAGATAGTAAATCACATGTTCACCATGGAATTCATCATCCTGAACTAGAACCATTCCTATCGTGGAATCAGAAGTGGCGAGGTACAAAAAATAATCCTAGTTGTAACTGGGAGGATGCAGTAACGGTGCATGGGTCAATGCGTTTTTCAGAGCATCAAAATATCGATCAGCGATCTCGTCCCAAAAGAAAGGAATATTATGTTTTAACAACCTGGTGAAACATTTTGTTAACTCGACGTAGTTAGGAATGAATTGATGTAAAAATTTTGCTTTCCCTTGCAAACTTTAGAGTTGGCGAAGAGTAGAAGGAGGAGGTAAATTGGTGATAGCCTCAACCTTCGATGGATCGACACGAATGCCTGCCTTTGAGACAATAAATCCCAAAAATTGTCCAGATTATACACAAAAAACACATTTGTGAGGATTCAAACGAATCTCATAATGCCTACATCGTATAAAAATGGCTCGTAAATGAGTGATATGATCTGCTCTGCGTGAGGAATGAGCAGGAAAATCATCAAGGTAGGGTTGCACAATGTGTTTAATGTCATGAAATGCATAAGACATTGCCCTTTGGAAAGTGGCGCCAACGTTCTTAAGTCCAAAAGGTAATTTGTGATAAGAAAAAGGCCCCCATGGAAAAACGAACGCTGTTTTAGGTTGATCTGCAAGGAGTATGTTGATTTGATTGTAGCCGAAAAATGCATCCATGAATGAAAACATTTCACTTCCAGCACAATCATCAATAATTTGATCGATATAAGGGGTTGGATAATTGTCTTTTGGACAAGCTTGATTTATATCCCTATAATCGATGCATACTCATATTTTTCCTTGTTTATTATTGATAGGAATGATATTAGATACCCAATCCATTAATAGGATTGGATAAATAAAACCTACACGAAGTAATTTTTCAAATTCTACTTTAATAGCGGCATCTTTTTGTGGATGTATCTGACGTAATCTCTGTCTGACGGGTTTAGCATCTGGGTATGTTTTAATTTCATGAACAATAATCGATGGATTGATTCCTGGCATTTATTCATATGACTAGGCGAAAATGTCACAGAATTCCTGAAATAGGGCTTTATATGCTTGGATTTCATCAGTCGTACAAAAAGCACTTATATGAATGTTTTCAACAATTCCGTGTTTTACTGAAATGTCAATGGGAACTGTTGTAGAGATGTTTTCTAAATTCAATTCAGAATTGGAAGATGAGAGAGGATTATGAGGTTCTTTGACGTAATCAGTAGTAAAAATGGAGGAAAAATCATTCTCAAAATGATTGAGATCAGTTAAAAACAAAGACCTATGATGCAGATCTTCCCAATGGTAATTCATCGACAGATAAGAATTCAGGAATTTTTTCATTAGTATTGAATACTTGTTAACCAAGATCCAGATTTTATTTTGAAGCTAAGCTCGATATTGAAAGTGACTCCTTAGTGATCACATTCACTGGATCAGATTCAATTGAAGGAGTATCAGAAAATGACTGTATTTCCTAATATGCTAACTCAAAAGGACTCAAAGGCATCGCGCCATTAAAAGAATCAAGTTCTGATTTTGAAGGTACTATCCAAGGATCATCAAAGGAAATAGTACTTGATGTAATCATATTGATATTAGCAATAGGAGGCTGTACGTTGGGATCAGGCAGGGAAAAAGTTCCCAATAAAGTAAAATCTTTAATTAACCGTACCGCAACATCCTTATAAGGGATAGCCAATTTCCGATATGCTGGATACTATCAGTAGAGGCTGGGTTGGATGAATAAAATGAGAGCTAATATCTTTTAACGATCTTTACTTTATGTGGAAACATAATGAGACGAAAGACCGATGATACAATAGCAGTCATGGCGTAAGACCAACTGAGACCCAGGAGAAGGTTGTAATCCAGAGGGGCATCAACCACTTCCACATCCAGATTAATGGTTTTTCCTTCAACCTCTATTGGTAGATCCTATAAAATACCATACGGATGAAAACCTCTTCCATCAAAAACTTTGAGGATAGTTGGTGATTGGTTAATTGTCGAAGAACCAAGTGATTTCCAACATTTTAATGACATAATACACATAGAAGTCCCTTCATCAACAATAGTACGAAAGATACGTTTGTTATTGACTATTACCAGAATTTGAAAAGCCATTTGATGAGGTAGGCGAGGTGTAAAATTCTCTAAATCAAAGATCATTAGGTTTGAATCCTGGAGGTATACAACTCCTAAGGCTAACAATAGTAATTTTCTTTGTGCTAGGCATGATTGCAGCACTTTCAAAGCCAACATTGCTGAAGGGAAATTTCCAAGTCTTCAACATGTAATTCTGAGCAGCTCTCGCATGTGGATTGAAAGCTGATTTATGAAGTACACCATTAGCAGGTGGTTTGTTTACTAAGTCAAGATTTTGTTTCTCGATCTGTAGTGGATCAGAAATTGACGGAGATGTAGTTGTTGCTGAATTAGATGTTTCTGCTTCTTTACCAGGATTTTTACTATCGTAATCTTGCGATCATGTCGCAACCATTAAGATATTCTTTAGCATATTTGAGGAAGATCCAATCATGTTACTATCTTGAGCAGGAAAGGGATCCTTCAAGACAGTAGGTATGGGTGAACCCTTAACGAATTTCGATACCTCAGCTCTATGCGAGCACTCTTTTGTAAAATGATCCTCATCATAGATTAGACAAGGATAGCGAGGTTTTTGTTTATCATCAGTTGGTTTAGTTTTATCGGTTTTATCTTTTGAATATTTTTTTGTTTTTATTCTTACCTTTCTTCTTACCGCTAGTTTTAGGTTTGGTTGTAGATGATTCTACAACATGAATATCAACGGAAGTTTCAATAGAAGAATCTCCTTTCGGTGAATCGGGTAAAGTGATAATAGGAGAAGTCGTCTTGGAATATTTCTTCTTACTCTTACTAGTGCAAACAGAACCAATTACACCATCAGCGGCATGAGAGCCGAAAGGAGTTGTAGTTAATTGACCAGGTCTTGGTAAATCGAAGATTTTATCATACAGAGTACCTAACTGTGTATATACAAGGTCAAGGTATTAAGCCTAAGAAATGACTTGCTCTTTTGTAACAACGCCTCCTTTGGCCACATATTCAGTAATTTTGGGCAATAAAAATTTAATAAACCATTCAGCGAAAATTTGATCTGGAATAAATACCTTCACTAAACGCCTCCTACGTATCCATTCATGAATGTGTCGGATATGTATGTAGATGTACATTGTTTTAATGAAGTCAACAATTCTGTTTCATTGTTGTATCTGACAGGCAACTGAAAATGGGTTAAGAAAGTAATAGCTAGTGCATTAAAATTATTAAATGAGCCTCATGGTAACTCAATGTACCATTTGGTAGCTAGACCAATGAGAGTTCTCTAAAAAGATGAAATCGAATCGAATCATTGATTAGTGAATTGGATGCACACCAGAGGTGATAAGTCATAACATGATTAGATGGGTCCTCTCCTGACTTACCCTCAAACTTTGGAATATCACTAGGCAACTTATTAGGCATCGGCGGCCAATACAGAAGATAAAATATAGGATCATTCATAAGGCACGATAGATCAGGTAAATCTAAAGTTGCTATAAACGGTAACCTATGGCTAGGGTCTTGATAACCTTGTGTGATCAAACCAGTACTAGGAGGAGGATATCCAAGATATCCTGGAATTGGATGCTCATTGGGAATCATGAAACCTCCTGGATAACCAGGATTAACCAGACCATACTAGGGTTGTTGAGGTACTTGATAAGTATACCTAGGGTACGGCTGATACTGATATGTTCGATTTTGTGTAGCCTATCCAAATTGATACTGCCCCTGATACAGTTGATAAGTAAATTGTGGTTGACTAGTGAGAATCGTACTTGTACTAGCTTGTCCTATAGGCATCTGGACTGTAGTCTGAATTGTTGGTCCTGACTGTGGGTAGTAGAAACAGAGCTACAAAGACCTGTAAAATAGGTGGTAGGTTGAATGAAGGTGAAGCAATGTGCTAGAAGTTTGAGGCAGAGTTTGAGGTGTACTAGGCCCAGGCTGCTGAATAGAACCAAGTGCAGGAACTTGAATGGTAGGTTGGATAGGTTTCTGGGTTGGACCAGAGCCTATGGACAGTCCAGGTTGATTAGGTAACCACACATTTGGTTGTAAAGTCTATTGAACTTGAGATGGATCCCACACCATATTAATTTCGGGATATCGACCCATAGAAGGTTGTGCATATGAAGGACCATAACCGGGTTGAACGTAAGTTTGATAATTAACTAGAAATTTTCCAGCTCCTTGTAATAATGGTTGACCTGAAGGAGGTTGAAAACCTTGTGCTGAGTACTGACCCTGAGGTTGATATTGACTTTGAGGCATGTACAGAATCTAGGGTTGGTATTGACCCTGAGGTATGTACTGTCCTTGGGATTGATATTGACCCTGAGGTATGTATTTTCCTTGGGGTTGACCTTGAGGTATGTACTTTCCTTAGGGTTTACCTTGAGGTATGTATTGTCCTTGAGGTTGCTCCCCAAGTAGGAAATATTGTCCCACAGTTTGACTTGGTAAAAAATTACCCTGAGGTTTCCCTCTAGGCGGTAACTGACTACCTTGAGGTTTCCCCCTAGGCAGTAACTGACTTCCTTGAGGTTGAGGATTTGGAATATTTCCAGACATCATTAAAATGTGTTCTATGTTCAACGTTTCAATGTTTGTTCCATTTGGACCAGATGATAACACTTGTTCAATTGGTTGGGGAGTTGCCCCCGAGAAAGTACCAAAGAGCGACTGGTATCCTGAAGGAATAGATGAACCACTGTATAAAAATGTTTCTGGAGATGGAGAAAACATAGATGACTCACTCAAAATAGCTAATGAAGGTTGAGAACCTCTCAGTGTAGTGTAAAAAGGAATTCAGGGTGGTGAATAAGTAAGACCTGTGTTTTGTAAAAAATATGTCAATTGATAAATACCAAGCATCAGTTCTAAAAGGACTGTAGAATATTGATTCACACTCCCTAAGATTCAAAGCTTTTTGGGTTTTGGGAAGAACTACATCTTCGTCTGGACCAACAAGTTCTTCAATACATATGAGATCAGAAGGAAGGTTTTTAGTAATGCGATATCTTACCCTAGGTGAATTAGGATCACTAGAAGTCGAAGTAACAAATCCTGAAGATGGTTCCAACACAACAGGTTCAATATCGGGCTCAGAAATTTCAGGTTCTTTAGCTAATTGACTGGTTGGAGAAGCAATTTCAGTGACTTCGAAAATTGAAATTGGCTCTTGAATATATTCTGTTGTTTGTGATTGATAATCAGGATGAGTAATTATGGATGATTATCCTAGTTCTGTTGATCTAATTCCACTTGTAATCTGAGGGACTAAAGCTTTTAGTCCTTCAAGTTGGTTTGGTGTATACTTAGGGGGTTTCCCTTGGAGTCTACGTGATTGTCTTGGTAATTCAGCCATGATTAAAATTTATTAATCACACGCAATCAAAGAAAATTTTCAATGAAAACTCCTAAAGTCGCTAAGGAAACAAACAAATGAATCACACACTAAAAAATCTAGGAGATCAAACCACACGAAACAGTAAATTCCCACACTAAAAACACTAGTTGGTGATGAAATCCAACATCATAGTTTTTAATGTAGAAATGGTGGTTGGAACAGTTACCCCGACAACCTGCTTAATGAAACAGACCGGTGCAAGTTTATCCACTTAAACCATTTCGAGTGAAGATAACCCTCTGGAGAGTCCAAGTGATTCTAGTTGATGTCTACTCCAAGTACAGTGGGATATTTCCTCCCCCGTCACCTTAGGAAATAATCGTAAAGGTTATGGCCACTAAGGTTACCAACATGAACTAATATACCTGGGGGAACAGTCTACGATCCGACATACGCGCAAGGGCAGGGTAACAAATCTAAATCCCCTTGAAGGCTCCTTGACATAATCAAAGGTATACTAGCAAGTGACCCTGGGCTCCTCAACAATGTTCTATCTAAGGTTTACCGTTGTTAATACGTGCACATCTTCTATCGTTCCCAATGAGATAGAATTGATTATCCCACTGGTTCGGATATGACCTCATGCTTGACTCCTTTAAGAGGAGCTTCCCAGAGCATATAAGTGACTATTGGATTTTTCCTACCACAAGATCGACTACTTGTTTGTTTTAATTGTCTTGGAGTGTTAACTACTCCTTACCCCAAGACACTAGCCTAAGCTAAGTTGGTGGAAAAGAGCCCTAGAAAATAAAAATTATTAGATTGATTTTAATTTAAGCGTTGTTTTTAATAGGTTATTTCTTAGAACAATAGATGCGAAAATGAAACTGATGATATGTAGTGACCCGAATCAAAACACACTAAAAATTTATCTATTATGAGAAACAATTCATTTCCTTTCGATGAATTCTATCTAAAAGAAAGAGTTGAGAAATGAAATCTTTTAAAACAATTCCTTCCTTCAAACAAGAATAAATGAAAAGAAATATAATTTCATGAGAACTCAAAATGATCAATTTCTCAATAAGGAATCCCTTTATCATTCAAGATTGAAACTAAAAACAAAATTTTCTCCAAAAAACTACAATTTCTAGAAATAACACTCAAAACTAAAAATCACTAATTTTGAGATCTCAAAATTCTAAAGACTAAATCTGAATTAAAACTTTAAATATTTTGAGGATGTTTTTCTTAGCTTGTTATCTAACTAAGAAATTCTTTGCTTAGATCAGTAAGAACTCAAAAAACATGCAATTATGGTTTTTTAAGTGAAATTCCAAACTTATCAACAAAATTTTTTTTAAAGATTTGAAAATGAGAAAATGGGATCTAAATCTCATAAAACAATTTCTGCTATGAAGTCAAAATCAGCAAGAAAGCAAGGAAATACCAGCGATCTAAAGGTATACCAAGGCTTATAATCTTTGAGTGGGATAAAGACAAAGCAAAAAACACTATAACATGAAGATCTTTCAGAAAATCATTCAAAACTTAAAAATGCTGAAGAAAACTCTCAACCAAAGCTTTCTGACAGAAAATACAAGTCTTGGTATACACTGAGAATCTAACAAACTAATCCAGAAAATAGAATTTTAAGGTTTTCTAAAAAATTTCAAAGTGTCCACAGGTTTCAGTGTATACAGGTGTGGTCCCACACTATTTATACAAAAAAAAATCAGAGATGCCTACACTGTTTCTAAAAGAAAAGTGCGGATACGAGAAAACTAAAAGGAAAAATAAAAAACACTAAAACATGTGTCAGGGATTCTACAGGGATAAACTACCCAAGCCAGTATAAACCAATAAAAATCAGAAAAAATAAATTCACAAGTCAAAAATAAAAGAAATCAAAGTTCAAGATCCATTCCCCAGTGGAGTCACCATTTTGTTGGATGGATAACTCATTCTTGATGACAAGACAGACCTCCCAAGTGTCCTACGGACAGCTAGCAACAAATAGACAAACAAAACTATTTTCTCTAGATAATATTCGATTCAAAATTAGCTACAACAGAGGTTTTAAAGACCTACCTATGATCTAGTGATGTTTGTAATGATCTTCCTTCTAGTTGTTTGAAAGAGTCGTCTTCAAAGATCTGCAATCACAAACATGGAAAAAATCAAGAGCACCTGCATAGTATAAACTAATTCAAAAATTATATATCTATCAAGATGATCAAGGAATTCAAGAAACAAGCTAATTAATTAAATAATTCATTGATAAAACATGATAAACAAGCTACTTAATTAAAGAACTCATTGAGAAAACAAGTTTTATTTGTATTAACTTTGATGAAGAAAGAGCCTTACAACCGTGTTCGCCTTGATGTTGTACAAGCCTTCCTGGGGTCCGAAATAGGCATTTCCTTTACACTAACAAGATTTTCACTCTCTCAGCTAAAATGCACATGGGTGTGTAATCATTCCCACATAATTATTAGTTAAGAAAGTCTGAGTTTCTACAACATTTCTCCTAAAAAATTATCCAAGTCTAACTCCCTTTGAAGCTGCACTATGGCTTCAATTTATAGGAAAAGAGGAGGTTACAGCTCCACATAAGAGGGGATATAATCTTGTTTTAAAGGGATTAAGCTCCATAAACCAAGGGGTAGGCTCCCATAATGGAGGAATGAACATACATGATAGGAACGAACCTTTGACCGGATAATTGCTTCTAGAAGCTTCGAGATTTGACTGCTGGGTTTCTAAATGTTACTTTCCGCCTTCATTTTACCTTTTACAGGGGTCTGCACTTTTAATAAAGAAAAATTGCATTTAGCTCCACATGCTTTAGAACAAATAGGTGTGGCATTGCAGGCAATGTTAAGAGAAAGTGCGGTACAAGTGTTTTTATGAGCTTTTCTCTCAATTTCAAGGCTTGATTTTAGGAACTTTGATGTTGAAGGCTTCTAAGGGAGTAATATATGAATAATGATGAACTCATATAGACACTAAAACGTCATGGTGAAAAATTTTAGTGTAACAGATAGAAAGAATCTACCCACATCATGCTACTTTCTTCTATCATGGTTGTTAGGTCTTCTATTCTCCTTGATCTTACAAAACCCTTGGAAGTTTAGATGACCTATAAATCTCTGAGTTTGAGATTCATACTCTTGAAGATAGTCACCAAGATTCTCCTCCTTTGGTACATCTCCTTCCTCCATATCTCTTGTTATGACCCTAGTGTAATGATCCTTTTTCAGGAAATTCAATAAGGTGCTCAACATAAATGCTATATAAGTAAAATTGTGCAAAAACAACTTAGATCAGGACTTGTTTCCTCTTATTTATGTTGTATGAGACTTATATATGAATTTTCATCAAAATAAAAATAGTTTAGACTCATTAAACAGATCTCCCAAAAGCTTGACTAGTAAAAAGCACCTAAAGAGGAAGGCTGCAGCAAAATGCAAGCATTGCTTCAAGAATTGTGCAGTTTTAGCAGATGTTTAGAGGAGATCAGCAAGGAGACTTATATTTCAGTCATACGGCAGCAAATTAGCATTATGATAAATCCCTTTCATTATACAGTAGAATTCATGAGTCAATACAGTAATAAATCTTCAGAAAAGAGAGTAGGAACACATGTATAATTGCATAAATTCTTCAACGGCATTATTTTTTAGGAGCTTCAGTAGCTGGATGTTACAACTTAGATCTAGGAAAGATATGTGGATAAAACATCAGATCTATATCAGATCTGGAAACTATATAGTTTTCTCTTCAAGATCCACTTGGAATTTTGACAAAAGCATGCACGAATAAGAGTAGATCTGAGAAACAAGTTGCAGATCTGGAAACTGCTACAGTAAATTTCTGAATATAAAATTTCATTACATTGGATCAGATCTGAACAAAACATAGATCAGCAAGCTAATCTATGGATCACCAAGTGGAAAGCAAAGCCCAGCACAAGAGATCTCTGATCTAAACTATGAGCAAGACACCATGTAAACCCTCATACAGAAATAACGCGGTTTACTCAATGGGACAGCACTGTAGCTCAAATGACACAGAAAACTACTGTAAAGTTGCAGATCTGGAGTACAAGAAGCAGAGACAGTCTTTCAGGAGGTTAGAGAACACCTTCCATGAGAAGAGGCTCCCAAAAATACACTAGATCTCTGCAGATATAGACTCCCACTTGCTGCAGCTCACAAGACAGCTCAGCTCTCAAGATGAGCAGCGTTGTAATGTAAGATGGAGCTTGGCCTCAAGCCTGATAGTGGTTCAATTTAGCAAATTTTCCTCCTTGAATCCTCAAAGGAAGAGGTGAAATCCCTGCATAAGAATTCTAGATACAATCCTCCATTAAACAATAGAGAATGGTATTTGTCTAAGCAGACAAATACTCATAAATATGATCAATCAAAAACCTTCTCTTGCTACCCTCCCTCTCCTTTTATAAGATGAGAAAGCTTTTGCAAACCCTAAACCATCTTGATGAGTTAGCCCTTTTCACATGAGAGGCTTCCTTCTAGAACTCTGCTGTCCCTTTTGGAGATGCAATGAACCTAGACAACGCTGTTGATTTGGTCAAGGTTGACCCAGTCTTTAGCTCAAACCTCTTTCACACCTTCAAGTGATTATTTACATGGCCCTAATTTGTCTTTGTTCACATGGGCATTGATTTATTCAAACTTTTTAGGAGTTTTACATGTCCTCCTTTATTCATTTATTCATGAAATAGAAATTAAAACAAAATTGGATGTTCCTCTTAGCTAAGGCTAAGTGGGAACATCACAGTCCTCCCCTCGAAAATGTTGCTTGTCCTCAAGCAACTGATAGGGTAAGAGTTGTAATTATTCTCCTCCTCCATTGATGGTACCATCAAGGATCAAGCTTTCATCATGGGCCAAGTGCTCATTAAGCCAATACATCAAAAATTTCTCCTCCAAGGCTAACATGATAGGGGCATAGGCCATCCCTTCAGGAGTGTAAAACTCAACATAAATAAACATGGGTGCAACAATATCACATATAAAACATGTATCATGAAGTACAAGATGAAGTTCCATCCAATGGGGTACATATAAAATACCCACTCTTTGCCCATACAAACCCATAAACAATACCAATATATTATCTATGTATGGAAGCAAAATCACATATATGCAAACTGAAATTTTCACTTGAGGAGGCGGGTCACAATCCCACATAAGATACCAATGCAATGCAATCCTTGGCTTGAGTAGATCCGAGTGTGGTAAGTGGTAATCCCACCACATCTTGGCTGCATGGGTCGCTTTGACATGTGTTGAGCCCCAAAGATGACCTTTCCTTTCACCAAATTTCACTTCATTTCCTTTGTCCCTTATCAAATATAGGCTTAAAAGATCAATATGATTGATTATAGTCACTTTAGGAATGTATACAATGACTGACTTGCTATATTTTCATGGTTTTGTTGTTGTAGTAATTTTTGACTAGACTCGGCTACAAAATGCAGCCATTCTGTAGCTAGTCACCTATTCCGCAGCTATCTTCATGTTCACACAGGTTACAGGTGTCACTTAAAGGATAAATGCATATGGTTTAAATCCACAACACTCCTACATAATTTATTTCCCTCTACGAAGTCTGAACATAAATCTACAGGTGGTTATGCACGTGGAGGAAACCAAAACTAAGAAGCGGATTCCTACCAGGACAAGGACTCTACAGATGTCTTTAGCAAAGTACGAGGCCTCCACAAGAGTTCTAATTTGATTTTGATTGAAAAGACACTTATCCCTATTTCTTCTCGAGGGCAGTTATGTATTTATCTTATAAAAATAACTCGGGAAACCGAGAGATAGCTAGCTAGATTGATGTTTTATTGTTAAGTTGTCCAAGACCGTAATACTATGTTTTTGAAGCGTTTTCCTTTAATGAAAGAAGAGAAACTTTAATACAAGATCTGAAGCAATCTTGAGTAGATTTGTGTGCTAATCCAGTGGTAGAGGGCCCCTACTGCCCGAGAAGCTCTGTGCATATTGTTTAGATAAGTAACTTTAGCCTTGTTTCATTCCTAATTTAAGTAGTTTTCTGAACTTTATGTTTTATGCTTACCTAAATCGGATGTTACAGCCAATCTTATTCTTATGACTTGTTCCAAAATATCACTAACACTGAATGAGATATAGTTGTAGCATTTTAGAGATTAGTTGCATTTTTCTGAACTTTATGTTTTATGCTCACTCACATCAAATGTTACAACCAGTCTTGTTCTTATGAATTGTTCCAAAATATCACTAACACTGAATGAGATAGAGCTGTAGTATTTCAGAGATTAGTTGCATTTTAGTTCAGTTGTCATACTCCGGAGGTTAATTACACTCTACTTCAGTTCTGTTCACTGTATTTCAAGTTAATTGATTGCATTCTAGTTCAGTTCTATTCACTATATTTCAAATTTTATTAGCTAGTTGTACTCTAGTTCTATTAAAGTAGACTTAAAGGTCTTCATTATTTACAAAATTTTCTTGTTCTTAATCTCTATTAATACATTACTATCATAGGAACAAGAATTGGTAATGTCATTTTGAAGTCTTCACTGTTCTGCAATTTCTCATAATTTTACAAACTGTCTCTTTCCAAAACTATTCCAAAAGATTTCTAACCCTTGAATGAGGCTTAATAGTGACATTTTGAGTTGTAGAATGGATTGATTTTAGTGTCTTAAGTTAATTTAGAGTAGGGTTCCTTACTATGTTGCAGATAATCTTTTTCAAATGTGTTCCAACAAATCTCTAACCATGGATGAGTTTTTCTCTGTGATATTGTAGGTTGTTGTTTACTTAGAAGAACTTCATTGCATTAAACTCATCCTTTTCTCAAGTTGTTCCAATATACTTCTAATGAATGAATTGGACTAAGTTCATGTTATGAGTTAATTTTTTTGTCAAGTTTTGCATTTTCTGTTCTTAAGTTCCATACATAGTTTAGAATAGATTTTGCTCTGTTTTTAGTGTTACCAACAACTTCTCTTTACTAACACTTAGTTCTTTTCCTCTTAGCATAAAAACACAAAACCAAAAACATTAGAAAAACACTAAACACAACGTATTGGGAAACAGATACCTAGGCACATATAGTGCACTTCACTTCAACAGTTTACTAGCCCTGGTTGACAATTTATGACATCAATTTAGGAACACTAAGTTGAGCGAGACAACATGGCTGAAAGTGATACCCAAGTTAGGTGCCTTTGGGAAGCACCCATCATGATAGAGAATCTCCCTTTGCACCTCAAGGGAGTGGCCAGATTTAGAATTTTTATTGGCCTCATCAATGCCATGAGATCTGCATGTAATATCACTCCTTGTAGGGGCCATGGCCTACATACATATGGTAAGATAATATGTCAAATTAGAAAAATAAACATGCTCCATAAGATCAGATTCTTTACCATTCAAGTCTCCCACACACATGGATTTGGGCATGGGCATTTCTCCTCTTCTAAGAGAAGGAAGAGATGGCTGAAATGACTCTTGCATAGAGTCCCTTGGCTACTCCATCTCCTCATAACAATTTCACTCTTGTAAGTGTTGATGTATTTCCTCCCAATCATAGTGTTGATGTAGTTCCTCCTTCATACCCTCCCAATCAAAACTCCTCATGTTTAGGGTGTAGATCTTTGCTGACTGCATACAGCTGGAAAGGAACTATTTGTGTGCTCTCTGTAGTATCTCTTGCTTAAGCTTGGATGCTTGAGACAAGAATACTTTACCAAGATGATAGATGACCCCTTCATGGATCACATAGCCTCCCCCTTGCTTCATGCCATCTAATTTCATCCCGGTGTGAAGATCTTTGGAGTACTCCACAAGGAGTTGATATCTCCAATATGGATCCACATAACTCAACAATGACAGCACTGATGATACATCTATGGTGGTGCTTTCCTTGTTGCTAATTACTTCTTTGACATTATGCATGCCAAATTTGTTTGTTGGGAGGCGGATCCTCCCCTTTCCTTCCTCCCACAGCACTGTGGCTTTCTCTTTCATTTCTCTAATCCTTGCTTGGTCTATTCTTGGAGCAGTATTTTGTGAGGCTTCCCCCACATGATCAGAATCTAATGGAATTCCAAATGGCTTGCCATGAGGTATAAATGTTCCTTTCAGCATCCTCATAAACATGAGAGAAGGAACTGTGAGATCCTTGCTTCCACTACGCAAATCCATCTTTGTTGTTTGTGTGGAAACATCAGGTGCAAGATAAGTGTGCATGCCTTGAATTATTTGTGGTTTCTCACTCTTCAATTCCACCCACTCCATTTGCAAGGCCTTCCAATCAGTGGTAACCTTCCCCAAGGTAATCAACCACTGGACACCCAAGATGATATTGGTGACTAGTATGTAAACTACAAAGACATGATCCACCAAGGTGTAGGATCCCATAGTGACAGAAAGTGATGGGACATATCTCATGCATTGCATGGTTCTATCTCCTGGGACCAAAATAGGAAACCCATCAAAAGTGTCAGTGGGGATTCCTCTCCTCTGCACAAGGTGAGCATCAATAAAGTTGTGGGTAGCCCCACTGTCAATCAGAATAGACACTCTCTATTTCATGACTGAGCCTTGTACTCTCAGGGTCAAGTACTTAGGCACTCCTCTCAAAGAGGCAAGAGTCCCACTTGTTGGAGCAAAGGATCCCTCTTCACCTCTGGATGGTGATTGATCTTCCTCCTCATCATCACCAGCACTGTGCCCCTCCTAGGTCCTTCATTCCCATATTCCTCCTCAAAATTATAGAAGACTTCTATATAGTGTGCCCTTCCAGTAGCACATCTATGTCTTGGTACCCATGGCTCCTAACAAGTGAAACAAAATCTCTTCTTCCTCAAATCCCTCTAGAGATCAAGGTCAAGAGGATTCTTTAGTGAGCTCTCCTTGGGTGGAGCAAATTTCCCTTCTTTCCCCTTAGAAGAATGAGGGGCTTTTCTTTGGAAAGTTGCCTTTGCTCTTGGCAAGGCATCTTGGAGATGTCTAGCTCTCTCAATGGCATCATGCAAAGTGATGGGCTTGGTAGACTTAACCAACCCATGCAAAGGTTCCTCCTGGCCATCAATGAACATGTAGAATCTCCTTGCTACAGATAAATCAGGGACCATTACTTATAATCTCAAGAATTCAGATATATAGGCCTCTGCATCTCCTGTCTGCTCCAGCTTTTCCAGGCTTATAAAAGGTGCCTCGGGATCTTTCCAATCAAATCTCTCCACTAGTATTCTAGTGAACTCAGCATATGTAGACACATTTCTATGTCCCAATGTAGATAGTCCATGAAACTACCAGTTGTGGGCTTCACCCTAAAAATGAAACGCAACAATCTTAATGGCTTCTACTTCGGGGACTTTATTCAACTAGAAATAGATGTTCAAATTTTCCACCCATGCTTTGGCAGAACAAGAGGATGACTCATCAAATTTGGGAAAAAATAACTTGCCCATAGTATGGTGTCTCCCTTGGAAGAAACCTCCATCTCTGTACTGCTGCCATGGCCTCCTCCGGTCCTTGAGATGGCAAAGTCTTGAAAGCTCAGGTTATCCTTGAACCTCTGACTTTGTGAGTCATATTCCACAAAGTAACCTTCCAGGGAGGTTGGTTATTGTGGTCCATCATTATCTATAGCCAAGAAGGTAGGCATACTAGAGCATTGGGAGGCCTGTAAGACTTGTGGCAAGCTCACAGGTTGACCAGTTCCATAATGAGATATTTCAGAACTCTATCCTTGATGGAATCTCCCAAGGGACTCCATCATTATATCCACCCTCATCTCTTTTATCTCCTTGGAAAGATCTTGCATATTCTCCAAGAGATTTTTTTCAAAATCCTATGCTTTCTTATCCTTATCATTCATAGATTCAAGGGCTTTCCCCTTGTCTTGACCCTTATCAGGGCAATCAGTGGTGGGGTCATACTTTTTATGACTTCTAATTTGGTACCTCCTCTCCCTCTCAGTGGGAGGATCTTCTTCTTCAGAGTGCATCATGATTGGTTCTCCAATGGCAAGCACAGGCTGTGCCAAGAGTGGAGCTCTGATTCCATTGTAATGATCCCTTTTCAGGAAATTAAATAAGGTGCTCAAAAAAAACGTTGTATAAGTAAAATTGTGAAACAATAACATAGATAAGGACTTGTTCCCTCTTATTTATGTTGTATGAGACTTATATATGGAGTTTCATCAAAAACAAATCATTTTAGACTCATTAAACAAATCTCCCAAAAACTTGACTAGCTAAAAAGCACCTAAAGAGGAACGCTGCAACAAAATGCAAGCACTGCTTTAGGAATTGCGTAGTTTTAGCAGATGTTTAGAGGAGATCAGCAAGGAGACTTATATTTCAGTCATACAACATCAAATCATCATTATGATAAAGCCCTTTCATTATACAGTAGAATGCATGAGTCAATATAGCAATAAATCTTCAAAAAAGAGAGCAGGAACACATGTATATTTGCAAAAATGCTTCAACAACGTTATTTTTGAGGAGCTTCAGCAGCTGGAAGTTAAAACTCAGATCTAGGATAGATATGTGGATAAAACATCAGATCTATATCATATCTGGAAACTATATAGTTTTCTCTTCAAGATCCACTTGGAATTTTGACAAAAGCATGCATGAATAAGAATATATCTGAGAAACAAGTTGCAAATATGGAAACTGCTGCAGTAAATTTCTAAATATAACATTTCATTACATGGGATCAGATCTGAACAGAACATATATTAGCAAGCTAATCCATGGATCACCAAGTGGAAAGCAAAGCCCAACACAAGATATCTTTGATCTAAACTATGAGAAAGACACCATGTAAACCCTCATACAGAAATAACACAGTTTACTCAATGGGACAACGTTGTAGCTCAAATGACAGAAAAATATTGTAAAATTGTAGATCTGGAGTACAAGAAGTAGACACACTCTTTTAGGAGGTTAAATAACACCTTCCATGAGAAGAGGCTCCCAAAAATACACTAGATCTCTGCAGATCTAGATTCCCACTTGCTGCAGCTCATAAGACAACTCAGCCGTCAAGATGATAAGCATTGTAATGTAAGATGGAGCTTGGCCTCAAGCCTAATAGTGGTTCAATTCAGCAAAATTTCCTCCTTGAATCCTCAAAGGAAGAGGTGAAATCCCTGCATAGGAATTCCAGATACAATCCTCTACTAAACAACAGAGAATGGTATTTGTCTAAGTAGAAAAATACTTAGAAATATGATCAATCAACAACCTTCTCTTGCTTCCCTCCCTCTCCTTTTATAAGATCAGAAAGATTTTGAAAACCCTAAACCATATTAATGAGTTATCCCTTTTCACATGAGAGGCTTCCTTCTAGAACTGTGTTGTCCCTTTTGGAGATGCAATGAACCTAGGCAATGCTGTTGATTTGGTCAAGGTTGACCCAGTCTTTAGCTCAAACCTCTTTCACACCTGCAAGTGATTATTTACATGGCCCTAATTTGTCTTTGTTCACATGGGCATTGATTTATTCAGACTTTTTAGGAGTTTTACATGTCCTCCTTTATTCATTTATTCATGAAATAGAAATTAAGACAAAATTTAATGTTCCTCTTAGCTAAGGCTAAGTGGGAACATTACACCTATTCATGGTGCCACATTGTAGATCTGATAGTGTAGCTGAATGCTCACACCCATAATGTGAAAATATAGAGCTTTCTTCATGTGCAAGCCCTATTGTAGAATCTCTCCACCTCTCCATTCTAATCTCTTTGATGTCTTTGCTAATGCACTTCATAGTTTGAAGAAGAAGTTTTGAGAACTCATTTCCTCTTGTAAATGAGGGTTTGCCTTCATCTCTTCTGTAGATCTTTCCCTTCCTATGAGAAGCCTCCCTAGATGACATAATGGATGAAGTACATAGGATGAGACAAGATTATGCTTTGTTACCATTGTAATATTCCAAAATGGAAAAGACAGGAATATAGAACATATGCAACATTCCAAATAAATCAAAACATAAACATAGCACTAAAATCTGGAAAATGTCGGAAATATGTTGCAACTCGAAATTACATTAAGATATCATAATCTATGAGAAAAAAAAATGGAGCCATATCATTATATATAACAGCAAATGAAATTACACATTGCTCCAAAAGGAATGCACTCAAGCCACAAGATGGCTGAAATACACTAAAGAAACCAAGCACTAGAAACGTTGTGCTACTACTGCTACTACTGTTAGAAACTATTGCTACTAAGGAGCAGAAACATGTACGGAAGGATGTTAGAGTGCTCAGAATGATCTGTGCTTTTAACCATGGATTCATCTCAACAAACCTAGAAAAACCCAGAAATGGTTTGGCCATATTTTAAGTTCAGAATTTTGGCCTTTTTTGAGTTGCCCGCTGCCTGACTTACCCACTCCCTAGGAATGACTGCTGATATGGGGCTGAAGGAATGATCTATCAGCTACAAAAAAACCCAATAAACTCAATAGGTGAAGGGTTGGTCCCCTCACTAGAAAATAAGCTCAGAAATTGGAGATTTCTCTCCTCCACTGCTACACCCCTGCAACACAACCCAACTCTAAACAGAACTACGTTGTACATGAGACTGAAGCTTGGAAAAATTCTTGATTGTGGAAATATAGTGCAAAATGTTCCAATAGCTTCTCAATGGAAGAGGTGGGATTCCCGATCAGGAACACCCTGTGCTAAACAACACATGGAATCTTAGCTAAACAACTAATGGAAGTTATATGTCTAAACATACCATATATCGAAATATCAAATACATCAAGATGAATAATATGGCTTCCATCCTCTTCCTTTTATAAGACATGATCTTCCAAACCCTAAGACCGATCCATTAATGACACTACTTCCATGAAATGTGTCTCCATCTAAAACTGCGTTGTCCCTTGATTAATGTCCACTCCTCCATGACAACGATGTTGATTTGATCAAAGTTGACCCAATATACATGTTTTATCCCCTGTTCACACCATAGGGTGCTTTATTGAGCTGGAAAGATGATCCAATTTCACATTAGAAGTGGTTTTATTCACAATAAAGAGATTTATGGGTCTCCCTACCCACTTATTCACCTATCTAAGTGACAAAACAAAACTTTAATATTCCAATGAGCTTTAGGATAATTTAGCAATATTACACTAGGCCCTCAATGGAGCACATGATTATGGTTATTGACAGGGTGTGCCCAGGGGCAAGGAAAGGATTGGGAAGTGGAAAAGTGGATATCCAAACTATTCCGGAGTTAGCACTAAGGGTAGTGTTGCACACCACCACATGAGTTGCTGGATTGCAGGCTCCACAGGAGGCCACAAAAACACAGTTACATCTTGTTGTAGATTGCATGACACTGACCCTATACAACTGGGTAGAGGCGATAACAATTAACATGAAGCATCAATTGAAAAAATGCAAGAAAACCAAGCTGAAGCAGTCCGGCTATGGGTCCATATTAGTATTGTTCATCTTGGAATGGTTACCAATATTCCAACGTTAGGAGGTAATAGTTCCGACACCACCAACCTAGAAGACACGGATGGCCCATTGTGAAGATTTGATGCCAAGGTCAGGGGGCAGTCAACATATGTCCTGGAGACCAGAGTTCTTTGAGTGGCTCCGCTAACAGTTGATTGTCGTGGAGGACTAGCCCTACTCTAGCACAGATTTCACTGGTGATGAAGATCTCCTACTCCCAGAAGGAGAGGATTGGGATGAAGTACTAGGTAAGACTCATTTTTAATTTTGAGTATTATGATTTTTTGTTATGCATGTTCTGACATTAATCCTTGTAATTGTAGATGTTGACCCAGAGAGACCTGCAGGTATGTCCCCGATAGCACGATGGATTCCTCGCAACTTTTATGTGGCCCCTCATGGTGAGGGAGGTGAGGAGGATGAAATCATTTGCAACCTAGAGGGAATCTCCTGTGGGATCCCGAACTATGTGTGATTCAATGATGTTCCTCGCACTATAGGGGTGTCAAATCGTGTTCATCGCTTTTTGAGGTAGCTTGTACGGGCAGTGCCATGTTATCATGAGCGTCACGCCGAGTAAACACCTAGGTTTTATTTCCGCATATTTTTTGAGAGAGATGATGTCTCAGGATGTAACCGAAACATACATATTTTTTGAACTTATGATGCACATGGATGCAAAAATTCGATATATATGTATACATCTATTTTCCTATATGGATCTTGTCATGTGATGATGATTTTTTACAAATTACGCAAATGTCTATCTAATACAATGTTAGATACTATATCAGTTAATGCATTCATTCATCTAGGAATATGTTTATATGTAATGTAATAAAAATTTCTTTCCAGTAAATGAACACGAAAATACAACCTTAAGATGTGAGGGTTTCTAATAGAATAATGTCCATTAAGTTGAAGAACAACAAGCTGTGAGTCCAGGTTAACAATCAATGCACGAATTTCGAGGGTAATGGCCTTAGTTAATAGTTCAATAATAGTACTATATTCAACGAAATTTTTTGTAGTTCATAAGGTCTATCAACTCACCAGCAGGATCATAAATCACCCAAGCTGCTGAAGACAAGTTCTGGGTACTGTGAGAAGCACCATCCATGAAACTGACATAAGGGGTAATAGACATATGCATAATAAGCAATGATCCAACAAGCAGGAAAGTGCTCGCAAATCACACCAAGCCAAAAATGTACAAAAATGAAAATCACCTATGTACAAAAACATGCATGAATGACTCATGAATAGTACTTTTTAAGATACAACCCATTTCTGAGTTAATCCAAAGCATGACCTTCATAATCAATAAGCTCATAAGCCCCATTCTACAAAACATGTTTAACAATGTAGGGCCGATGCCACATGGGTTGAAATTTTCCTGCCTCTAGCTTATCGCGAGCTTGGTTGTACAAAAGGACGAGGTCTCCTTCTATAAAGGAGCAAGGGGAAATCAACTAGTCAAAATGAGCTTTGGCCCACTTTTTTTGTGCTTCAATAAACAGAGAAGCAAAGAAGCGAGTTTCATCCAGCCTTTCTAAATAGAGAAGACACTCTTCTTATGGTGAAGTATTCGGCAACAATTCAACAACTAGTTTGAGCGAAGGTATTTCACATTCAATCGGAAGGGTAACTTCCAGACCATAGATAAGCTGGAATGGAGTGAATCTGGTTGCATCCTTCACTGAGGTTCGGTACGCCCAAAGAGTTGAAAACAACATGAGATGCCAGCTTGATTTATGCATCCCAATCGTACGTTGAAGCATAGTGACGATAACTTTGTTCACGGCTTCAACCTAGCCATTGGCCTGAGGATAGTACGACGTTGAGTTTTTGTGATGTAGACCCAACTTCGAAGTTAACTCCACCACCATGTAATGCAGAAAATGGGAACCATGATCGGTAACAATGGCTTGAGGGACACCAAACCTATAAATGACATGATTGAATAGAAATTGTGTGTTGTCTTACCGTTAGCTATAAGTGTAGGCATTTCTTCGGCCCATTTGGTGAAGTAGTCAATGAATACGATGATATAAGAATTCCTTCCGGATGAGTGAGGGTTACATGTCATAAAATCGATGTCCCACTTTGCAAAGGGACCAATGGTAATGATAGGGTGGAGATGGGAAGGTGGCGCGCATATCTTGTGCTAATAGATCTGGCAATCATGGAACTTACGGACAACAATAATGCAGTATTTAAAAATGGTGGGCTAGAAATACCCAACACGAAGAATTTCTGTGCAGTATCATAAACAGACATGTGACCACCACAGGCACCACTGTGACAATCATTCAAGGCATTTTTAGCCTCCTCGAGATTTAAACACTGGCGGAGAATGGAATCAACTCCGATGCGGTAGAGTGTATCTCCGACTATGCGATAAGGTTACAATTGATGATGGATGCGTCAACGAGCATCCTTCATCAACTCAAATCGAAAGGTAGAAGTCTAAAGATATATGATGATATCACCGTACCAATGATCGAGGGTGCTAATAAAAAAAAGTGTGTCGTTTGGAATGCATTCCTCGAAACCAAACGGGGCAGAATTGGAGAGAGAGAGCAGATCAAATATACGAAGACTAATGACTTCATCAAATTGGCAGTAGTGAACTCCAAATCGAACACTTGGAGAATGAAAATCCACTTCGAGTACATGCCCCCCCGCAATTGATGAGTCAATATGTAATTCATAGGGTTGCAATCAGAAATCACAGTCACTGTACGCAACATAATATAGTGATGAAAATGTTGAACAACTTGAACAACATCCAACGCTAACTTCTCGACATGTGCATATTGTGTTTCAGTATCGAGAAGGTTACGAGATAGATAGTAAATGACATGCTCATCACCATCATCATTGTCTTGTACCAAAACCATGGCAATCATGCTAAATGTGGTAGCCAAATAGAGGGAGTAATCGTGATGATAATTCAGAGGATGCAACAGAGGAGCATTGATGAGCAACGTCTTTAGTGCATCGAAGGACTTTTGGGTGATCTCATCCCAGAGGAACAGGACGCCTTGCTTCAGTAATCGCGTAAACGCCGTAGGAAGTTAGCTTTCCCATACAGACTACGTAGCTAATTTCTAAAGTGTTATTGCCTAAATCTACCTCGGGCTGAAAGAAGGCAAAGTTCACGGTAACATCAAACCACGCTCATTTTGGTAGCTAGACCTACCAGAACAGGAGAGGGCTCTCTCTGGGTCAATCTCAGCAAAAATAATCAATAGGGCTTGAGATGACTTGAAATAAAGACTAATTTTAGGCTAGGTATATAATTAAAAGGATTTGATTTGATTTTGGGGGTTTTTGTTGGATCCAAGGGAAAGGAAAATTTTGGGTTTGGGGATGAGGCCTAGTTTTTGCAGAGTTCTGAATGGGGCAAGGAAGGCAATTGTTTTGATGCTTTGAATTGAATGAATGGATAGTTTAGACCGGTGAGGAGCTGAAGAGGGCAAGATGATTTCAAGAATCCTCTTCAAACAGATTAAAACATGGAAAATTAAACAAAACTGAAGGCAGAGCCAAACAATATAATGAATTCCACCTTTATCACTCATTTGTTTAATTTAAGAAGAAAGGAGAAGGGAAATTATACACATAAAACATCAGTGAACTTACAATCACATAGAGAAACACACCATCAAAACATAGAGCCACATGGATCCCAAAGAGTGCTGCAAACCCTGGTCTATTCCTTTGCCAAAATTGTAGAGATGAAATGTACAGTGGAGTTCCAAGCAATCCCAAGTGTCCAACCTCTGAAAATCACTGAAGAATTACAAGATATAGACAAGCCTAACTCATCCCCATGCATCTAGGGGTCGAGCTCACCATTATAGGATCTGTTTCAACCATATCTAAACTAAGAACTAGAAAATAGGCAATGAAACAACTTGCCTCTATAAGATAGGAAACTGATTCATTCACTTACATTTCACTTTTTGGTGAATGAATCTACTTGGATGAGAAAAAATGTGCCAAAATTACATCAAAGTCATGAAATTACATCAAGTTACATCAAGATTTACATGAAAAAGTCAAACTGGCCAAAACTAGGCGAAAATCTGAGCTGCTAAGTGAAAATTAGACCAAATTTCCCAATGCGCCGCGCTTAAAATCTCTATGCGTCGCGCCACTTGGAGGCTGATTTTGAGGGTCTTCCCGAAGTCCAAATTGAGTGTAGGATAGATCATTGGAAATATCTGTCTGTCTACTTTCCAACCCAAGTGGAATTTAGGAATTTGGTTGCCACTTTCCCCTCCAAAAATGAGTTTTCCCAACACTGCTTCCTCTGTGTCCAAAAATTGGCAGAAAGACCATTTTTAAGGTGTTTTTAACCCTTCAGGCAACCCAAAACTTGTCAAAATCCTTATGTAATTAATAGGCATGCATAAATTTTGATTAAAAATCTAGAAATACAAAGTTTTCCTCAAGAGGAGCTGCCAATTATAAGCGTGCGCCAAGTGGCGCTACGCGTCGGGCAGGAAAATCTGTGTTTAGGCCAAAAAAACCAAAATTTGCAAAATGTGTCCCAAATTTATTGAAATTTGGGCTGAGTGTCCTCCATTATGCACTATGCTGGGCCAAGGAAGTTTTGGCCAAAATTTGAAGTTTATTGTACTTTTTACGCTGCCTTAATTCCTTCTTGGTGCATGCAATTCAGTTGTAGAGTCACTGTCTCGGTCATAAGAAGTATCCTTCTCCATGAGAATTTGCAAGGTCTGTGTTGTCTTGTATGATAATGAGAACTTTGGTGTTTTGATTTGATTTCCAAATATATTTCAAATGGGAGGGAATATGGAGGAATGGGGTAATGAAAGTGATGGGCTATAATCAAGTGAAATGGGAAATGGGAATAATAGGAAATGAAATGACTTTAGGGATAGGGAGATAGGCTTAGGAATGACTGTAATGATGAGATAATAGTGAGGGGGAGGAAGAAAAAGGTGATGGGAATAGAATTATTGACACCAAAACAAGTTTAAAACCCTAAGGAAGCACTTCTCAATCAAGATAATAGGGTTTAGTTTTGTACTCAAATTTTTATAACCAATCTCATAATCAACACCAAGCACGAGTTATGAAAAATAGAGGAGTGGCTTTGAATTTCTCGAGCATGGAGCAACCTGAGAAAATTTGATGTTTGGAGAAGAATGGCAAAATTTTGATGTTTCAGCCCAATGCGCGGCTATTGGCCAATGCGTAGCGCTACAGCCAATGTAGCGCCTTTTGTAGGAGGCTTTTGGAGGCCTTCCTCAACTCCAAATTGAGCTCATGATAGCTCATTGGAAAGGTCTTTATGTTTAGTTTCCTCATTTTGAAATATAAATCCGTATGTAGCTATGTTGGACGCTAATAGAAATCTTAATTTTCCAAGATTATGGAAGTGCATCAATTCTCCTGAGGAAACTGTATTTTTGACGTTTCTCTAAAACCATGACACCTGTGTAAAAATTGAAGGATATTTTCGTCCTTTTCCTATTTTGGACACAAACCTCTCTCATATTTCCCAAATTCATCTTTTCTTGCTCAGAAACATCATTTGAGTAAAACCTATCCCGATGTGTGGAACAAGGGATTTGTCGAAATGAATCTAAATGAATGGGATAAGGGGCTTCTAAATTCTTGAGAAAATTTTGGGAAGTATGGAGGGATGTTAGGAAGTAGGGGAAAGTGGAATTTCAAAGATTGAGTGAGGGGAAGAGGTCCAAAAGGGAAAAACACAGGCCTAGCCTAGAAAATTGCCAAGTTATAGCAAGAAACTAGGGTTTGTGTGAAAATGAGGAATTTGAGGGATATCAGTGATGGGAAGTGTTTAATAAGGTACATTAAGGATATTGGAAGGTGTATGGACATCAGGATACAAGTTTTGTTGATGATTTGACCATCCAAGAGAAATTACCTTCAAAACACTAGGAGAGGGAAATGAACCTTACCAAGGCACAACTGAAGCATGAACAATGTGTAAAATGACCCAGTGGAACTTGACGTGATGATGAAAACCCTCTGAATGATGGTACACTCAGATGAATGGTGACATGCACTGACATTTGAACAACTTTGAAAGGAGTGAAAGCAAACCCTAGACCTAATACCTAGTGACCGAATTTTACTTGAAGACTCACTGAAATGACAAAATTTGACCTTGACACCTTAAAATCACCTTGTAAGAGCATGTTTGATCACTGGAGGAAGGCTGAAAAGACTGACACTAACATTGGCTCCAATGGGGATGGTAGCTCCTTGGAGGTGCCAAGAACTACAGATCTTTGGAAAGCAGACAGTGCCTTCATCCATTGGGCAATGGAGTCAAAAAATCAAGCTGAAATGCATGACTGAAAACTGATGACTTGACGACACAAATTGACTCTCACTCAACTAAGAACTGACTCGATACTTAAACACAACCGACAAACTGGAAAATATGCTCAATATGAAGCTTATTCAATACAACCTACTCTAACAGTTTCATTCATCACCTGATCAAGTGAAATGAAACAACCAATGCAACCAAGTAAGTATTCCAGCTGCTGTTTGAATTCTCCGCAAGTGCTCGTTTATGAACAACAAGAGAGAACTACTGAAAGGAAACTCCCATGAAAACTTGTGAACAGATCCGTTGAATACTATGGATTCTCTATCTGCCTCCAAAAACACTGCATAAGGATCTTGAAGTTCATGCACACTGGGACTTAGCTCATCCAATGGATTACTTCTTTTCTCCTCATACTACGAATGAAAAATTTGTTTTGAGCTTTGTGACGATACTCCTGCTAAAAATGACAAAGAGACCAGCTGCCGAATCGAGTTTGTATCAGTACGCGTTTCAAGCTTACATATAGTCAATGGAGAAATACTTTGACTGCAGACATCATCCAACACATCAGCTATTGGATCGTGAAAAACTTGAAAAGACTGTTGCAACCCATTTTATATTGTTTCTGATGAGATTACATGATTTCCTACGGGCTGCTCATTTGAAGATTTACTATGCAATTTACCCTTCAAAAACTAAAATGATTCAAAACAAAATGGTACGGAATCATCTTGTATCATTTGATCATATGTGCCAGCTTCCAAGTCTTCATCTGCAACTTGACAATCAATGGCATTCGGGGGCTGCAAATCTGGATATGAGAAGTCTTGAACAAGGTTTTTATTGCCCTCAAGATGGTCCAAATCAAGACTTGTTGACAGTTAATTTCTGATTGCATGGAAGTTGTCTCTGATGAACTGAAATGAATAAAAAAAAAAAGGCAAATATACTTCACTTACTTCAAAATTTGTTGCACTTTCCTCGTCACTGTCATAGCTGATATGCATTGGTTGATAATTGTACTCGAGCTGCTGAAAGTGAACTTCCTCCTTCCATAAACTAGATACTGATTTGTCTGCAATATTAGCTTATGTTTGGAGAACATAATCATCATCATACTGATCAAACTGAGGCAAATCATCAGTATAAAACACATCATCAAGCATACATGTCAAATCAACATATCTCTCTTCTCCAAGATGATCTACAAAACAATCATTATCAGATCTATGACAACTGGGATAAGAAACAAAATGTTTTGGATCAACAACTTGTTCTTCTTCAATCATCGAGCCATGGGCTTGAACATTATACTCATTCCTTGTGGTGATCTTTTGCATCATCTCTTCTACTGCACTTACCAACATGTCAAGATTTACCTCTAGAGATGTCAATTTCTCCGGATCTATGTTTTTCATCTCTTCTTCCTTCAACCTTGCCCTTCGGATCCGCAAATGAGCCTCTACATCTACTGCACTATTCTGCATCTCTTCAAGTGTTGCAAGATTCCTTTCTCTCAGCTGAAACTCCATTTCCGGATCAAAGGCACCCGAGTAGTGCAAGAGAGCGGATCCAAGAGGAGGTCTTATATTAACTGACATCGAATAATAAACTTGGTTAAATCTGGCTAAAAACTGTTGTACTATCTCCCCTGGAAGTCTTTTCAGCTGGTTATTAATCAGGAAAGGGTTTTTTCTTACCACCCACCTGTCGAGGAAAACTTTAACGAATTGTTGGAAATCTGAGATGCTCGCATCAGGCAGGGTTTTGAACCAACTCTTGACTTTGCCTTGCAAAGAAAGAGCAAAAAGCCTAATACTGACATCCTCTTCATCAACTTCAAAAAGGTCAAGAAAAGACTCAAAATTTAGAACATGTCTCTCAGCAGTGATATTGTCACATTCACCATCAAACCTCGGCAAGTAAAGATAATAATTTGCAGGGAAAGCATGGAGTATAGGAGGTAAAATCAGAGGCTTGTATCGATCTGGAATTTTACAAGGTATAGGGGTATGTACAAATGCTACAGAATCAGTCTTGGTCTCTTGAGGTTCATCAGTTTGAAGATGGTCATCACAAGATTTGGAAGAAAGGTCTTGATCAAGCTCAAAAGCATGCAAATATTTGGTATTCACAATCTTCAAAGGGAAGGAATCAAATGCAGGCCGAGGATCTTTTCTCAAATACAATATACTTTGCAAAGCCTTCTTGACATTCTCGGGAAAAGAGAAGAAATAATTTATGACAAAGAAAAAAATGTCTTGGATGAAATTCCAACTTGAATACCTGATCTTTCCATATTGTCCTTTCATGTTTCTGCTGGTCAGGTTCATCCTCCAGTGGAGTCCTTGGATCTGATCTCGAAACTGATTTAGAGTCGCCAGGTGAATGATTTCAGCCTTGCGGTGTCTGATCGTTGTCCACCATCAACAATCAGATCTGAACTTGATTAGATCTTACTGAGGAAACCAAATGTTCAGTTCATAAACTAGATCGGAGATTGACTGAAGCAACATTCATCTACTTTCGCTAATGCAAAGCAAGAGCATTTCGAAGGCTACCTGGCTAACTTCAGGCTCCGTCTGTAGTTTATAAAGCAAACAACAAACTTTCTATTCCCCAGTATGGTCGCCACTATGTTATTGCCTAAATCTACCTCAGGCTGAAGGAAGGTAGAGTCTAGGGTAACATCAAACCACGCTCAGTCTGGTAGCTAGCCCTACTAGATCAAGAGAGGGCTCTCTCTGGGTCAATCTCAGCAAAATAATCAGTGAGGCTTGAGATGAATTGAAATAAAGGCTAATTTTAGGCTAGGTATATAAGTAAAAGAGTTTGATTTTGATTTTTTGGGGGTTTTGTTGGAATGAAAGGGAAAGATAGTTTTGGGTGCGGGGATGAGGCCTAGTTTTTGCAGAGTTCTGATTGGGGAAATGAAGGAAATTTTTTTGATGCTTTGGATTGAATGAATGGATGGTTCAGACCGATGAGGAGTTGAAGAGGGCAAGAGGCTTTCAATAATCCTCTTCAAACAGATGAAAACATGGAAAATTAAACAAAACTGAAGGCAGAGCAAAGCAAGCTAATGAATTCCACCTTTATCACTCATTTGTTTAATTTAAGAAGAAAGGAGAAGAGAAATGATACACATAAACATCAGTGAACTTACAATTACATAGAGAAAAAAACCATCAAAACACAGAGCCACATGAATCCCAAAGAGTGCTGCAAACCCTGGTCTATTCCTTTGCCAAAATTGCAGAGATGAAATGTACAATGAAGTGCCAAGCAATCCCAAGTGTCCAACCCTGAAAATGACTGAAGAATTACAAGATATAGACAAGACTAACTCATCCCCATGCCTCTAGGGGTCGAGCTCACCATTTTAGGAGATGTTTCAACAAGATCTAAACTAAGAACTGGAAAATAGGCAATGAAACAGCTTGCCTCTATAAGATAGGAAACTGATTCATTCAGTTACATTTCACTTTTTGGTGAATGAATCTACTTGGATGAGTAAAAATGTGCCAAAATTACATCAAAGTCATGAAATTACATCAAGTTACATCAAGAGTTTCACATTTGGAGATAAAAAAGTCAAACTGGCCAAAACTAGGCGAAAATCTGAGTTGCTGAGTGAAAACTAGGCTAAAATTCCCAATGCGCCGCACTTGAAATCTCTATGCGAAACACCAATTTGAGGCTGATTTTGAGGGCCTTCGTAGAGTAAAAATTGAGTGAAGCATATCTCGTTGGAAATATATGCCTGTCTACTTTCCAACCCAAGTGAAATTTCTGAATTTGGTTGCCATTTTCCCCTCCAAAAATCCAATCTCCCAACACTGCTTTCTGTGTGTCCAAAAAGTGGCAGAAAGGCCATTTTTAGGGTGTTTTTGACCCTTCAGGCAACCCAAAAATTGTCAAAATCCTTAGGTAATGGGTAGGCATGCATTAATTTTCATGAAAAATCCAGAAATTCAAAGTTTTCTTCAAGAGGAGCTGCCAATTATAAGTGCGCGCCAAGTGGCGCTACGCGTCAGGCGGAAAAATCTGTGTTAAGGCCAAAAAAATCAAAATTGACAAAAATTTTCCCAAATTTCTTGAAATTTGGGCTGAATGTCCACCATCAAGTGTTATTCTGATCCAAATAAGCTTCAGGCAAAATTTGGAGTCTATCATACTTTTTACGCCGCCTTAATGCCTTCTTGGTGCATGCAATTCAGTTGTAGAGTCACTGTCTCGGTCATAAGAAGTATCCGTCTCCATGATAATTTTCAAGGTATGTGTTGTCTTGTATGATAATGAGAACTTTGGTGTTTTGATTTGATTTCCAAATATATGTCAAATGGGAGGGAATATGGAGGAATGGGGTAATGAAAGTGATGGGCTATAATCAAGTGAAATGGGAAATGGGAATAATAGGAAATGAAATGACTTTAGGGATAGGGAGATAGGCTTAGGAATGATTGTAATGATGTCAAGATAATAGTGAGGGGGAGGAAAAACAAGGTGATGGGAATAGAATGATTGACACCAAAACAAGTTTAAAACCCTAAGGAAGCACTTCTCAATCAAGATAATAGGGTTTAGTTTTGTACTCAAATTTTTATAACCAATCTCATAATCAACACCAAGCACGAGTTATGAGCAATAGAGGAGTGGCTTTGAATTGCTCGAGCATGGAGCAACCTGAGAAAATTTTATGTTTGGAGAAGAATGGCAAAATTTTGATGTTTCAGCCCAATGCGTCGTGCAAGTAACCCAATGCATAGCGCCTTTTTGCATGAGGCTTTTGAAGGTCTTCATCAACTCCAAATTGAGCTTATGATAGCTCATTGGAAAGCGCTTTGTGTCTAGTTATCATTTGACTCATCAAGTAAGTCATTTGACCAACCAAGCTAGGAGAAAACTTGATTTTCCCAAGGTCACTTCAAAGGTGCATCAATTATCCTAAGGCGACTGTATTTTTGACATTTCTCTAAAACCATGACACCTGTGTAAAAATTGAAGGACATTTTTCTTCCTTGGCCTATTTTGGACAAAAACCTCTTCAGGTTTCCCAAATTCATCTTTTATGGCTCATAAACATCATAGAAGTAAAACCTATCCCGATGTGTGGAACAAGGGATTTGTCGAAATGAAAGGGATAAGGGGCTTCTAAATTCTTGAGAAAATTTTGGAAAGTAGGGAGGGATGTTAGAAAGTAGGGTAAATTTTAATTTCAAAGATTGAGTGAGGGGAAGGGGTCCAAAAAGGCAAAACACAGGCCTAGCCTAGAAAATTGCCAAGTTATAGCAAGAAACTAGGGTTTGTGAGAAAATGAGGAATTTGGGGGATCTCAGTGATGGGAAGTGTTTAATAAGGTACATTAAGGATAGAAGAAGGTGTATGAACATTAGGATACAAGTTTTGCTGATGATTTGACCATCCAAGAGAAATTACCTTCAAAACCCTAGGAGAGGGAAATGAACCTTACTTAGGCACAACTGAAGCATGAAAAAGGTGTAGAATGACCCAGTGGAACTTGACATGATGACGAAAACACTCTGAATGATGGTACACTCAGCTGAATGGTGACATGGACCGACATTTGGACAAATTTGATAGGAGTAAAAGCAAACCCTAGACCTAATACCTAGTGACCAAATTTTGTTTGAAGACTCTCTGAAATGATAAAATTTGACCTTGACACCTTAAAATCACCTTGTAAGAGCATGTTTGATCACTGGAGGAAGGCTGCAAAGGCTGACACTAACAAGGAGGAAGGAGAGGGGAGATTAATGATAGCTTCAACTTTGAGTTGATCGAGACAAATCTCGTATTTGGAAACAATAAATCTTAAGAGTCTACTGGAGTCAATGCAGAAGACACAATTATGTGGATTCAAATGGATGTTATAGCGTCAAAAGCGAAGAAAAATCTAATGGAGATGATCAGGATGGTCTTTATGCTTAGCCGAATGAGCCGGAAGGTCATCCAGATAAGGCTGAATAATGTGCTTGATATCGTGGAAAGAATATAACATTTCTTGCTGAAATGTAGCCCCGAAATTTTTCAGACCAAAAGGGAGATTTTTATAAGAAAAAGTACCCCAAGGATAGATAAAGGTGGTCTTATGTTGATCATTCAGAAGAATGCTAATCTGGTTATACCCAGAAAACTAGTCCATAAGGGAAAAAATCTCACTCCCAGCACAGTCGTCAATGATTTGATCAATAAAAGGAGTAGGATAATTATCCTTAGGGAAATCATGTTTAATGTCACGGTAATCAACAAAAACATGAATGGTACCCTATTTCTTATCTACAAGAACAATATTGGAAACCCATTCTGTCAACGGATTTAGATAGATAAACCCAACTTTAAGAAGTTTTTCAACTTCTCCCTTAATAGTGGCAGCCTTTCTAGGGTGCACAGGATGAAGACACTGGCGAACAGGCTTCGCACTAGGATAGGCAGGAATCTCATGCACCACTATACTTGTATCGATGTTGGGCATCTCTTCGTAATACCATGTGAAAATGTTGTGAAACTCATGAAAGAGACTAGTATAGACCTGAACCTCATCGGGAGAACAAGTCACCCCAATATGGATGTTCTTGACAATTCCCAGTTTGACGGAAATGTCGATAGGCATCGTTTGTGTGATGTTACTCAAGTTACCTTCCGTAAAGACTTCGTGTGTCAAAATAGGCATTTTAAGTGGAGGAGAAGGAACCTGAGAAGCAAACCTCTTGAGACACGTAGACATGGCCCCAAGGGTAGGCATGAATGAGGAACGATGATGACTATCATCCCAAGAAGGATCCTCAAGAGACATAGTTTCCACGATGGCCTCATCTGAAGGAAATATCTCTCTCAAGGGATCAGGTGAATCTGAATCATTGAGCCAGGGGGATTGAGAATAAGTATCAAGAGACATGCCCAAAGGAGCATGATCAGGAGGTGGAAGACCCAAAGCTGAAATAAGTTCACAATAATCAATCTCGATCGGACTTAATGACATCGAATCTCTAAATGAATCAATCTACTTGGGTGAAGGGATGATCCACGGATCGCCAGACCTGGGGATCATATTAACCTAAACAGTGTTAGGTGGAGGAAGAGGAAAAATACCCATGAGGGCAGGATCTTTGAGGAGACCTGGCCCTATTGTCTCGTAAGGCATAGGAATTTGATCTACGTACGAAATGTTGTTCTCAGAAGAAGAAGTGAAAAACGACAACTGATCGACAATAACGATCTTTCTTTCGTGAGAAAATCGCAAAACATGAAAGAGAGTGGACATAACACACAACATGGCGTGGGTCCAACTGTGACCAAGGAGAATATTGTAATTGAGCTTGGCGTCAAATACTTCAACCTCGATGTTGATTGTTTTCCATTCTGGAGTAATCAGTAAAACTAGCAAGAACACCAAGAGGTTTAGATTCCCTTCCATAAAATGATTCTAGAGAATTTGGAGATGAATTCAGAGTTGGAGAACCAATAGCTTTCCAGCAGGCAGATGACATGACGCATGTAGATGCACCCTTGTCCACGACTGCTCATTGGATATTCAATCCATTAATGCCAACTTGGATGATGAGCGCAAGCTAGTGAGGGAGAAATGGGACAAAATTCTCCAAGTCAAAAGTGATAAGGCTCAAATCAGCAGGATCAAGCCCACCGATGGCAGATAGCAAAGCCTTCCATTGAGATGGACAACTTTGAAGTGCTTCTACTGTAGACATCGCAGATGGCACCTAAGCCAAATCCTTAATAGTACTATAATTTTGAGCAACACAAGCGTTAGGATGGTAAGAATACTTATGAAGTACACCTTTGGAAGGTGGTCGTACAACGGGCTGAGTACTGGGCCTTTCAATCTAAAAAGGGACAGAAGCAGGTGGAGGAGGAGGACTATCAGTGATCTCTTTCCTCGTTTCTTGACGTGGTTCGGTATAATATTTCAACTGGGTAGCTATGGAAATAGATGCAGGACTGTTCATCATGAAAACCTAAGAGCCAAATGGGGTAGAGGACTGAGGTTACTCTACCAACTGAGTCTGCTATGATGGAAATGGTTCTTTGAGAACATCCACAGTTCCTTGGGTGCCTTTGAGCAATCGACTCACTTCGGCCCATCGAGGATAGTCCTTGGTGTAGTGCATTTCATCATAAATCAAGCAAGGATACTTTAGTTTACCCTATGAACCATCATCAATGCAATATTTGTGATAATCTTGTTTTGGGGTATCATCTTTGGCCTTACCTTTACGCTTATTTTTACCCTTGGAAGTTTTATCTGTTGGATTGGCCTGAATGATATTCACATCCATGGTTTTACAAGAGTTCAGGGTTGGCTGAGAAGTAGTATCATTGGAAGGAGTATAGTTTTTCTTCCAATGATTCTAAGGAGAAGAATTTTGAGAAGTCTAAGGCACGTGACCAATGATACTGTTGACGGATGGTGTCACTAGTGCTTTGGAAGTTCTAGGTCTAGGAGCATCAGGCAAGAGATCATACAATGTGCCAGACTAAGAGTACACAAGATCAAGGTACTCAGCACAAGTAATGGCTTGTTCTTGAGTAACGCATTCCCCCGTAGCAATGTCCTTAGAAATAGGACTGATGAAAGAGGTAGTGAACCAATTAGTTAGAAGCTAATTAGGAATCTCAAACTTCATCAGGCGACAATGAAGCCTCCACTCATGAATATGATCTGAGATATGAGTAGCTCGATCTTGCTTCAAGGATGTGAGGAGTTGCGTCCTGGTTTCATATCGAACTGGTAACTAAAAGTGCATGAGAAACACCATGGCTAAAGAATTGAAATCCTGAAAGATGCCACGAGATAACTCGATGTACCACTTGGCAGTGGCACCAGTAAGAGTCTGTTGGAAAAGACGGAGTCAGATATAATCGTTAACCCAAGAGTTAGAGGAACACCAAATATGGTAGGTCATAACATGCACTTGGGGGTCTTCTCCGGACTTGCCCTGAAATTTGGGATAGTCACCAAGAATTTTGGTTGCAACCGGAGGCCAATACAGGTTATGAAGGATCGGATCATTCACCAACTTTGACACATCAGGTAGTTCCAACGTTGCGAGAAACGATAATTGAGGATTAAAAGGCATTGCAGGCCATTGATAAATACCAGTGTTAGCATTCCACCCAGGTTGAGAGAAATTATGCCCCCATATGTTTTGTCCCGGAGGATTCTGTCCATAGGGATTATAAGCCTAATAGTTCTGCCCATACTAGGGTTGAGGATTGGGATACTGATTATGAGCATACCACTTAGGTCCTTGCTGAGAAACATATGGATTTTGTTGAAGAATGTAAGCATTGCCTTGAGGTGGACTATACACCATCTGGGATTGATTTTGAGGGTAATAAGTGAAACCTTGGGGCACACTATATACTGCCTGAAATTGACCTTGAGGAGAGTAAGTAGCACCTTGAGGTTGAGCAAGTTGTCCATCCAGAGCAGGTTTAACGGATTGTTGAGTAGGTTGAATAGGTTGAACCAGCTTCCAAGAAGGTTGAGCAGGTTGAATTTCCTGCTGAGGTTGGATAGGCTATCCTTGTGGAGTAGGTTGGCCTGGATAATAACAGCCATCAGGTTACCCTTGTGGAAGAGGTTGGCTCGATGGTTGGGATGGGCTAGGTTGCCCCTGAAAACCAAGTTGACACGACACAAGACCCTAGGTTTGTCCTTCTTGTACAAAATCTTGGCCTTGCTGAACGTAAGGTTGTTGTTGTTGCACAAAAGGTTGTCCCTATGGTGGATACATTTTCCCCCTAGGAACATAAAATTCTCCTGGTTGAAACTGAGGTTGACTAGACGGACCATAGGGTTGTCCTTGTTGGACCGAAGGTTGTCCCTGCAAGGGTTGTCCTTGCAGACCATAAGGTTGTCCCTGTGGACCAAAGGGTTGTCCTTGTTGGACCGAAGGTTGCGCCTGTAAGGGTTGTCCTTGAAGGCCCGAGGGTTGTCCCTGTAAGAATGGTCCTTGATGAGAAATGGTCTGATAAGGATTAGACGAAGGAAAATAAACAGGTTTATTGGGATCAATTGGAGGAAAATATACAGGATTATCGTATGCATCATAATGATGTGGAGGATTGCGAAGAGCTTGCGACCGCTGAGAACCCTGAGGTGTGGAATTCTATGACTGAGAATATGGAGAGGGAGTATACCGTCACTGAATATCTAATAGATAGTCATCGAATGTATAAGTGGAAACCATAGGTGCAATGCATGTAGGATGGGTTTCCACAACGCAAGGGTGTGATCCACTCACGGCAAGCCTAATGGGCATCGTGGGATTGATAAAGATAGACTGGCGAACAACAACAGACCCTAAATACTGAGTTTTACTAACAACCTATGTAGAAAGTTAGATTGGGATAGATGTAACAATGGCCGATGAGATGGGTGTCGAAGGAGACATTCCTAATGTAGGAAAAACCAAGCTTCCAGTGGGAGCCAATGTACTCGAATGTGCCATGGATGCAACACCAGAAATGATCTGACCGAAAGTACAATAACCAGGTGGAAGACACACCGATTGAGGGGAAGGTTGATTGGAGACATACGGGAAATCTTTCGGGAAAATTTGATATTCCCCAGTGGAAACATGCAGTTCTTCACTGCCGACAGGACTAGAAGAATCCATATCTAACGAAGTCGTAAGATCGTTGAAAAGACAACGAGGACTAGTAGGTAAAGCAACGGCTAATAATGGCAATCTCTAAGTAAGAGGAGGGAATTATTCCTCACTCCCAAAACTAGGCCAAACACTATGAGGTGGCCAATTGAAATCAACCGACCCTTCAGGAGGAGACCAGGTAGTGAGAGGCAAGACACTTGGGAGGATAGGTTGCGAAGACTCGATAGACCTAGTGGACAGAGGTGTTTCCAAAGAAACGTCAGGAAAAGGACTACCACTAGGAGGCAATGAAGAAGATGACGAAACTGGTGGTTCTGCCATTGTGACAATGTTTCCAAAATAAGAAAGAAACGAGATGGCCTATTCGAGGCTTCAAGATCAAACACTAAGGAACTACAAAAAACAAACCAAGCAGAAAAATTTAACATCCATGTGATCATAGGAAGTTAATTTATGACATTGAAATGGAACTTTTCTATTTCATTTTTTAAGAGTAGAGAAACAGGCAAAAGATGACTCTAGTCACTTTTAGATTGGACGAGCATGAAAGGACAAGTGCTCGATGATATTTTCACTTTTAGAGAGTCACGAAAAGACCAAAATGACTACTCAGGTAATATAAGCAAGAGGGTGTACCAAGTTTCTGTGAAATTCCATATACACCTTGGTGATCAAATGAAAGACAAATGACCAAGGACTTGACGTACGTGTAGGTAGTTTCCTCGAATGTTGTGCTCAATGTATCGTGGTTACAGGGCGGAAGACTCGGCTTCCTATAGATAAAGGATTGCAACCTATGAGGGTCTCCCTTTATATACGCGATGGTATAGGGAGCACAAGTCCATACTAGTGCTGTTTAATGCCAGGTGATGAATGACAACTACTAGGTTTAATGATGCCAGAACATGTCACTAGCCTAGACCTCTAAAATATGTGCGTTAGGTTTCAATTCTTCCTTAGGTTGATTAAATTCATTTTAAGGTTGATCTTGAATTAGAGTTTCGATTTCAAGGCCTTACCGAATGTGATCTCAAATTCCTAAATGCATATTACATGCAAAAGAACATCATTTCCATTCAATGAATGCTAGCTAAGAGAAGGATAGGAATCTATGACAAATTAGCAATCAATGAAAACATAAGAAGAATTTTGCTAATGCATCTAATACAACCAAACAAAAAAATGAAAACTCTTTCCTAGTTTGCTAAGAGCTAGTTATGCAAAAGAAATTTTCCATTTTCAATTCAAGCAAAAGAATGCAATTTTTTGTTTTTTAGATGAATGAAGCACACAATGCACTGCTGCACTAAAAATGAAAAAAAAGTATAAGTTTTGAGCACTACGAATGTAAAGTTCTAAAACAAATAATTCAAATGCAATACAAACATAAAATGCACTCAAAACAAGGATGCACTCTTCCAAGCAAACGAAGGGCTTTCAAAACGATCCAATAAGCAATGTAATCTATGCTTGAAGTGACAAAATGGAGAGTCAAACGAAGACAAAAGTAATCATCCAGCGAACCAAAGACACAAATAATTGAGAGAAAGACAAACATAATCTGTCAGCAAATTGAAATGACAAAGATCAAAGTGACTCGAACTTAACTCAGAAGGTTCAGTGAGGAGAGGGCCGAACAAACAACACAAGACACCTAGAAACCCTAGGCTACAAAATCCACTAATAAGATGATGGAAAAATAGCTGAAAAGACCAAAACTACATAGTCAAAAAAATCCCAATAGACCAATTGCAAGGTAAAAAACCAATATAGAGCCAAGAACTACTAAAAAAAACTCAGCAAAGAGGTTAAATCAAATCCTACATGATTCAGTGCAACTATTAGGTTGTAATCCGCGCCCAACAAGGGTTGGCGCACCTGTGACAAAAGAAACATGCGCCAATCGGTGCAAATGTTCAAGGAAAAACCGCACCAAGCTAGAAAATCATGGGAAAAAATAAAACCACTGAGGAGAGGTCAGACTTGACACTCTAGAACTGAACAGGATGGTTTAAAACAGTCAGGCAAGTCAGGCAAAGTAGAAAAATGATTAAACAACCAAATTTGACTTGACAAGCCAAATGTTCAACAAATAATGAGACCAAAAACACACGTTTATCCCTAAAAAAGTTGCCAACTTGTTGTGTAGGTAAATCCCCTCTACGTATAGAGGTGATCCCTCTAGCCCTAGGGTGGGTCTAGCAGCAAGAGAACATGCTAATGCGTCGATTCCTAGTTAATTAATGAAACTAAGTCAGGATATATTTTCCTACCTTTGATCCAACGCACTTGTCATAGATGTGGTGGCAGTCTCCTGATCTTCATCCTGACATGTCACGATCCTTCAACTATGGTACTTAGGTTCCTGCACAAAGGTCAGTGTAATATTCCAAATTTAGCATGCAACTAATTGGAATATTAATTTTTGTTTTTATCACCTAACAACTGAATAAATGGGTAAGGAAGCCCATGAATATTAAAAATATGAATAAAATCCCTCATAATGTGAAAGGGGATAGTCATAAGAGCTGGATTTCACACCCTTATGTGTGAAAGACGAGATTTTCATGGAGACAAGGTCAAGTTTGACCAAGTCAACAGTGATGGGAGAGGAGGTGGAGAACACTTTGAGAGACAACACAACATGAATGGGAGGAGGGCTCTTTGGCAAAGGAAACCCTAATGATTGGGACCCATGGTGAGAGGGCTTCCATTTGTTTAAAAGGAGGGCAAGGCAACCATTTTTATTCATGTTTTTTATTATTGATTTTATGGTCTGGAAGACTATTTGGCATTCTCTTACTGTTTAGCAGAGTTGCAGTCCTGCTTAGCACAAGGATTTCCTGTTTCGGAATTCCTTCTCCTTTCAAGAGAGGCCTCTTGAAGGAGTTTGCACTTCATTTCTCCACATCCAGGCTTGAGGCCAAGCTACCTCCTTCAGCTACAATGCAGTTTCTGTTGAGAGCTAGGTTGTGTTGCAGGGTGTTGTAGTGGAGGGTTGACAACACCACTTCCAGGGCTTGTTTTTCAAAGGAGGAAGCTTCCTTTCCTTTGGGACACCAGTGAGGAAGATTTTGGAGCTTATTGCAGATCTTGGCACTTGGCCAATACATTCCCTTTATCCTACAACACAATCCCTTTCCTAGACTGCGTTATTTTTAGTGTGCATCTACAGTGAGGGTTGCAGAGAGTGTTTGGAGGGTGAGATCTTCAGTGATAGGATCAACATTTCACTTGGAAGATCCATTAGAGGAGGTATACTTGTTTAGATTATGCATCATCTTCAAACATCTCCATCTAGTTCTTCAGTTGTAGCTGCTACTCAGTCTTGAGACTGAAACTCCGGCATTTTTCCACTTTTGCATATTTCAGCCAATCCTTCCAGGATTGTCTTGAAATTGTCTTTGGGAGCTTAGATATTCACTCCCAATGTTGTATAAGCCATACATTTGTATATCCATGTATTGAAATTTTCTAGCAACAATTACTCCTTATAAAACTACGCTATCATAGCCTTGGGCATCCTTGTGTAGCAGTGTTTTGCATATTCTATGTACATTTTTCTTGAGGCTGATTTTTCCTATATTGAGTAACTCTTTCCTCAAGATCTTGTATCTATTTGCTGCTATAAGACTAATAAAATGGATAGATGTTCTTCTTAAATTTTCTGAGTTGATGTAACACTGCTCTTTCATTATTATGTTCATGGATTGTTGTAGCTCCACTTTTGGAATATCTTAAGGTATTCCCAATAGTGTTGATTTTCCCTATTTTGGGATATTACAGTGGTATTAGAGCATAATTTTGGCTCAGACTATGAGTTTCAGCCATTATGTTATCAGAAGAAAAGAAGAAGATCATAATTTTGGAAAGAATGAGCCTTCTCTCATCTCTTTTCAGAAGCAAGAAGGACCTCAACAAGGAGGTCAAGCAAAGAAGAAGTAGTGGGATTGTTGTGAAACCAGCTCCAAAAATAGAAGAAAAGAGATATCAACGCCTTAGAAATAAGCCACTTTGAGGGGGAAACCTCCAATACATTACATGAATGAACCATTCTTGGATTATACAAATGACAAAACCTCCTTTCTATATATAGGAGTCCATGGGGCCACAATGTAATCCTAGCCGACCTAACATAAATAATGTAAGGGAACAGTAATAACAATATCGGGGTTACAGGGGTACAAAAATAACAATAAGGGGGGCTACACTAACATAATAAGGGACTACATTATTAATATAGGGACTTAACTTGCCTCTCTCCTTCAAACAAGTGTTGTCCTCAATGCTTGATTATTTCTTGATGCTTCTATATAAAATTCTTATCCTCCCCTGTGGAATATTCTACAAGAAAATTATTCCAATTGCTAAGATACTCTAAAATTGATCGTAATTTTCGAGTTCTTGTTTCTGTAACTACTTCAAAACTTCTTTCGATGTGATGTTGATCTTCATGTTGTTTCATTAGATTCTGCACCAAATTTAGGTTATCCTTTGAGAGTTGGAGAACTAGTTGTTGATGCTCGATGTGATCTTCCACTAATTTATCATCCATATTAGCTATTATTTGATCCTTCAAACCATCCAACTTAGCCTCCATTTCTTCTTTTAAACCATTTATGTCATCTTCGGTTTCTCTTCGTAAGATCGAAAATTGTTGCGCTTGGTGCCGTAATTTTGATATCTCACACTGCAATTATTCCTCTTCATGTGTCATAGTATAGATTTTTGAGAGATTAATGGGTATGAAATTATTTTTTTGAGGCATTATAGAACCCAATACTGATAAAAATTCTAAAATATGCCCTTGGAATCACTTCAAACTGCTTTTTCAAACAAACGTTATGCAATTTTAAAAACCAAATACACACCTTTTTCTTACTTTTGAGGAGCTCGATATTGAAATTGACCTATCTCTATACTTACAGATCCTAAATATCTGAATTTTTGCCTTGTAGTATTCGTCTGAAGCTTCTTTCAAATGCCACAGGTATGACTTAATTTGGATTCTTCAAGGAAAAGCTATGTCCAATCTCCCACAATGACCTAATTATGGACTGGTTCAGTAGAGAAAAATTTTACGACTTGCCACGTGTTACTGTTTTCTCCTTTGGCTCTAAAATTTATAGAAACAAAACTATAGTCCGTGTAATTATAGTCAATTTTTACAGAATTCCAATCCAATGCTCAGAGAGACAGTTATGAAGATTTTCCCACGATCACCTCTTTGAGATGAAATTCGGGAGCCTGAAAATGACCTAACTTCCACAGATCATATCTCCAAAAATGTTGCATAAAAAGCTCTGAAATTTTGCGACATGGTTCCTCATGATTTTGGCTTCGTACTCTAAAAATTTTAGCTTCTAAACCTTCATAGAAAAAATATTATAGCGAAAATTCCACGATGACCTTTTTAAGTGAAATTCAGGAGCCTGCAAAATGCCCTAACTTCCACAGATCATATCTCTGAAAATATTACGAACCAAGCTCTGAAATTTTACGAAGATGTTCCTCAAGATTTCGGCTTCGCACTCTAACAATTTCAGATTTTTAACCTTCGTAGAAAAAATGTTATAGCGAACATGCCACGATGACCTCTTTGGAGCAGCGAAACCCTAGAATCCAAATCTTTGATACCAAATGTTGTGAAAATAGCTCCAAAAATAGAAGAAAAGAGATATCAATGCCTTATAAATAAGCCACTTCGAGGGGGAAACCTCCAATACATTACATGAATGAACAATTCTTGGATTATACAAATGAAAAAACCTCCTTTCTATATATAAGAGTCCATGGAGCCACAATGTAATCCTAGCCGACCTAACAATAATAATGTAAGGGCACAATAATAACAATATGGGGGTTACAGGGGAACAAAAATAACAATAAGGGGGGCTAACTAACATAATAAGGGACTACACTATTAATATAGGGACTTAACAGGGACTATGCCCTTTCCTTTTGAAAAAGAGGACAAATTGCAGAAAGATGAAGGACACTTTGATCACAAGATCCTAAGTGAATACCTTGTTGAGTACAAATCTCAACCTAGAGCCTTCAGGGAGACTCTAGCTTTCCCTCAGTTCATTCAATTGGAGGAAGAGAAGAGACCATGCAGCACAAGAAGAATCAATGGCAATAGGTTTCTATTTTCTACCTTTGTTGGGTCCTCTACAGCAAGGGCTTGGGCAAGAAAACTTGATGCATTCTTCCTACTACATCCAGTGGTAGAGAGAGAAGCTATAGAAATTGCGGCGCTGCACCTTGAGGGTGGGGCCAATATTTGGTGGTTCAACCATTTTTGTCATGCAAGAGTGCATACTTTTGTTGAGTTTACTCAAAGGTTGATTAGAAAGTTTGGCAAAGATAAAACAGAGGAGGAGAAGCCCTCACCACCATTGGAGGAGACTTGTACCAGTGCTATCACAACCTTGGAGGAGCATCCTTCCACATCAGTAGTTGGGGGAGCCAACAAATTAGAGGAATAAACTCTTGCATGCATACAATATTCTTCCAAATTTCACCAAGGTATGCTTAACTTCTCATCTCCTATTGTTTCAAAAAATTCTATGGAGAGTAGTATACCATTGCATGCTGCTTATTTAGAGCAACAAAATTTCATTGCGCTGTGCCACCTTGACTTGTGCAAGGAAGGGAGGGACCATCATCCTCATATACCATTGAAGACTTGTATGCCACACTTGAGGTTGGGGTTTGAAAACTTGGAGGAGAGGATGAACCTTATTCCAAATAAACTTACAAAAAAACCATATGTTCATCCTTGAGTTGGAGCATGAGGAAACAAGTACATCATTGAAAATATTAACAATGTTGTCATTTAGCAGCAGTGATGAGTTGGGGGCCCAACCATTTTTGGGATATTCCAATGACCTTCCCATATACATAACAAAGGGGGAGCAGATAGATGATGGAGGACATCTTAGGATGGATAACATCTCTCATGTTTGTGTTGGATACTTCTTGAGCCATACACATCATGATGGGAGGTTTTTTCCTACCACCTATTTGGATCCTTATGGGATCAACTTGGTCATTGAGGAGATTGCATTTCAATATCCCATGAAATGCAAAGACAAAAATCTGATTTGGGAGGATGGTAGTCTTCATTGGAAGGGTACCAAGGTGGAGCATGATAGGAGACACCCACATTGGGATGAATGGGGGTGGATGGAAAGCAAGAATCTAGTAAGCTACTTGCAAATTTATGACACCGGGTAAAAGAGTCATGGCTATGTTGGCTACTCTTAAAAAAGTTTGGCCATATTGAGACATATCCTATTTTAAAGGGTATAAGGGAGGAATGAACTTGGCAGGATACTTGCATCATTTGGCAGCAAGGAGTGTGGATGCATTATGATGATATGATCATTATGTCTTCATCACACAATTTGTATGATGGAGGTATGAGGAGGCAGCGAAAAATTTTGTTACTTTGGGGGACCTTGGGAGAGCTAGGGCAGATTTTCTCTCACATTTTTCATGATGTTGTAGGAGTAGGAGATGGAACTATCTTGATGCAAAGGGGCTACTCCTTAGTCTTAGATGATCAGGAGGTGCTTCCACTTTGGAAGAAACTTCCTATATATGGAAACATTGTGGGAGATTTCTTTGACAATGGGCATGTCGAAGAATGGAGTTATGGGATGGCAGAAGCTTATGTTCATAGGCCAACAACGTTGTCACCTTGGAGCTGGGGTTTATTGATGGGGTGTTCCGAAGATCACTTCACATATGATGCCCTTGGTGGACAAGGAGGAGATGAGAGTGATGGAGTAGTGGATGGAGACATTTATTACTAAGGTGTGATCTTCTTAGCTTGGATTTCCAAGCATGAGAAGGAGGGTCTTCATGCAACACATGGTACATTTCCCTTCATAGGAATATGTCCTACTACTATGGAGAGCTTATTCCTAGATCCATATATCATCTTACTTCCAACACATGGTAAGAATTTTTCTTTTACATACATGAGTTATCTAACACAGTATTTGTATGATCTTACCATTTCTATTCAGTACATTGATCCACAAGAGAGAAAGCTTCTCTTTGGGCTCCATGGTTATCTTTTGGCCAACTATTGTGATGGAGACAACCATCTCTTATGTAGTCTTGGGAAAATGTTTCATTATTCTTTTATGTATGCTCGGTTGATTCACCAAGCCTTTTAATATTCACTAGTAGAGGTGTTGACATGTACAACTAAATATTTCTCAAAAAACAACTTGCCATGCCATTCTCTGAAGCAAAACTTAGAAAAACTACGCTATAAACACTTGGGAGACTGTTGGTACCTTCCAAAAATATATAGAACCTTTATTAATCTTCTCATTTGGATGCCATATGATGATCATGTCCTATTCATCATGATTTGGGCCAGCTTGATTCACAGCGCTGGAGGAGAGATCTTTGAAGATATAGTATTCATCGTGCCTCTTAAGGGAAACATTATTGCAGCCCAGGATCAAAAAACACTCTACACTTATCATAAGTGGAGATGAGGACAGTGTGGGGTAGGCTATCTTGTCTACCATGATCAAATTTTCAGCCCACCTACATTGCAGGAGCTCAAGGTGGAGGATGATTTGTATGAGTTACCATTCTGGAGGGTGACTCATTTTGTATGGTTGATAGCTTTGGAATGGAGGATCCACATGGGAATGTTAGTTCCCAATACCTTTTAGATTCCATGTCTCAAATAGACCCTTAGATAGCCCATTGTTGCCTCCATGGATGATTTACATGATGATATCTATTTGGGATGCACACCAAAAGCTAGCCTGCATACTTGGGAGGGACATCTTGGAGACATATTGATGAGACAACGTCTTGATCCTTGGAGGAATTTATCATATGAGGATGCTACAGGGGGAGAAAAGGAGGCTATTTAGTTCTATCCTTACAGTTGCTTGAGGACAAGCAACATTTGGGAGGGGAGGACTGTAATATTCCAAATTTAGCATGCAGCTAATTGGAATATTCATTTTTGTTTTTATCACCTAGCAGCTGAATAAATGGGTAAGGAAGCCCATGCATATTAAAAATATGAATAAAATCCCTCATAATGTGAAAGGGGATAGTCATAAGAGTTAGATTTCACACCCTTATGTGTGAAAGAGGATATTTGCATGGAGACAAGGTCAAGTTTGACCAAGTCAACAAGGCTGGGATAGGAAGTGAAAAACACTTTGAGAGACAACGTTGTATGAATGGGAGGAGGGTTCTTTGGTGAAGGAAACCCTAATAAGTGGGACCCATGGTGAGAGGGCTTTCATTTGTTTAAAAGGAGGTCAAGTTAGGCATTGTTATTCATGTTATTGATTATTGATTTTATGGTCTGGAAGACTATTTGGCATTCTCTTGCTGTTTAGTAGAGTTGCAGTGCTGCTTAGCACAAGGACTTCCTATTTAGGAATTCCTTCTCCTTTCAAGAGAGGCCTCTTGAATGAGTTTTCAATTCATTTCTCCACATCTAGGCTTGAGGCCAAGCTACCTCCTTCAGCTACAGCGCATTTTCTGTTGAGAGTTGGGTTGTGTTGTAGGTTGTTGTAGTGGAGGGTTGACAACACCACTTCCGAGGCTTTTTTTTCAAAAGAGGAAGCTTCCTTTCCTTTGGGACACCAGTGAGGAAGATTCTAGAGCTTATTTTAGATCTTGGAATTTAGCCAATACATTCCCTTTCTCCTACAGTGTAGTCCCTTTCCTAGACTGCGTTATTTTCAGTGTGCATCTGTAGTGAGGGTTGCAAAGAGTGTTTGGAGGGTGAGATCTTCAGTGATAGGATCAACCTTTCACTTGGAGGATACATTGGAGGAGGTCTACTTGTTCATATTATGCATCATCTTCAGCCATCTCCATCCAGTTCTTGAGTTGTAGTTGCTGCTCAGTCTTGAGACTGCAACTCCGGCATTTTTCCACTTTTGCATATTTCAGCCAATCCTTCTAGGATTGTCTTGAAATTATCTTTGGGAGCTTAGATCTTCACTCCCAATTTTGTATGAGCCATAAATTTGTATATCCATGTATTGACATTTGCTAGCAGCAGTTGATCCTTATAAAACTACGCTATCATAGCCTTGGGTATCCTTGTGTAGCAGTGTTCTCCATATTCTATGTACATGTCTCTTGAGGCTGATTTTGCCTATCTTGAGTAACTCTTTCCTCAAGATCTTGTATCTATTTGCTACTATAAGAATAATAAGATGGCTGGATTCTCTTCTTACATTTTCTGAGTTGATGTAACACTGCTCTTTCATTATTATGTTCATGGATTGTTGTAGCTCCACTTTTGGAATATCTTAAGATATTCCCAATAGTGTTGATTTTCCCTATTTTGGGATATTACAGTCAGAGAATGAAATCAACATACGAAAAAAAGTTTTCATTCATAACTATCTAATTGTTCAAGGAGAATCAAACGTATTGCGTAAGATAAATCACATCAACACAAGACGACAGCCAAAACATTAGTCATGTATATATTAAGAGAAAGAAAGAGATTACAACCAAATGAGCCTTAACGTTGTAGCCTCCTTCAGCGGGTCCAGTCAAAATGTGTCTCGAGCATTCGTCGGGGAATTTGGACATGGTGAGGAAATAAGCCTAAGCTCTCTCTCAAAAAGGGTCTCTCTCTCTACTCTATCTCACACCAGCTATATCAAACTATTTCAGCTATTCTCCAAAATGTTTAGCTATCCAAACCATTCAACTAGTTTCATCTATGTGAGATAGATGTATTTATATAAGGAGAGGATGAGGTTGGGATTACTTAAATGGTGGAATGGAGGCCTTATCCTTTGGGTGTTTTGCCCAAAATTTGGGAACAAGAGGCCAAAGGAGGGTGCTCGACGTTATTCAATGGAACCATACATGTTGACTTGCTCACGAAGTGGTTGGAAATGGAAACTTCACTTCTATATTTAAAAATCTTTCCAAAAACAGCTCGACATGGGAAGTCCACTGAGACAGAGCGCCAATGGGAGCAGGGCCCAATGCTAATTTCCCTTATCGGTGCAAGGCCATAAATTCCTACCAGCACCAAGCCAAAATCATGTGTTTTTGATGGTCTGTTCGAGGAAAAGTCAACAGAGGAAATGTTCTTCTCATGGCAAGGGATGCAATGACACTTTTTGCAAGGCATGACCCTACATATAAGTCACATAAATGGTCCTCCAATGTGCAGGATGCATATTGCAGGGACGGTGACAAAATGTTGTGTAACAATGATTTGGGTTATTTTCAGGAATGTTTTGTTCACAATGTTGATTGTTTTCTTCTTCTTCACCTTCCATCTACAAACATAAAAATAAATTGTAATGAGTGTATATACATTAGTGAGAATAATGAAATTGTAATATTAAATAATATACATCAATGTAAATTGAAAATAAATGATGCACCATAGAAACATTTGACTCATGAACTATACACATTCTTTCAAAACCATGTACTATGCCATCTTTCAAGATTTCATCTGTTGGCACAGTTCCATGCTTTGTTTCCTGCAAGTTTTATACCCCATAACAAATCATATATTTAATATAAAATATTTTTTTGTTCTATTAATTATAGATGGAGCTAAGTAAAACAAGATTGATAGATGCTTACAAATTCCACAATTAATTTTTGATATGCCAACATATACTCACAACCCATATATTAACCCAATTTCAATCAATTTGTTTGATGGTTCTTTGTATGTTAGCACCTGTTTTAAGACATTCAATGATGATTTTTGTAAAAAAAATTAAAATATACAAAAATAAAATCTAGTTAAGTTGTTATAAAGAAGTAAAATTACTCACAAACTTAGATATTAACCCTTTTCTTCCTTGTCGTCCTGTTTTATGTGCTGAATGGGTTCCATTTTCTTTTCTTTTCTGCAAGAAAATACTTGAAAATTAATATTTAATGCTAAATTGTTTATTTATTGTACCTAAAGATAGAAAAATTCAGTGATTACATATTACATTTGAAGCACGTTGTTGTTGAGATGGCTCCTCCTACAATGTAATTTTGTCCATTTCTATGACCATCTTCTTGTACACCTTTTTGTACATTCCTATTGGCATATTTTTGATATTAGCTTGTTCATCTTTTGAGATTTTCATAATCTTCCTAAAAATTTAACATGACAATAAATTATTTAATTTTATATTGATATATGAAAATTAAATTTTAAAAAAGTGATATTTATAAATAATTCTAGAAAAACATTTAAAGGGATATTACTTTTTCATTCCTTCTTTTTTGTTGTTGTACATTTTTGCTATTAAAATTCTGACATTTCTCATTGACCAATTCTCTGGAAACTCTTCCTGTAGCTTAGATAAAGTTTGGTTCTTGGAATTATTGGATTGATTTCTGTATTGTAAGTGGAAAGAACGTCTATACATTCGTTCCACTAGATCACTCAAAATTTTGTAAAAATTTTTCCCCCTTTCATTAACCTCCATCACCACTCCAGATGAGCTAATGAGAAATTCAATTTCATTTGCATGTTCAATTTTTTTTCTTTTCTTAAAACAACATTCCTTTTCTAAGTTGTTGGTCCCTGTAGAACATTAAACAGATGTGAATTAATAGATTATTTGAAACATGTTATATAATAATTTTAAGTATATTATTAATGAAAATTAAAAAATAAACTCATATTGGATCGATAGTAGTTTTTCATTCACCTGATTCATCCTTTTGCAATTTTTCTATCAAGATTTTATGCTATTTAGGTCCTAGATCAGAAATAATCTTATTGAGCTTCATCATTTTGTGGCTCTGCATGATACACAGTAAATAATACATATTAGTTAAACTTACATATAGTTCGAAAATAATATTTTTTGTAAATAATTTACAAAGAACTTGCCTTTTTTGCTTTTCTTGATTTGTTATCAGTGTTTTTGTTACTTTATCTCTTGTCAGCCATTTCTTTATCAATATGAAACATGTACCATATTCATTAATATATTTTATAAATAAATTATCAACTTTTTCAGGTAAAAAAAAATATACATCAAGAAACTGATGCGCTTTTAAATGATGTACGCACTGATGTCAGTGCACCGTGTTCTTATAAACGCACCACCCAAACAGTATAAAACACACCGTACGGTACTCCATGTCAACAAGGAGCATTGGTGCGTTACATGTTAACCACTGCACCGATTAACACAGAAAAATTAATAAAAATAATCTAGTGTTATTTTTTTGTAGCATATGGTGTCATGGAAGGGGCAGTGCGACCTATTCTTATAAATGCCCCATGCAAACAAGGGACCACCATATGGTGCTATATTTCAACTAGGAGACCTGGTGCGTTATATGCTACATGGTGCACCTATTTACACAAAATAAAAAAATGTTTTTTCCAAACAGTGCATAAGCGGTGCGCTATAATGAAATAGAGCACTGGTGCCCTATTTTACATATGGCACTCAGATTAAAAAAAATTGTTTTTAATTTTTATCATAGAAATAAAGGATCCATTAGCAAAATGATTGTCGACCATGTTTGACCCATAAAGACGTGATATGTCCTTCACTTGCCCCTGATTCCCAACAAATTCAAATAGGGCAGGCAAGGCATCCATTTTCAAATATAAAAATCTGGGGCAAAGACGCACCATTGACAAATAGATTGATTTAGCACAATTTCAGGGGATAATGAGTTACTTAGAAGGAGAAATGTTGATGCATTAGAGAGTAGTGTGTTCACCATGGCCACACATCGTGGTCCAAAGTACAATAAAAACCAACATGTATGTGATGAAGCTCCAATCTGTAGAAAACAAGGCTACTATCCACTGTCTCAAGCCCATTCCAAGGCCTCTCAAGTCTAGATTACTTGTCTAGAATAATTGGACCCTATACAAAACCTGTCTCATCCTGTTGAACTACCTTCCATGCAATTCAGAGCCATTTCTTTAGCCATGATCTTGTATGAGACACCGAGGAAAGTATCGAGGCTCCAACCTCCATGGTGCCCCTAGTTACATTCTTGGTAATGTGTTTACTAAGGCCTTGGTTGAGAGATTTAGATAGCCTTTTAGAAGAGAAATTTTCAGCTGTCAAACAATATAAATAATCTTGTATTTTGTTCAACATGGCCTTGTAGAAATCAGAATGAAGGCCATCCATTCCTGATGAAAAAATCACAAAAAAGGCCATCCATTGTTGATGACTTGCTATTCTTCATAGAAATAAGAGCTAAAAAAACCCATCTCTTTGAAGAAGTCACTATCCAATTTGACTCAATCACTACACTAATAGATAGAAATCTTGCATGGAATGACTCTACAATGAGCATTCCTAACAGCCACCACATGATCCGTAAAAGAATTAAGAGAAAATATTTTGAAAATAAAATTGGATCATGCATTTGAGCTTTGTTTGATCCTCTACAAGAGATCCATCCCATTGATGCAAACCAAGAATCTTGTAACTACCACTTTTCTTTTTAAGTAGTCAAAGTAGGCTTTAGAATTTGGATCCCTCATCGTCTTAAAAAATCCACTATAGTCGAGAATGCACCCTGGCACCCCTTGTAATACAGCCCCTTTCCTTACAAACTATCATTTCCCCCTAAAGGACCACATTGTAGAGATCCCTCTCAAGGAAAATGTGTATCTCCTCGAGTGTAAGCAGAGCATCCTTCAACTCTTTTAAGTTTTTTACTTTTGCGGGTCATCATTTTGTCTCACCCATTCTATTACAAAGAAGACATTTCTCATACCCGTCCTTATTTTTCCTTTTCTTTTCAAAATGATGTCATATGATTTGAAAGATCACATCCATGTAGTGTGGTCATCTGTTTTCTTTGAATTTACTCCATTAAAGAATTAGTATAATAGATTGCTAAAATGAACCTATGGTAATGATGAAAATGTAAACCAAAAATAAAGCAAAGACTCTAATATTTTAAAAGATTGAAGGGGTGAATCCACAACTACTATCCTAAGTTGTTTTTCCATCTAACATAAAGACAACTTGTTTCTTGTTTCTATATAGGTCAATGCGCAACATTAACATTTATAAAAATGCTAAGATACAGTGATGATTCTTGTTACCTCACAAACCTGCACTTTAAGTGGTAAAACCTTAAAACACATGTACAATCGTTAGGTGAACTAAGAGCATTTGTTTGTTATCACCACAATATTTTCCTCTCTTTCTTTTGGCTATCTATCACCTGGAACAAGGGGGGTTTCCTTAATTAAAATACGAGATATCTTTAGAAATAGATTGTGATGGAAGATTGGGATTATTGTGGATTAGTGCCTATCCAATTAGGGAAAATGGAGTCAAGTGGCAACCTTCAGAGGGTTTGAAATTGTGAATGTGGATGGCATGATAGTGCTATTACAACATGCAAAAATTTAAACCTATGAATGTTTTTTTCCATATTTCAAAAATTACATAGAGGGCCCTTACAAAGGTGCTCCTTAATACACATTCATGGCAAGAAAAGGGGTGATTGTACTACGAAATTCAAATATGTCCTACCATGAATTGAAATGACATCAGTAATTTGTCTAACTTAATAGTAATTGACAAGGGAAATTGATAGGAACACCTCAACCAAATCCCTTCTTCAAATTACCAAATTTTCCCTAATATGAAGACCAATTTTGTGAGAAAAATTTAATGATTTTCTAGCAATAAACAAACAACAATATGGATGCAATGATGAACCTCATATTACAAAAGAAATCCTTGAAATTTCTTTCTTCAGTATATCTTCAACTAGGCTCACAGGGGAATTTCCCATTAATCCATCCATGCCTTTACAATTAAAAGAGATTCTGTGTGATACCTTTTTTCATCCTCCTAGAAAAAATGTTCCCATGGAAAGCGCTCATTTCACCAAATGCTAGGGTTTGTTGTGCCATGTGTATGTCTTCTCATTGGAATGATTTTCAAGGCAGTTTCTTCAAATCCACTCCCATTAGCATAACATTATCTAACAAATCAATGGGGAGCTCTTTAAGATGTGGACTCTCTTGATTAGAGTAGAACATGAAGGCTTCTACACTTGCCTGGGTTTAAACATTGTATGATGTGCATTATATTCTAATGCTTTATTTGGTACACCATTCTATGCATGGATTGCATGATTTTAGGCCTAACGAATATACTTTTCAATATGTGCCAAATTTGAATCTACTTCATACGTTAATTTCCGTGCTCCTATTCATTTATTCCTTCACATATTCATCCCCTATATTCTGATTAGTGAATAAGCCTTTGTTAAAAAAGTGGGCCTACCTTTGGCCTAAATGCCATGACCAAGGTGTATCTATTTCATCAAAATTATGCAGTACATTTCCTAGGACCAATTGCCTAGGCTTAGTTATCGATGAGATATCAAATGATAATACAAATTGACATCATTAAATCATGACATCATGTTCTTGAGGGGAGATTACACTTGAGTCTCTCTAATGATAGCACATTTGATTTACCACTTGATCACAACCCGCTTGAAAAACATATTTTGGGAGGAAGAAAGGAGAACATGGGGTGGCGCTGGGTCCATAATATGTACACAAGTGTAATCACTTCCTGATGGCGTAAGTTCAATGACTACCTCCACATGCTGGGTAAAATCTATGCGAATTGAACTTGGTAAACAATGTTTTCCTTAAGGAGAATGAGGGTAGGCTTGGGTTTGCAATATATGCACATGGTTCATCACATCCCAATGCCATAAGTTCAATCACTTCCTATGCCCCACGGGTGAAGCTTGTGAGAATGGAATCTTGACCAAAGGTGTGGAACTCCTCGCTACTTAGTGCTAATCCCAAGCCTGTTGGCAATTCGTGTATTCTTCCCATATTTGGATGTTTTTTTTTAATTTTTGAGCAAACTTATTTAGTCATTTGGCCTTTTCTACCAAGGGAGTTACTGTGTTTGGGGGTGCTCAAGGTGATATGACACAGTAGGATTGCAGGGCAGTTAATGAATTGTATCCATTTAGGTTTAAAACATGTTTCTCTTAGAAAATTTTGATAAGAATGGCTCTTTATTCATGAGGAGTCACATCTGGAATTTCATTGCAAGGGAGCATTTGTCCCAGATTTGTTCTTTCTAGTTGCATCCTCCCCATTTTGGACTTCACGGATAATTGTGTTTGCATTTTTTTTGGCTCCCATGATACATGTATGGTTCACTCATCACATGCAAGGAATTATGGTCAGTTGTGGGAAAAATTTGTGCAATTCAACACAACAGACTATTCAACTACATATTTTGTGGATTAGGACATGTGGACGATACAACCTAAAAAGGTGTTGTGATGGGTGCAGTTGTAATGGTTGCAACTTGAAAAGCCTCAAGTGTGGACAATTCAACCTAAAAAGGTAGTGTGATTGGTGCAGCTGTAGTGGTTGTAAAGCCTCAAGAGTTGTCTGTAGGTTTCCATGACTCATTAGGGATGAATTCACATTTTGTACCCATTTATTTCTAGAAGTCCCTTATTAAGTACTAGTTTAGGACTCAAGACTATGTTCTTTAGTGATAACCTCAACTCAGAAAGTTGTATATGATATCTCCTTTCCCTTGACACAAATATTTTAACTTTGAACCTTGTACTTGTTCCCTGACTCAAAATTTGTCTTATATGATATAAAATGTTAAGTCATTTGTAGAAATTTCTAGATTATCCACAATGTTAAGAAAAAATGGTCTATGTTTTGAATCCCAATGGGGATCCATCTTCAAGACAAAAGTCATGTTGAAGATGGATTTTATTACTATAATTTTTAAAATTTAGAATAATATATTCATAGTTTCAATCTAATAATCACAATAAACACTCATTGGATTAAATTTAGAACTATATCTTCATAGTTGCAATGAGATAATCACAATAAACACTCCTTGTATTAAATCCCAATCAGTATGTATTGAACCATTCTCCATATTAAATCATGACATGACAGGACAATAGAATTGTAATAGGAAAATCATGTTCTTTCCTAAAATTATAAACGTATTTAATCATTGGTAGTTTTGGTAAATATTAAGTATTTAATCAAGAATAGTTTTGGCATCATAAAGGAAATTAATCAATTGAGTTATTTTATTTTTATTATATATATCGAATATCATATTTATTCTTAGTATATTTTTATTATGTATATTGAACATGTTATTTCTAGCAACTTTTGGTCTTCCTAGATCTTATATTCCTTTGGTGTATCTTTGAACATTTAGGGGAAATTTCTAGTTTAAAGTTGAATTCTTTAAAGAGTGCTAGCTCAATGGAAGAGCTCCTTCTTTACAAGCAGGAGGTTGGTCGTTCAATTCCATCATGCCCTGATATTCATAGGGAATGGTGGCGATCATTTTTTGGTGACAGGTGTTCCTTTAACCATCACTAATGAGCTTATGGTGACCTTTTTCGACCCTCACCAAAATATGAAATGGTGACGCTCAATGAATGCCACCATATATACGCATCAATAGTGAAGACCATGAAAGGTCCGTCACCATAAATCGTTGTTGTTGATATGAAATGGTCAGGGTCACTATTTGTCATTATAGTCATTATTCATGATGGACATTCATGTTACCAATGAGCTTATCATGGTTTTTTTTTACCCTCACCAAATATGAAATGGTGATGGTAAACGAACGTCACCATATATGCACTAATATTGACGGCCATGAAAGGTCCATCACAAAAAATTGTTGTTGTTCATATGAAATGGCGACGGTCAATATCTGTCATTATAATTAATATTCATGACAGACCTTGAATGTCACCACAACACATACCTTCGATGACACCACCTTTGGTGACGTTCAATTTTTTGGTCACAGAGGCTATTGTCCATCACCATTGCTCATATGAAATGATGATGACCACTATCCATCATTATAAATAATTTTTGGTGATGAACCTTGAATGTCACCACAACACCTATACTTTCGGCCACACCACCTTTGGTGGCATTCAATTTTTGGTGACGAATACTCTTTTGACCATCACCAATGAGCTTATGGTGACATTTTTCGCCCCTCATCGATTCCTTTTTTCTTATAGTTTATACATATTTTTCACAGCCTTAACCTCTGTTCGAGGGGCTTCCTTTTCTGCACAAATGAGAATTAATACTTGGAGATTATTCACCACCTTCTGATTGAGTAGTAACTTCATACAAGCTTGAAGGAATGGCTTAACTGATTCATCTACTTTCAGATCCACAGAGGTGCTTGAAGTGGATGCTTTGTCCATAGAAAAATCCTTCCTAGCTTTGATGAAGGTCTCTTTCACTTTCTACAGGTCCAAGCTTTCCTTTTTTTTAGAGGCACTCCTGATTAGGGGTTCAGCCAGAGCTTTTTCCTCAGCTCCTTTAATGGAAATTCCATGACACATAATTACATTGACACTGGGCCCATCAGCGTGTGGTTCAGCCTTCACCTTTTGTACATTTTGCGTTGGCATCTACTGATTTTCCTGCATTTTAGCTATCAGTACATGATAGTCTTCATTACATGATCAAACTATCTACAATACCTACAGGATTGGCTTGCAGGGTTCGCACAGTCTCTTGCATAATGTCCAGCATCTCCGCAATTGTAGCAAATTAGTTGTTCTTGTCCTTAGCCTATGCCTTCGCCTCTCCCTTCCCCCTGACCTCTTGTATGGGATCCCCCTCGCCCGGAGGGAGATGTTGGTGACAAAGGGTCAGCCTGCACCCTGTATAGGTTCCCTCTATCTATCATTAGGTCATACGTTCAGCAATTGTTCTCACCGTGACCCACTGACGAGCAGAATCTGCACCAGTGTTGCTTCAACTTTGGGACATAGGCACCTAAGTGTGGGCAGTGGTTTGTATCATGCCTTCCTGTTACCCAAAAATCAGCGCACCATAATGTGGGGTTACTAGGTCGAGAAATGTCTGTTTGGCATAATGGACTTGGTCCCCCAGCCTGAATAGAATCTAACAATAGAGGACATTGATCCTTAGTATGGCATGATACCCTGCAGAGTATGCACCAAACATATGTGCTAGCTTCTTTACTTTGATCCCTTCGCAAATTATAAATTTATAAGTGCATCGCCTCTAGCTGGCTCTAGATATGTTGTGCCCCAAATTGAGCATTGTCCTGTGCCATAGCTTCTAGCTTCATGGAAATGTCCAGGGCTTCTTCCTGTGAATCAATATTCTACTGACCCATAGGTCCACGCGGATGTGGTAATAGCATGGTGATGAAACATTATTTATGATATTTGTCCTCATAACTTATATACTTTATAGCTAATGACTTTCTTCAACCGCTGGTTAGATTCCCAAACATACTCTGTAAGTCCTTTCTTAATATCCTTTAACTCTACTACGCATTAAGAATAGGACTTGGGTTTTCGGAACTGCTGCTTCAAGGCATCCTTTATCTCTTGGATTTTAGGGTTTGCATGCTAAGTAATGCACCCCGTGAACCAATCCATAGCCCACCCTTCAAAATTTATTAATAGTTGTGCTCTTTTTATGACATCGTTATTAACATTCTGTGTGGTCGATACTGAATCTGCCACGAACCAAAATCGATCCATATACTTGTCCCCTACACCCTTAAAGGTGGGTAACTTCATGTTCACAGCCATATCATCTACAGGTGGTGGTGGATGTGGGTAGGAGGGTTCTTATCCTTGCGTGAGTTCGATGGTGGTGTAGCCAGGGGACTGGTTTCTACATCACAGTCTCACCTTTGTTTAGATCAGACGGGTCCCTTAGAGTAATGTATATTGATCTATCCCCTTCTTGATTAACCCAGTAGTATTTACCGCTTCACGTTTTTCTTGTGCTCTGATCAGAGTTCATTCACTCAGTGTGGCTACATAGGAAACCCTTTTAACACAATAGCATCTTAATCAGTAGCGGCAATGTTTACAATAATTTACCCTAAACCCTTTGAAAAACCTTCGCTGAGCTTCGGAATAGGAAAAAAAATGATTGAATGAAAACTCAATTACAAATCCACCCAAAACACTATCAACCTAGTGGTCTATAGGCTGAGTAATAGAGTTATCTGCATTTTCCACCCGTCGTATTAATTCAAGGGTCCACTACATGACCTGATCGTCCTTCCAGCAAGTTTGGAATTCTGCTAACCTTTCCAACCACTCCTATAGTTCATGTGCGAAGGTTAAAAAGAAGATCTGGTGTACTTTTGTAAAAATATACTTATTCTTCCACTCCTCGACAGATAGCATCTTACTCCTGTTTTATTTTAGGGAAAATTCATGGATCTTCTTTTTAAACCAATCTTCAAGTTCAAGCTTTAGTGGCTACCAATGACCTCATGGCATTACCCAATATCTCTCTCAAAATTCTCCCGGTCCCAACAACAGAACCATTTGTTGGTTGGAGGGGTCTTTACCCAGGTTCAAACTTGAGTTTACCAGCAAACACTTATACTACTGGCCCTTTTGGCAATGACTTGCTAGCGCAAGTTGAGGTCTCACTCGAGGTAGTATGGGAGGGTGTTGGAACTAGGTTTCCACACCCTGAGAAAGAGAGAGATTTTAATGAAGAGGGTACCTTCGGATCTAGAATAGACCTGCGCTGAGGAAGCCCTAACCAGAAACCCTTAACAATATACTTGACTAAATAACTTGTGCAAAGTCCGTAAAGCATAAAATAACAAGTTAACAAAAGCAATATGACCAAACATAACCAGATCTATGTATTCATTACTCTTCTAAGTATCACATCCATGTGTGCATCAATTAACTAACAATATTCAGTAAAAAGACATAACTTGGAAATAAACATATAGCACAACTCATAACAGAGTATAGAGATATTCCACTATCATCAAAATGTCTTCTCATTCATTAATGCTTCAGATTCCACTTACAAACTCCTTCATACAACTGTGCACACAGCCAGCGGGGTCCGCACATAGCAGGACTTAGGGTCTCTGCGCACACAGCTTGCAGGAGCCCTTACCTAGAAAAATCTACACAAGTATCATAGATCCAACATTCATATCAAACTTAATCAGAACTTGCTTCAAGACTCGATCTACTCATCTATTTATACTATATTAGCCTGCACTACTCTATGGTCCATAAACCATGGTTTTCGGACCCTTGGTCTACCCTTTGACCCATTACAATTCATTAGGGGATTTGACCCACCCCAAAGCCCCTGCGCAATAATAAATTACTGTAAATTATTACAAAATTGCATCAAAATTGCTGCTAGGGGACCCTGCTCCAGCATGTAATATATTATCCATCTGGTCAATTTTTAGTCTCAAGGGGCGTATGCCTTGGTTCTGCTTTGAACAAATTTTTAGAATATACTACTGTGATCAATCTAATTTTAGAGGAAATGTCTCTTGGTATTGGTTCCTTAGTAGTGTACTTGGACTCGCAACTGGTGGTTTCACAGTTGAATAACATCTATCGTGTTAGAGATCCATTTTTATATTGTTTATTTCTGAGAGGGTGTTTGTTGCAAAGATCATTTAATTATGTTACATACATTCACATTCCACGATCAGAAAATGAATTTTATGATTCATTAGCTAATGAGGCAATCGATTGGCATATCAATCATTCATTACATTAAATATAAAAAATCATCAATAATCATTTTATATATGAGATAGTCACATCATAAAATCGATGTATATATAGATCAGAGTCATATGTTCAAAAATATACAAAATTTGGACAATTATGTCCTACAAAATTAGGGCTTATGCCTGATCATGTCCATCATAAAATATATCGAAGTCATCCAATCATCCTAAAAGTATATGCTTGTGGGCCCTGCCCTGGATAAGCATCGGGGAAGAACTCCATGGCAGTAGCCACAAGGTAGAATAGTTGCACCCAATCACGTGGTACACCAACCACACGTCTCTGAATATCCTCAGAGAGGTCCTCTACTACAGCCATAGGGACCTGGCAGGTCAAACCCACCATGTTCCTCTATATGGCATGGAGGACTCTCCCAGGGTAGTCTGTGACATTCTCTGCTTCTCTTCCATGATGTTTGTGCCTCATTAGACCCTCAAGTCTAACTGGTCCAAAATTTGTAACATGATAAATAATTTTGTAATTACATTGTCCTATCAAACAATTTTTTTCATTTTCACATTTTTATCGAAAATCCAAAAAATCAAATAATCAAAAAATCATTTAAATGCAACCTTACCAATCGCTCCCCATGCAGCTCTAGGTGGTAAGGGTAGATATGGATCTCCCCTAAAGTCCATGAAATCATAGGGGTAATCCTCTACGGCGATCATTTGTTCTCCCCACCATAAGAAGAACTCATCATCCCAGGTAGTCCTAGGGACCTCCCCACCCCCTAATATCTTCATCAAGTAAGCCCATCATGCTATACATGGATCCCGTTGGCTACTGATGGTAGATATCACCTTGGGTGGAAGACCATGTATCCTCTCAAAGAAGAATGTACACAAAATGGTCCCATACCCGAAATGTTTGATTTTATTCTTCTCGATGGAGGTTAATTGTTTCTTCAAATTGGTCAACAATGTAGTGCACCAATCATATAAAGTAGTCAGGCATTCAACTGCCAAAATAATGCTCCCACGTGAGGCATGGTGCAATGAATGTTGAAGGTTGCAATAAGAAACAATGAAATTGGCACCTACACTAGGTGTGGCCCACACAGGCTATTTTTAGGTGATATGTCTATTTTTAGAATTTGGATCAAAGTCTATTTTTAGCAATAATCTATTTATAGATGGTTGAGAAAATTATATGGATGGATGGGTGCCTAAGTTTGGAATGCATGTGCGAATTTATTTCGTGGAATGCATGTCTAAAATTAGAATGTATGTCGATTTTTGTTAAGCCGTTAACAAAAATTAGACAATAAATAATTATCTATTTTCAATGAGCACTTGGAACTAGTTAACTGAAGTGGAAAATCAATTAGCTAAGTGGATTTCGAGTTGAAGTGGTTGGTTGGTGGACCATGCAAGTAGACTTAGTTGTAACTAAGTGATTTGAATTTGTAAAAGAGTTGGATGTGTAGTTATGTGAGTTGTAAAGTAGTTTAACTCAATTAAGTGAGTTAAACTCAGGTGTGCTAGTTGTAACTAGTTGTAACTAAAGATACACTAGTGAGATATCAATGAATTAAATATTAAATTAATTCACATGAAGTGATATCACATGAAATTGGAGATTTACTACTGTTAACTACATGCATGTCAGATCTAGTGGAGACCCAGTTGAGAGATAGGTGAAAGGGACAGTTTGACTATCAGTTGTGACATTAGTGGGTGCACACTTGCAACCAAACACACATGGAGATGCCTATGAGTATTAAAAAATCAAGTTAGGCTAGAATCAACCATTCAGAGGTTCTTGACCATCAGGGATTGCACAATGGAGGCATGCTGTCAGGAGGCAGTAAATTGGTGCATGAATATGCCAATTTTTGTATGACAGTGTGAGACGATTGTATATTGTACTGAGAGCTCTTGGATTAGAGTTTTTTATGAGATTTTTTCATGATCCATGATATATACATAATATATGATAGTGCGGTTTTTAGCTTTATGCTTTCCTGGTAAAAACATATGTGTTATATGTGATTGATCTTTCTTCGTGTGTTTGCAATTAGCGATTAAATTTTCGAAAAGATTTAAGTAGAAGGATTCTTTATTTAACAGTTGCATATAATTTTTAGATCAGGAGAATCCAGGAAATACATAATTGTATTAAAATTTCTACAATGAATTTGACTTGGATACTTTGAAAATGGTGAAAAGAAGGTTTTTCATGTGTAATCCTTGCGCATCTCTAATTGGGATCTGGGTCCCAACCCTCTGAGTACCCTTAACATAGTATATGTGAATGTAATCCTCAACATTCAACCATCCTGTTGGCTTGCCCTACAAATTCATTGGCTCTCCTCTTCGAGAAATACCAGTAATAAAATATATGTCATCGATTTCAATCCTCAAAGGCATTTGATCAATCATGAAGAAATCCTCCTTTGGGTCCTAGTAATTGACAAGCATCTCCAACAGTTTTGCATTTGTTTTCATATTGGTAATTTTGAAAAATTTGAGCAATACACATCCTCGGAGTATATATAAGGACAATTGGTCCTCCATTACCTCAGTATTAATTGCACTATGCTCCCTCTCTCTCCAACTGATGGTCATCCTGATTCAGTTCAACAAATTATCCATTAGATTTTTATTTTGAAATTTTACTCTCTGCATACGCGAGTTTGTTTTTACACAGACGCATCTATATGCAACTTCAAACAATAATTCGTATGGAGAAATTAACCTAAAATTACTTGAATTGATAGAAAAAATTATTACTAAGTTGATTAAGAGGATTACCTGGAAAATTTGAGTTGATTCTGTTGAGAATTCATCCTAATTGAAGTTGGGGATTTTTTACTCCAGAGCTTTTTCTCAAATTAACCAATGCACAAATGACCAAATGTGAGTTCAAAAGGCCTATTTATGCCCAAAATTCAATTTTTTTTCAAAATCCACTTGGCTAAAGTTTTGTGTTTAATTTTTGAATTTGTCCAAGAATTTATGACTTTTTGACTTGCAAGTGCGGGGATAACTTGTTTTTAGGACCATTTGACAATTTCTAGATAATTTTGACCGCTTTGACTCCATGACCGCTAACCTGGCATTGAAGGTATTGTGTTCAAAACTGAAATATAGGTTAGGGAATTCACTTTCCATTGCACTTATGCATACTAGCCTCCATACTGAAATCTTGCCATAGGGTCGACCCCATCATGCTATGATTATTAAACAATTTTCACTCGCCGACTTATAAAATCATGATATGATGGTAGAACCATCCTTTAGATGGGCTTCCTAGTTAGATCCTCACTAGCATATGTCGCCCATACTGCAAATCATGTATGCTCGGGAATCCTCTTTAGTCCCACCATGAATTATATGATGAAGCTTCATTCGTATTTGTCTTGACTATATTTTTGGCTTTATACCCTAGAGGCTCCCATTGTGTTGTTGAGTTGTTTTGTTGCATTACATATTGACCATTTTTATATCTTGGCCTTAAGCCGAATTCACTTGGACTTGTGTATAAGCCAAATTTTTTACCATGTCCTTCTGCAATGTCAGCCTGGCAATCACTTAGCATCTGCAACTTGACACCTTTTCTTGTGGACAAAACATTCCTCCGAGTGTCATTTACCAGTTTCACCACATTGCATTGAGCATTGGATTGTTCTTATCCGAGGAACTAATGCATATGTTCACCGACACTCGTTCTATCCACTGTATTATAAGAATTATTTTATTATTTTCCAAGCTTTCAATATGAAAAGACAAAAAAATAAAATATCCCAAAAAGAGTGGGATCAGGACATTACTTCCATATTTTATGGCAGCTAAGAGTCATTTTTGTCACCCTTGAACAAAGCACAAAAAATGTATGTCTTTTATCCATTTGGGATGGGCTTTAGTTTTACTTAGGTGAGCCATAACCTTTTTATCGATTTAGTAATCCCTCGATTGGTTATCTCTTCCAATAATATTGAGGGTTTGTTCATGCCTCCTGAATGGAAATCTTGTACAAAGTTATCATATGTTTCCATAATCACAATGAGTCATGCTTTTTTTCAAGGGAAGTAAACTTGAGTTGGCCTTTCTGCGGTGTCTCTTGACTCATTTTCAGTTGGCCATCCTTGGTCTATCAAAGTCTTGTTCTATCACATCATCTATTTGGTCCTTTTCTCATGCTAGTTTGAGAAGGTCTCCATTGAATTCTTACAAGTGGGTTTTTCTCTTATCGACTTCGACAAATTTCTCTAAGAGTAAACCTAGAGCTACACCCTAACCCTATTTACATCATTGATAGGTGACCTTGTGCTTAACATCTGATCAACAACATGGGTCTTTGATAGAGTGGTTCCCCATATGTTTGACTTTTGTTTCATTATCACACCTTAGATTCTTGCAGTAACTTGGTTTCCATTTGACCCTATCAGTGGATTCCTCGCCTCTTTGTCAACTTTAATTATTCATTGGTTTAGAGGTTTTCTGTTGTGTGCTAGTTACATTTTGTGCATGTTGGAAATGTGTTTCAAGTTGGTTACTTCACTTTTATTCATCTAATTCCTTCCAAATTTTGGACTACGGGTTACACTCTCGCTGGATTGGTGTGGGATTCCTTAATGCCTTCCTTCCAACAGATATTTTCCCATCAACTCTGACACATTACTCTAGGAATAAAGTCTACATTCCTTTTGTCAGTACCTTAGGGTTTGTAGTCATCAGTGTAGATTCCTTCACTATTGACAGTGAGAATACATTAATGTCTCATGATCGGTAGATTATATCAAGTGTTCAACTTCAACTCATTCATTCAAAATTATTAGGTTGTATTGTGATACCTTGAATCTCATCATCATCGATGAGTTGTCTCACTTTTGTTAACAATATACATCAATGATTGGTAATCAAACGATTTCTCACATGGTCGACCTCAGCTCATTTATTCCCATTGTGTAGAATTGTACCATAGTGGTCGATGAAGACCTCGAGTTTGTATAAACATGCTTTGGTTCACTTTGTCATCACCTTCAATTTTCTGTGAGGGGCATTATCCACCCTTATATGTTGCAATTCATCACAACATCATTCTATATGTTGGCACTTGAGTTGCGTGCAATACCATTTTTCCACCACTTATGATTTGGCACTTGGAGATTCAGTTGTGACTTCAATGATTAGATACCTTTGCAACATCATTGATCAGTCTTCTATATGTGATACTTTGACATGAATTTGATATGTACTTTCGGGCAGTGATAATATTATTCACTATGTACTTTACATTTTATGCTATACTTGTATACATATTGGATCTTCTCTATACTTGTTATGCAGACATGCTTTACTTCCACTGAGCATGGGTGTGCCCACCTCAAACATGAGCTTTCTTTCTGATTTCGTTCATTGTTTTTTGGCAGGATAAAATCTGGTGAAGTCCTCTCAAGTCCTCACAAGATTCTTTCTTATGCATATAATACATTTCAGCCATCATGTACCCCTTTTGACCTCATATATTAGGGGGAATCTATTATAACATCATTCATCACCTTTATATACTTGATGATTTATGTATTGACCTTAGCCAACCCTTTCCATTTAAACTTGGTCATTTTCTTAAAAAAATTTATTTTGAATTCCATACGCGACTCTGCCCTGTCTAAAAAGTGTGTAGTCATAGGTCCATTCATATCTAACCCACATATACAATTTAAAATATTAAAAAATATAAAACGCCCTATAATTTGGGCGGGGTATATGGGTTACACCGGAATCCCACCTACAAGAACCCTTGGCCAAATTGTTTCCCAGCTAAAAAAATTGTTTTGAGGAAGTATAAATACACCTCATGGGGAAGGCCTAAGGGAGGAGAGTGAAAGGTATAGATACTATAGCTTGTTATAGCCCAGATCAAGTCTGATTATCCCTATGCCTCCTGCACTTTATAGGTTTGGGAAACCCTTGTTTCCTTATTTGAGATTTTCACCTCCTTTATGTGACATCCTTGTGCACATTTTATGGAAGAATATTGTTGAGGCTTGGGCTGGATGGATCCAATGGACGGTTTCGCTTAGAGCCATGGTTGATTTTAGGTGATATTTCTCCACATATTTTACATATATCAATAAATAAGCTTTGTCGCGTAACCAATGTCATGATCTTATATGCTTTTTATACATGTTAATGATCTCGTAATTATTAATTTCATGTAATATTTTATAATCTCATATGGTCTAACCACTCACATTTAGGATATATATGTTGTACAACTAGTCTATGTGACTTTTCTTGAGTGAGTTGTAGGTATTGAAGCACATGGAGAAGCAGAGGGCTTGCACCTTGCAGGAATGAAACCATGAGACCAATATAGAGCCATATTATTGATCATTTATGCATCACATAAGTACAAAATAATGAGGTAAAAATCATATAATGTGATAACACAAGCCTCCAATACATAAACACTCTCAAGAGTGAGATATTGCCGCTATACAAAATGTCGTAGAGCTGATACAACACAGTAATATTAAGTAAAACTATAGTTGGAGATGATACAATGATATTAAAATACTGATATAGGCTCCAATATATTCTAGACATACAGATCTGGGCACTAGATCGGCTTTTCAAGACAACCCAAGAGGGTTTCCGGAAAATACACATAATGTGCCAATGTAAGCTACAACCCTAGGGCTAAAGGTATGATGCAACAATATAAATGAGAAGATATGGCTAAAGCTGATGTAGAAACCTATAGCTCTTCTCCAATAGATCCTCCGGATGAAAGAATGACTTCTTCACTAAAGAAATCACCCCCCAAAACAACCACTGCAACCACCCTTCCAACTCCTCCCTAAAATAATGCAGATCTAGGCTAAAACTATGATGTAGGGGATAAATGCACCTTGGCATGATGCCAAATATGTCAATAAAGCCCAAGATGGAAATAAACCTTCATCCACTACAAAACTAGCTTTGAAGACACCCAAAATGATCCTACACTATTGCACCCTGCAATACAACAAAATATTCTGCAGAAACTGCGTTGATGAAGAAAGATGTAGCTTTGCCTTAAGCCTGAGTGTAAAAATGTAGTGCAATTCTCCTCCAAGGGCCTCTCAAGAAAATATATGGGATTCCCGCTCGGGAACACCTTGTGCTCAACAGCATTGTAAGCTCAACTAAATAGTAGAAGAATGCAAGAAGTCTAAATAGACCACATACAAAATAATAATTGAAAAACCTAACCCCATATGGTTTCCATCCTCTTCCTTATATAAGTTATGAGCTTCCTTACCCTTGGCCCCACTCAATTAGGTCACTACCTCCATGCAATCAATCTCCCTCCAAAACTGCATTATTCCTCATTAAATGTCCAGTCCTCCATAACAGTGTTGTTGATTTGGTCAAAGTTGACCTATTTAAGGATTTGCTTAAAAGGTCTCCTTTCACAATTGAAGTGTTTTTATTGTTTCTAAGGAGATTTATCGACCTCCCTACCCACTTATTCACCTACCTAGAGACAAAATAATCTGTAATATTTAGCTAAAAGCTAAATTTTAGGAATATTACACATACTCAAGGTTAAATCAAATCATGTTCTTTGCTATTTTAGGTTTACTAGGTCTTTCTAAGATACATAATATTATTTTTCATGTACCATATTCCTATTTATACTTTTTGTCATGTACCATAGTCCTATTTATACCTTTTGTAATAAATAAATAAATTTATTTTATGAAGAAAAAACCATTTTTTTCATCCCAATATCAAGTCATGCCTAGAGCAAGATCAATTTGGCTTAAAGGAGGGTTATTTGACCCTTAAGAGAGGCTATAAATACAAAGGATCTCAACCTCATTTGGATATTCACTTAAGTAAAGTTAAATCTACAATAGTGAAGAAGAGAAAGAGTAGATGGAGGATGAAGAAGAGGATGAGAATTCAAAGTTTTCCAAAGATTCTCTTTTCTTCTCTCCCCAGGGATTTGAAGTTGCCAGTTGCAGGAGGCCAAAATTGTAGGGATAAAAAAAATTTGCAGGGGTCAAAGTTGCAATCATAGAGTTGCATTATTGAAGTTTTGGAAGATTCCTTGGAAGATATATTTTTGGGGGTTGACTTAGGTCTTGGAGGGTTTGTTGTCTTTGGTATTTATATCTTGGAAGTCTCTTTTTAAGAAATTTCTACATATAAGAAGAGAATAATTTTTCGGGGTTCTCCCCTTGGAGGGGTTTTGACCTAGCTTGGAGCCTATATTCTATGTACTTTGTCTCTTTGTGATATTCATTGCTTTTGGTGATTTATTGATGAAAAAAACTAAGGAAGTAACAAAATACCAACTAATATCACAAGTAGTTATCAAAATTACGAAAATAAGTTATAATTTACAGGTCTCCAGATTATCCAACAAAATCCTATGAAGGACGATGAATAGACTAAAGATTGATAGTGCGGGATGGTGAAATTAAAGCTAGCCCACTACTCAAAGAAATAATCTCCATATCTATATTGAATTACAGTTGCTCCCAAAAAATAAGAAATAAATTTGTATGCTTCATTTTGTGGAGGAGAGGAAATATTTCGAGACACAAAATAAGGTGTGTGTGACACCTGGATGAAAATATTAAAGATCGATGTCAGAAATTGATAAATATCTAGATCTTTATACCACTTAGAATTTTAACACAACATAGAGACCATTTCTATTAGGAGGAATATGTCCCATCCTCACTTCAAAACAAATTTTCATATGTATCAAAATTTGAATGAAAACCTATACACCTTAGTACTATCATCATGATTATGCTATATGGGAAATTTTGAAATTCACTTGATCCCACTCTAATATTCCTTGGCCCAACATGGAGACTTTTTTTTTCCAAAGTGTCCACCACTAAATTCAAATGGATTTAAACATGGAAAATTTCCACAAACACTTGAACTAAGAGGAAAGTAAGAGAATCCTTTGGACAATTAGAGCTTGACTCCATCTTAGCCTTAACCACTTGAAAAATTATAATCATTTAATCATTGAAGACTAGAAAATTATTATCATTTATTTCTAAAGAATTTTTTGGACCCTTCCATTGAGCAAGAAACACTGCTTAGTTTTTTGTCACATGACCAGGACCCCATGAAAATTGTGACACAACTTTTTTGTCGAGGAAAAATAATTCCCCTCTTACTCTTGCATCTCCCATAAAGGAACATTATTATTAAAATATAAAATATGATGCATTATATAGGGTATTTTAATTCCATAATGATAAGTTACACTACACTGGAAGCATCAACATTCTCCATAATGGAAACCATTCATAATGGACTCAAAAATCTTTTTATTATCTTTAAAGCAAAAGTATACATAAATAGGTGAATTATGTAGGTTAACTAATATATTTCCTTTAATGTGAGGTATATTATTCCATTTACCATTCCTTTTAGCCTTATTATTTGATGTTTTGTTCCAAGATAACCATCTCATACAATGAGGGTGCTGGTGAAGCTTCTCTTCGATAGATATATATATAAACTTGGCATGGTTACAATTGTTTTTTTTATTTTTATAATAGAAAAATAACTTAACTTATTCATTTTATTAAAATAACATAAGATATGTGTTTTTCCATTTGGGTTTATCTTAGGTGCTTGGGAGAAATTTTTATTCTCCTCCCCACCTAGGTTCAATTCTTACAAGCCATGTGTCGAGGTTTTTTGTAATGAATTTGAGCCTTGTTGTTGAGTTTGACTAGTACCTAGAGGAAAAAAACATGTATGTTCCTCATATCTAATATACATATATTTCCCATAGGGTGGGGAGGAAAGAAAAACTTTATAGATGTATTTTGGTTTTTGCAGTCCATTACTCACATAATTAATGTTTCCATTTCATGCAATTTTAGAAATCAAAATGCTTAATGTAACACCATATTATGATGTAAGACAACTATAAGTAATAAAAATTGGTTTCATGATTAATATATATGTAAAATATATTAATAAATCAAGTAACGAGTAATTAGTTTGCAATTAGTGAAAACATTGTCATGTTAGCATTGTACTATGTGTAAAAGTGTATGTTGAATCTATATTGGCACAAAAGGTTGGTGCATGTTTGAATCTATAACATTAAAAAGGGTTTTACCTTGCATACATTGAAAAATTTATGACCTTCTGCCACATTGACACTAGTATGACAACTTTATTTTAAATTTCAAAATTACTGGCACATAAGTTTTCCCTGATATATATATATATTTTCCATGTTACAAAACCTAGGGAAAACCCTTGGATAATTTCCCTTATTTCTAAAATGATACATAGGGTAAACCTTAGATTATTAAGTGAATAAGTTCAGTCATTAATAAGAATGAAATCCATTAGATAAATATACTCACTATGAGCTAAACATGTCCCTTGTGGGAATCAAAAATAGGTGGGGAGAATGATAATCATTACTATAGTCACTTGAGATAAATCCAATTGTATGTTTATACATGAATTTGGTGGTGCTTTGGAAAAAATATAAGGTGTCAATAGAATCCTTGACGAAAATAAAGTTTTGGGTAGAGATCTAACTTTATTACACTCAGTTTCATAAATTGTATATGGATAGGGAAGTAGATCTAGTGTAAAAATTCCCTCTTTGTTGTGTATCTAGAGGATCCAAGATTTGATAGGATGAGAAAAGATCCCATACCCACCTATATTTTAGTGTATCATTCTATAACTACATATATGATATGATATAGTTCAATTTCAAAATTGATAGCATGATTAGTCAAGGAGACCTGTGAAAATGAGAGATCATGCACTACAAGAAAAAAGGACATTGGTGAGGATCATGCTTGTGATGGACCTTTAAGGTCCATCACCAATATCAAATATGGTGACGGTCCTTTAAAAAGCGTTGTTGTAAGTGTATATAGTGATGGTCCTTTAAGGTCCTTCACCAAAGCCATTTTCAATGACACTTTTGGTGAGGGTCATTAAAGGCCCATCACTAATTCTCTCTTTGGTGACAATTCTAGTGACGAACTTTTAATGACCCTCACCAATGCTCTTTTTGAAACTTTTTGTGATGGTCAAAAAATTTTCATCATCATTGATCATTCCAATGAGTTTTTGATGATGCTATGTACTTGTTAATATATTTTTTGTCAAAAGATAACGATTTAAGACCATTATTGTGGAGTCTTTTTTAAGACCATTAAGGCCATAATGGTTAGAGTCAGTCATTTTTTTAAGAAGTAGTTAGTGTGGATCATTTCCCTCAAGTAATGAATAGTCGAATAGAGTTTTCCTATGAGTCTTCATATATATTAAGTTTATTATCTAACAAATTATCTTTAGATAAAGTTCCACTAGTGTGTGTAGGAAATATATTATTTAATACATAATCAAGCTTTGTCAATTCTATTAATGAGAAATACGTAACACTCCTCAACAATCTGGGCACACCTTAAATAAATGCTTCAGCACACACTAACATTTATTAGCACCTCGCATGTCTTGGAACATCTTTGTACCTAGAACATCTTGTCATGGCACTAACGCCCAAGCACATGGTGGCATGCGCTAAAACAACATAGAACTCTCCTAGCATGTGTTGGCATGCATGTAGTCCCTAGCATGCCCTGGAACACATTGGTTGAATGCATTGACATACATTAGCACTTGGCACACAATGTTGCTTGGAATGTATTAGGACCTATTATTAGTGTGCCTAACATGCCACTTTTGAAAAAGATAAAGTCTTGACTTATTAACCCTCTTATTGGTTCTTGCTTTTGTTGCTGTGATACTTCTTGACACATATTGAAATACCCTGGAACTCTGCACATCCTGAGCAACTAGCATGTATTGGCATATATTGGCACTATTTGGCACATATAATTAGCACACACTGGAACTCCCAAGCACAATTTATAACTTCTTGACATGCCTTGATATTTCGTAGCATGCCTTACCAATGCTTAGCATACCTTGTCACTCCCTCCTTGGCATGCCAACTAGCACTCGTTAACACTAGTCCCTGGCACACATTCCTCATATTCATTAACTTCCATGAATTTTGACCTAATGCTCCTGTTACACAACAATTTTTCACTGTCCTTGTACTCCTCGTTCCTAATCTTGGAGACCCCTAACAGTGACCCCTGTGTCATTTTCCATCGTGAAAATATGTCATCATATCCCTTCTAGCATAATGAGTAAACTCTTTGTTGACCATTGTTGAAGCAGTTCCTTGAAAACATGGTTATCTAGAGCGCCGTGCCCTTTACGTGTCTTACTCGCGCCGATGGCTCTTTTTTGGTCTAGAGTAGCGTTGATCGGCACTAGATTGAGGATCATACCTGTGTCGATCCTCTTGTGGATTTTTTTTTAAATGGAAGTGAAGCTTCGTGGTGGAGAGATGGTGTTTTGTTCCTATTGATAGAGCCTAGCCTCTCCCTTTGGGTTCTTTGTTCCCACAAAAATGGAACCACCCAAAGGAATAACCCATTTTCCCACCTTAAGTGGATCCATGTTCCCTCTTCCCTTGCTATATAATGGACATTCTCCCATAGCTCTGCTAGTTATAACAGAGATAGAAGAACAACAAAGAGACATTTGTTGTTATAAGTATCGATCGAGATTTGAGACCTTTTTCCCTTTCACATCATGTTGGAACGAGCACTTTGGATACGTGCCTAGATCTGGACCCATTGAAGGAGAGTTGCGACATCAAGGGGCAAGTTATAACTCCCCCTCTCTATTGTAATATAATACAATTGATTCGTGCTTTCCATTCTCATATTTAATGTGTGATTGGATTCTTATTTCTCCTTGATTAACTAGGTAGATTGTATATGTAAGATATGTGTTATGATTTCATGTTTGTTGTTGTTTGACCCCTTGTGTAGGTAACCAAGCGCCAGCGACGACCAGGATCTGATGACAAAACACGAAGGATCAAAGGATTCAAACGAGGAATAGCATCAGATCGAGGTAGGTGATCTATCAACGATTTGCATACATTTGCAATCTAGGAAAGTAGGCTTATAATTGTTCCTTGTTGTTACTAGACCCATCATAGGGCTAGAGGGACCGTCTCTATCTAGAGTGAGGATTTTCCTACACAACAAATTGGTGACTCCATTGGGGACTGCTAGCCTTTAAGTATCCTATTTTTTTATTTTTTATTTCTTGTTTTGTCATCGATTCTTGTTGGGTGTCCATCTCCTTGTCTCTGTAGCTTCTGTATTTTGTTACAAACATTTATCTCTCTTTGAAGTGATAAGCCTGGTGTCAGTTAGGAAAACCATTTTATTTTTTAGTCTTCTCCTCGATCAGCGCTAGTATTTTTATGATAATAGTGTCAATCAGTGATTAATGTGTTTGCACAGTCGCGCTTTTTCTCTTCCAGCACGGGTTGCAGATTAACATCCGCACCGATTTCTGTGTGTCATTTTTTAGGGTTTCCTTGATTTCGTCAGCTATTGGGTCTCATCCTTCTGAGTGTTCTTTGTTGTTTGAAGAGCTCTTGTTCTTCTCTGTTCAACAAAAATTTTGATTTTTTTTTTTTATCTTTGGTTGTTTTTCTGCAAAGCTAGTGCATCCTTGTCATCTGAGCGTTTCTAGGTGTCTTTGGGTCATCAAGCGGATGCTTGCTTTGTTGATTTTCAGACTTCTCGTTCAATCAAGTATTGTCATACCATTCAAAATTTTCATTTGATTGAGTTTGTCTTTCAGTCTGTTCTCACGAGTAGAATTTTCAAGTGTCAACCTTGAGTGCATTTTAGTTTCTTTTTTCTATCAAGCATAGATCACAATTTCTTGCTTTTTTCGACTAGAGTTTTTTTTCTTTGAGTGTTTGATTAGTGTGTAAATGAAAAGTGTCTTGTTTTGGGGAAATCATCTTGGGTCATTCTTTGGTTTTCAAATCTTTGCCTCTTGCATGCATTTTTGAGAGATTTCATTAGTACTCAAAGCAATGTGGATTGATTTGCATTCTACATTTTGCATTGTGCTTATAAGAAAAATACAAAAGTATTTTTGTTTCATTTCACTTTAGAAAATGAAAGTTTCATTTTGAGTTGCTTCTAAGTGCATTTAGTGAAAGGAAAAATTTGTAAATTTTTTGTTTCGCTTTAAGATCACTGTGCAATTGAAGAGAAAAGTGAATGCTATTCTATGCATATTTTTGGTTTTCTGCATTGATTGCATGAGTTTCCTTCTCCTTCATTAACGTAGTTTTCATCGAAATGAATGATTTCTTCTCTCATTTAGAGGCATCTTAGGGGTTCAGGTGACATCGGTAGGACTTTAAAACTGGGACATAATTCAGGATCAACCTTAAAATTTATTCAATCAACCTAAAGAGCATTTGGAACCTAACCAATCACATTTAAAGGCATATGCTAGAGACATGTTCCAGCGTCGTTATGTGTAGGAGTTGTCGCTAACAGTCTAGTGCATTATAGCTAGGGGGTGATATCCTGTCCTGCGTATGGAAGTATAATGATGTATGAAAATATATTTTGGGATGCTCTCATTGAAAAATTACTGTTGTGGAGGTAAATCCCCTCTACGGATAGAGGCGATCCCTACCAGCCTAGACCGGGTCTAGCAACAATCGTTCACGCTACAGTGCAGGTTCCTAATTGCAAATAAACCAACTAGCGATGAAGGCTTACCTGGAATCCAACGTTGTTGCTTGTAGAAGAGGTAGCGCTCCCGTTCCTTAGCTTTGGCAGATCACGATCCCCACGATCTCCGTGATAGGACACCTGCACACGCGAGAAACAGAACAAACACAAGCGTAAAATCTAGTAGATGCAACTATATGTCAGTCAGAAAGGACATAAATCATCATTATAAACAACAACAAGAGTGGAACCATAACCAATAGTCGTTTATTATTAATCGATCAAAGGAAAATTACAACCAAGTTCTGACGCTGAATTCTCCTTCGGAGGGTCGCCAGCAGAACACGTCTCGAAAAGCCTGTCAAGGATGGGACAAACCTCTCTCTTCGGATCTTGACAATAGTCTCCTTGCTTGAGTTTGGCCTTAGGGGAATAATCAAGGCTCTTGCAGCATAAGGCTCTTGGGAATTTAGGGAACTTGAAGACTAGCTTGCAATGGAGATGAGCAAGATTTTATAGATGGAGGAAGGGGAGTTGGGATCCCTATAATCATGGGATTGGCCCTATCATCAAGGAAGATTCCATGAGAGGTGGCAAACCACTTCCTCTCTATGGAAATCCGTAGCCAAACCTCCCAACTCAAGATAGATATCAGTTCCTGGATCAGTTAGGACGAAACTTCCGCCATTTATTTTTTAAAAACACTCCTTAAATTGGCTGGCGCGAGTGCGACTCTGGGACAGAGCGCCAATTGGCGCGACCTCTTTGAAGGATTTTCCCCATTGGCGCGGGTACTGAACTGTCTGCCCGCGCCAATGCAAAAAGGGTCATTTTTAGGGTTTTTCACAAGGAGATGTCTTCAGGGCAATGAAAGCTCTTGTTCAGAGGGATGTCATGAAAGTGGTTTCAAGCCATGTCACTGCTCACAGGTCACGAAATGAGCCCTCCAATGTGCGGGACGGGGATTGCAGGGACGGTGACAAATTACTGTGTAACAGATGCCCCCTAAAGCATGAGGCCCGAGAGAGAGAGAGGGGTGAAATGCTTTACGAGAACGTGTCCAACTGAAAACACCGCCGTCGGAAAACCTGCGTAGAGAAGTACAACTGATGTCTCAAATACATGATATATACGTGGTATGGGCGCAGCCATCCATAACAGAGTATGTAATGACCCAGATCCAAGGCATGGACGCATCCATCCAGTGAGGATCGGTAAATAGACTCAGGTATGGTCGCAGCCATCCAATCAGTGAATCATGTAACTAATCATAATAATCCACAAAATCACAGCCTGGATTATAACAGACAGGAATCCAGGGTCTTGCGCTCCATCTCGACCCGAACAAAGTACAAGTTCAAGCATGCGAATATGTGAGCTGAAGTCGAACATGCAAGAACATCGTCTGATTACCAGCCAATGATGAAAGCTGTTAACGGACGCGAGAGGTACCACCATTAATGCCAATGGTCCTCAAGGTACTACAGGTACAATCTACGGCATGCGAACAATGAGCTGACGTCGAACACTCGCAGAATCACTTGATCGGAGGCCAATGATGAAAACCTCACGTCGAATGCGAAGAACCTGCCATTGAGGCATGCAGGCTCTAAGGTACCAGAAGGGAGTCTCTAGATCATCTTCCTGGATAATGAGCTGAGGTCGACAGGAAGTGACCTTGATCGAAGGTGGGCCATAGTGTTTCCCACATCATCGACACAAGACGAAGGAACATAATGTCTTTGTGAATCGAATCAGATGAGAATCGAGATCAAGGTTGGAATTTGCGAGAGTTCAACTTCTCTTGAACATATTGGTGGCACGACGGTGGATTTGGCAGTATTTGATATCAAAAGATCAAGGGTCATGATGACAAGGCAAAGAGCAGATGAGAGGTCAAAAGGGATCACCCAAACCCATGGAGGCAAGTGGAAAACGAGATGAGATATCCCCAACCCGACACGAATGTAGACAAGTGCCATGTTCAAGAGCGACATACTGCCAACACGAAAATGATGTTGGTTCCATTTTTCCCAACCATTTCTGGCGAGTACCTCTTTATTTTTACACAAGCTTGAAGAGGGTACCATATGCTTGTCATATAAGTTCGTCCTTCGGACGAATCCATCCTAGTACATTTAACAAGCCTTAGGAAGGAGGAACTCGAATATCATCATTACAACAATTTCCGATGTCATTTAGGTTTAACGAGTCTGACAAAGGAATAACTCGGCGTCTTTTCATGTTTAGAGAGTTTGAAAAGACAACAGAAAAGTAAACTCCAGTGGTCCCTTTTCGTAAATAGTTTCTCAGACCCGAAAAGGTAGAAAACTTTGTCTGAGAAAACCTCCTAGTCGCGATAGGCTAGGGTATTCCTTTTTCGTAAATGATCTATCCCAACCTGAAAAAGGCGTAAACGTATACTGGGTAGATGTTGTTTCGAGACCACTTTAACGAGATCAAAATGACAAGGGACTCGGCAATATTTTCATGTTTAGAGAGTCAGAAAAGAGCTGAAAGATGACTCCTCCTGGAGGAACGAGTGGTATAAAGGGTAGCAACTGGTTCCGGTGATGGTGGAACTACTCTGAACAAATAAAGGTTAAGAGGCTAGCTAACAAGACCACTCATCGCAACGGTTCCTTAGGAATGGGTGAAACAACCAAGTGAAGGCATATGATTGGCCAAGAAGATAGTGACAATGGAGTGAGAAAACCAAGGCTCATTTGGCAAAAACAGGCTGATAAAAATGGCAACCATAAGAGGTAAAATGGGAATGGTTTAATTTTTACACAAGCTTGAAATCAGGAAACTTTGCTTGAAGTTGGTTTAATTTTTACACAAGCTTGAAACAAAGATAAACTATGCTTGAAACTAGTTTCATTTTTACACAAGCTTGAAACAGAAAGAAAATATGCTTGAAATAGTAAGCATGCCCCCAGCATGGTGACTCAAATCAAGGTACATGCCCCCCAAGCTTCAATCCATGCACCTGAGTAAACATATGGAGGGAGTGAAGGTTCAAGTTATGAGATCTAAGAAAGACTCGATTGGGATTTTACGAGATCTGATCAAAGACTCAAATTGAACAACAACATGTTTCATTATTTTAGTGAGGTTGACACATTAAAATAACTATCCTCGGGACACCTTGTTTCATGGTTTAAGGAGCTTGGCACAAGACAAGGAACTCTGCTCCCCAACCTTGTTTCATTTTTTAAGGAGCTTGACACAAGACAAGGAACTCTACTCCGACAACCTTGTTTCATTTTTTAAGGAGCTTGACACAAGACAAGAGACTACTTGCTCCAGGCAACCTTGTTTCATTTTTTAAGGAGCTTGACACAAGACAAGGAACTCTGCTCCGACCAACTTCATCATAATGAACAAGAATTCATCGCTTCCCGAGTTCCCTCGATGGAAGGAAAACATCTGGAAGTCGGGACCCAATGCCCCCGGCACACGTGCAGCCCCGGCACTATCACTGAGTACGGACACGGGGTAGGTAGCCACATAGTTGACTCGCGGTGGGGCGGATACAACGGGTGGATAAAAACCGGGAAGGGATGATGGTGGGCCAATTGCCAAGTTGCCACATCGGGGCCAAAGAAACGAAAAATGATCAATGGTCACAATCTATCCTTCATGTGGAAAATAGACCACACGAAAAAGGGAGGAGACAAGCGCTCCCATGGCATAGGTGTAATCACGCCCCAAAAGCAGATTGAAATCCAAGGGGCCTGGAACAACCATCACGTCCATATGGACGGTTTTACCTCCTAAAGTAACAGGTAACCTTGGAAGGATCCCTAAGGGTTGACTCGTTCTTCTGTTAAATGCCAACGGATTCTGCGTAACAGGCGCAAGCGGCGGGGAGCCAAAAGCTTGCCAAGTAGTTGAGGATAGAACACTAACAGATGCGCCTTCGTCTATAATGGTGCTGGGTACGACCGGACCAAAATCCTGTACTGTGATCTCGAAAGGCACATAAGACGGAAGGCGGTATCCTGTAAATCGATTCCAATCAAAGGAAGCGACCAAACTACTTGGAGGGGTTACCATTGAACCGATATGGTCTTCCCCTGGTGTTACGGAAGAAGAAGAAGCATCCTCCACGACCTCCATCTCGAAGGCGGGAGGAGTATCCTCCGGGACCTCCATCACGGGAGGTGGAGGAGCAACTTCTTGAGGTATAGGGACAGGAGAATCTTTCTCCAAGTCTGAGGAATCTGAAGAAACCAGAAGAACATGAGGGGTGTGAGATCCACTCACAACGGAAAAGACATGGTGCACCGCAGATGGGGCCAGCTCAACTAATCCCATGACCAATGTTTGGTCGGGAACGGATTCCTGAATTTGAATTTCCGGGGGAGCGGGATCGACCAAGGATGACTCTTGACCAATCGTTGAATCAACTGGTGGAGGACTCAAAGAAAGTTGTTTATAACCAGCTGGGAGGCATGGTGTAGAAACAATTGAGCTGTCCAAAACTCGTTTGGCTTCATCCATATACGAACAAAGGTGAATGGCATGGTGTCCTTCACACAAATTACAGGGATTGGTGAGCTTACCCTGCTTCTTAGGAGTCTTACCAGCATCAGTTGAAGATGTGCCCCCAACTTGACTCCCGGAAGCCAAAGGCAACAGCGGGCGACCGTTGGACCATACTTCAAGCACCTTGGGAATGCCAGGGCAATCTCAAAGAAATGGTCTCCCGTGCACATATACAGGAACTTGACTTTACGCGGAGGGTTGGAAGGTTTATCAATAAGAGCGAGTAGCTGAAACAGCCTCTCACCTATCGACACTTCTTCTTCTTTTTTTCTTCTTCTTCTTCTTCTTAGCCACAGTTTACTCGAATCTAGACTTTCACCGGGCGAGGTAGAAGAGGAGACATAGAAATAGGCGGCGAAGAAAGAAGGGGAGAGGTCCACCTTGGAATCAACATGATGTTGCTTAGGCAGAGGAACTGATTGAACAGTAGTCGAGACATTCAGGACCACAGAGGTTGAAAACAACCAAACGGGAAACCCAACAATTAACCCAGGAAGGGACAACGTTGCCATATAAGGAGCACCAACATTCCCAAAAGGAGGAAAATGACTAGTATTCCCATCGGAGGGGATTCCTTGGTTAGTTAACTCCGGAAAAGTTGCCATCAACAACTCAAAACCGCACACGGGCTAAAAACCAAGGCACACAATCAAATGGCCAACAAGCAAATATATCAGGGAGTGTGATTTTGGGTGATTTATTTTACGACATTGAAACTTAGAAACTTCACCGTTTCATGTTTTAAGAGTCGAGAAACGGATGAAAGATGACTCTATCTCTTTCATTTTTGAAGCAAGCGTGAAAGGACAAGCGCTTGGTGATCTTTTCAAATTTAAAGAGTCAGATAAGATCAAAATGACTGCTCAGGAATACTAGGCAAAGGGTGTACCAAATAACCGTGAACTGCAATATACACCTTGGTTTCAAAATGAAAAAGAAATCAACCAAGGACTTAACGTACGTGCAGGCAATCTCCCCGAATGCTGTGTCCGGTGTATCACGGGTATAGGGCGGCAGACTCGGCTTCCTATGGATAAAGGATTGAAACCTAGTGGGGTCTCCCTTTATATACGCGACGGTACGGGGAGCACAAGTCCGTACTAGCGTTGTCTAAAGCCAAGAGGCGAACGACAGCTACTAGGTTTAAAGACGCCGGAACACGTCTCTAGCCTAGACCTCTAAATGTGTTTCGTTAGATTTCAATGTTGCCTTAGTGTAAATTGAGTAAATTTTAAAGTTTATCTTCAATTACGTTTCAGTTTTCAGGCCCTAGCGAATGTAATGTCTCAAAATCTCCTAAATGCACTCTATATGCCACAATATATCATTTCATTCGATGAAAGCTATTTATGAGAGAGTTGAGAGCTTTTCACACAATAACGAAATGCACAGAAAACAACCAATGATGTCTCTAATGCAGCTAATAAAAACTAAAAAGATTTTCGTTCAAGGTTACCAATCACTAATAACATCGAAAAGATCTAATTCACATTAACTAATGAAAAGCAAAAGAGATTTTTTTTTAATATATTTTCAATATTTCAGAGCAGAATGCGCTAAAAAAATGAAAACTAATGCAAAAGCGATTCGAGAAATGATGACAAGAGAGCAAAAACAAACAAATTTCACTCAATAGCAATCACAATCAGACCTCAAATCGACCAAAAGTCCCTCAAAACGAAAAGAATCTTAAAGACTCCAAATGAGCCGTGTAATCTAGGCCCAAACGAGACAAGGCGGAATTTGAATGGAAAAGGGAACAATCACTCAAACAACGCGATGAGACAATAGAAAAGCACCAAACGAATGGAAAGAAGCAATCACAAGGTTGACTGAACCGATAGAAACCAAAAACTCCCAAGGAGGGCTCGACACACAATAGCACCTAGATGACCTAGGGCTAGAATGAAAAATCGATGGAAATGGGCAAACAACCAAAGGACGAAGGTAACAGTCAGTCAATCAAGGCTCCAAAACACTCAAGCAGTCAAAAAAATGAAACCAAAATCAGAGATCAGGCTCAGAAAGCTCAAAATCAAGCAAACCCTAGCAGTCCCCAGCACTGGCGCGACTGTCAGGCTGAAACTAGCGCCATATCAGAATTGGCGCGGGTAATACATTGACAACTAGCGCCAATTGGCGCGACTGTCACGCTAAAAAACGCGCCAGTCAAGTTTTCTATGCTAAAATAAAAAATAAGCAATCCAAGATCAGACCAGTGATGTTTGGAGTTTTCAAAAACCCAAATTCACAGAAAGAACCAGCCCAAAAGCGCTGATCAAGCAAGAAGAATCAAGAATCAACCGAAAAGACAAGACAGTGCTCCAAGTGTTCAGTTTACAAACTAAACTGGAGATTGACTGAAGCAATTTTGATCTACTTCGCAATTGCAAAGCAAAAGCGTTTTGAAGGCTATCTAGCAAACTTCAGGCTCCATCTATAGCTCATAAAACAAACAACAACAAGCTAGACGTTCCCCAGCGGAGTCGCCAATTTTTTGTGGAGGTAAATCCCCTCTACGGACAGAGGCAATACCTACTAGCCCAGACCGGGTCTAGAAACAATCGTTCACGCTACAGTGCAGGTTCCTAATTGCAAATAAACCAACTTAGCGATGGAGGCTTACCTGGAATCCAACGATGTTGCTTGTAGAAGAGGTAGCGCTCCCGTTCCTTAGCTTTGGCAGATCACGATCCCCACGATCTCCGTGATAGGACACCTACACACACGAGAAAAAGAACAAACACAAGCATAAAATCCAATAGATGCAACTATATGTCAGTCAGAAAGGACATAACTCATCATTATAAACAACAACAAGAGTGGAACCATAACCAATAGTCGTTTATTATTAATCAATCAAAGGAAGAATACAACCATAGTTCTGACGCTGAATTATCCTTCGGAGGGTCGCCAGCAGAACACGTCTCGAAAAGCCTGTCAAGGATGGGACAAACCTCTCTCTTCGGATCTTGACAATAGTCTCCTTGCTTGGATTTGGCCTTAAGGGAATTATGGAGGCTCTTGCAGCATAAGGCTCTTGGGAATTTGGGGACTTGAAGACTAGCTTGCAATGGAGATGGGCAAGCTTTTATAGATGGAGGAAGGGGAGTTGGGATCCCTATAATCATGGGATTGGCCCTATCCTCAAGGAAGCTTCCATGAGAGGTGGCAAACCACTTCCTCTACATGGAAATCCGGAGCCAAACCTCCCAAATCAAGATAGATACCAGTTCATGAATTGGTTAGGATGAAACTTCCGCCATTTATTTTTAAAAAACACTCCTTAAATTGGCTGGCGCGAGTGCGACTCTAGGACAGAGCGCCAATCGGAGCGACCTCTTTGAAGGATTTCCCCAATTAGCATGGGTTCTGAACTGTCTGGCCGCGCCAATGCAAAAAGGGCCATTTTTAGGGTTTTTCACAAGGAGATGTCTTCGGGGCAATGAAAGCTCTTGTTCAGAGGGATGTCATGAAAGTGATTTCAAGGCACGTCACTGCTCACAGGTCACGGAATGAGCCCTCCAATGTGTGGGATGGGGATTGCAGGGACGGTGACAAATTATTGTGTA
>JAXQQM020075279.1:0-128510 GCA_034641835.2 Pinus albicaulis
CAGAGTTGAACTATACTGTAACTGAAAAAGAGTTTTTAGCCGTTGTTCATGCAATTAATAAGTTTAGACATTATATAACAGGCTATGAAACTTTTATTCATACTGATCATTCTGAAATTATATATCTAATGAACAAACCTGTTACTAATGGCAGAGTGACAAGATGGCTCTTACTTTTGCAGGAATTCAATATTAATGTGTTGGATAGACCAGGAAAACAAAATACAGTAGATGATTTCTTGTCTAGGATTCAGAATTTTAAAGAAGATTCTCCTGTAGAGGATAAGTTTCCTGATGAATACTTGTTTGCAGTAACTATTAAGACTCCTTGGTATGTAGATATTGCTAACTATTTGGTTACAGGGAAACTGCCTCCACATTTATTTCCAAGTGAAAAAAGAAAGATTATTCAGGAGAGTTCAAAATATTCATGGATTTCTAACGAATTGTTTAAAACAGGGCCAGATCTTGTGATCAGAAGATGTGTCAGGGAGGATGAAATGCCCGATATCCTCAAGGCAGGTCATGATGAACCATGCGGCGGACACTTTGCTGACAAAAGGACAGCCTATAAAATCCTCTCTTTAGGATATTATTGGCCTTCCCTCTTCAAAGATGCAAAACAATATGTCAAAAGGTGTGACAACTGCCAAAGAGTAGGGAAACCTACCCTTCCAAATGAAATGCCATTGCAACCACAGGTACTCATCGAACCCTTTGAGAAATGGGCTTTAGATTTCATTGGACCTATTAACCCACCATCTAAGCAAAAGAAGTATATATTGGTTTGTATTGATTATGTTACTAAATGGGTAGAAGCTAAAGCATTAGTGTCTGCTACTGAAAATTCAGTTGTTAATTTTCTTTATGAGGATATTTTTACTCGCTTTGGTGTTCCAAGAGAAATTGTAACAGATCAGGGAAGCCAATTCACATCCAACTTGGTGGAGAAGCTGATGGAATAATACAAAATCAAGCACGGAAGATCTACTCCTTACCATCCGCAAGCAAATGGTCAAGTGGAGTCTACAAACAAAGTTCTTGAAAGTATCATCACCAAAATTGTTCATCTACACAGAAGAGATTGGGCAGAAAGGCTTCCTGAAGCCTTGTGGGCCTACAGAACTACATGGAGGAATACAACAGGACATTCTCCCTATGAACTTGTTTATGGGAAAGAAGTCCTGCTCCCCATTGAATTCCAATTAAAAACCTTCAAGATAGCAGTTCAGTTGGGGATGGATCTATCAGAAGCCCAAAAGCATAGAATGGAGCAGTTGAATGAGCTAGATGAGATCAGACAAGAGGCAATTTTAAGAACTGATCTAGTTCAATATCAAAGAGCTAAATGGAATGACAAATATATCAAAGAGAAGAAGTTTCAAGAAGGATATTGGGCATTTCTATTTGACTCCAAGTTTAAATATTTTAAGGGAAAATTTCAGACTCATTCGCTTGGGCCATATGAGATTGACAAGATCTTTAGCAATGGAGCGGTAAGAATCAAGACCATTGATGAATTTCAAACTCCTCTTATTATTAATGGCCACAGATTAAAGATCTATCATAAGCCACTCTCAAAAGAGGAATTTGTCAAAATGTTTCAAGATAATTCTGCAATAAGGCTAGTGAAGAAGAATCCTTCTTCTCCATCAGCCTAGCCTTTGTTCTTTTCAGTTTCAAGTATAAAAAAAAAAAAAGTATAAGCCTGAAAACCAATCACTGATTGGCAGTCTTATACAGAAAATGTAGGGTGAAAATCAGGAACACCTGACACCCTATATTTTCCAAAAAAAAAATTCTCTCTCTCTCTTATTTCACAAGTTTTATGACAACCCACTCCATTTCATTCCACTTCATTACACTTCACTTCATTTCACTTTACTCCATTTCATCTATTTCATTTCATTTCATCAATAAAATTTTCTTTCATGACCATTTTCATTCAGACAGTTATCATCTATCCATCTCCATTCACCCAAATAATTGTTGTGTCAGTTTCCGCAGCTGACACCAGTTTCTGTAGCCAGAAGCAGTTTCTGCAGCCACCACTCTATTTTTCAAAAATTTACAGTCAGATGTTATTTCCACAATCATGAAATCAAATGCAGGTATGAAGACATATTATGAAGACATGGGGCATTCAAAGACATCAATGAGGAACAACTGATTGAAGACCAATGAAAAAATGGCAAGAATTCCAAGGTATGAGTAAAAATTTATTTCAAATAGCATTCAAGCACATTTTTACATAGTTATAAACCATAGCTCCATTATATGCAATGATTTCGTTGATAACTCCGTAGCCATCCCACGATCTCTATACGATTCCCCCACAATCCTTGCATTCATTTCTAAACGGCCTCATAATCAAGCCTCCGGTCTTCATTAGTGTTCATCTATATGTTGATACTCCACCTGTAGTTAAGAAACGTAGTTGATTTGACTACGGCTTCTCTTAGCCGCACAAAATCCGTAGTCGTTGCATAAACGTGCTTGCATCTACTTTGCAGCCACCCAATTTTAAATATTGCTGGATGCGTTTTACTCCCCCTACTTTTCTATTGATCTCACGACTGCATTTCCATCATGCTCACATAAGCTTTCACCCCATTTTATTCTCTGTTTCGCTTCATTCCGTGTACCTATTCTCTGATATCCTCTTACAGTCACTGGCCTCCTTCACAAACCCTAATCATTTCTGCCGTTTTACCTCCGTTAAAACCCTCTTCACGCAGACAAGTTTTAAAGTACAGAAGAAAGGATGGGTCAGTTGTTGAGAACAGAACCAGAGGGACCCAAATTTATGGAAGGATACCTGCAAGTCAGAGATATATTAAAAAAGGAAAAGTGGCTTCGGTTTATTCAAAAGTTTAGAGGCTACCATAAAGAGGTGACAAAAGATTTTGCAAGGTCTGTCAATGGTCTGGAGGTAGAAATTGGGGACCTCAAATTTACGGTGAATGAGGCATCCATAGCAGCTGCTACAGGACTCCCTCAAGAAGGTGAACGCTGGTTCAAGAACAAGAGCATTAGTGATGAAGCCTGGAGAGTGATCCTACGTAACCCAGGTATGGATGTCACCATTTTTAAAAGGGGAATTCCTGTTCATGCTTTAAAAGAAGAGTGGGCCAGTTTACTGTTAGTTATTCAAAAATTTATCACCTGTGAGGGCCGTTTTGGGTCAATGTACATGTATCATACCCGACTGTTGATGAATTTCCTAGACAACCAGGCCCTCAATCTGCCATACTTTTTATTAAACAGTTTGAAGAAGATGTCTGTAACCGTCCAGAATCATCTAGGGGACGTAGAACCACATTTGTATCACCATGGTCTCGTGAAAATTTTGGTAGAAAAACAATTAAAGGAGAAAAAGGACACCTGGGAGCAATTTTTAGTTAGAAATTTCTTTGAAGAACCTCAAGAAATTCCTGAAGGAAGTACATCAAAAAGAAGTAGAAGAAAGAGAACAAATGATAAAACTCAAAGCACTCCTACTAACACAGTTGAAAGAACTAGTAGAGAGGAAAGACTGTCAAAAAGAAAGAAGGAAAAGACTGAGGATAAAAAGCCAATAAAATCAAAAGAGAAAAGAAGCATTGAGGCTGTGCATCAAACCCCTTCCTCAGAAGAAGATCATCAAGTGTTATCTGAGAGACTAGTTCACCTTCAGGAACAGTCATCTATGGCCAAAAAGAGGGGAAAAGAAAAAAAAAAGGAAAAATACAGTAGTCCACAGTATGTAAGAAGAAGTTTCAGGCTTAAAGGAAAGTGGAAGAAAACACAAACAAAAGGACCCCATTTTATTGATTTGGGAGAAGGAACACCTGAAAAAACTCCAGTTGGCCATATTCCATCTCATTCTCATTCAGACATTGAACATAGTCCATCTCATTCTCAGCCAGACGTTGAACATAGTCCACCTAATTCTCAGTCAAACGTTGAAGCTAGTCCTCAAGACGTTGACATGAGCCCTTTTCAGCCAGATTTTGAAAACAACTCTCCTCCACAGTATTTTGGGGACAGCCCAAGGAAAACGACACCTGAGATAGATCCAAAGCAGCAAGAGGTGTACGATTACATAGAATCCTTAGAAAGGATAGCCACGGGCCCCAGCACCTCATCGACTCAGCCTCACACAGCACAAGAAGATCTAGTCCAATCATTGAAACAAGAATTCTTTGAGTTGGAGGTTTTAAATAGACACATTAAAAATGAAAATGAGGCATTAAAGGAACAAAGCAAATTGGACAAGATCATTCATGAAAATACCATGCTACATCTGGGACTGTGGCAGAAAAAGAACAGGAAATTGAAGAAGAAATGCTAGAAGATAAGTAAAGCACTGATTAATCTTAAATTCAGATGCTTAATGAAGAAGCCCAGGATGTTAGCAGCACCAAGGAAGAGGAGAAGAGGACTGGATGTACTGGCAGAGGTATCAAGGCATATGAATTGAAGAAGGATTATCAAAATTTTGGTTGCATGAGGACATGCAACACCTTCACAGTGGGGGTATGTTGAGTCCCAAACTTGCATCTTTCTTATACACCTTTCTAGACCTTTTCCATTCACCTAGACCTTCTAAGTCATCAATATCATTGCATATTAATTATAAAATAGCATTTAAAGTGGTTTTTAACTATGTTTTGTGTCTGCTATTTGAATTAGATTTTTGCTCATTGAGTTGCGGAATCTTGTCACTTTCTACAGCTGCTGCAACTTTCCGCAGCCATTTTGTTAAAGTCTATATTGCAGGTGTCTTCAGGAAAAGCGAGCCACATGGGCAAGTTGGAAATGACATGGACATGGATCGAGTCCTATTGGCTCAGTCGAATTCACCTAAGAAGGTTGTGGTCAAAGGTAGCCAAGTGGTGGTCAACCGAAGAGTCCCACGGTGACAGAACTCTGTTTTTCATCACGTGAAGACTTGCGTGGCCATTTCTAAATCACGGGATACATATCAACACCTGTAAACGGCTCCATAAGCCGAATGCAACAGCCACTTTCCATAGATTTAATCTTCACGGCAACCATGATGCTAGATTTTTGGACGTGGTTGTTCACATGTCTTCTATCAGCGCAGACTTTAGGGAATTAGTTATATCACCCTCTGTTATAAATAATGCGTTCTCATACGCATAATAGTTAGCTTTGTAATGTAATTGTGTTGCCACTGTGCTGTGACATTATTTCTCTGTTATGACCGTATTTTGAATATATAAGAAGACTCTTCTCATAAGCACAATTCGTGTTTGATAGCTGCTTCCCGAGGATTGTGCAGAGGGCCCCTGCACACGCCGAGGTTTTGTGTATTACTGTATAGTTTCATGCTTCATTTCCTTACGTTCATTGTGCCATAGTCATTCACATGTATATATATATTACATCTTTCATGGTATTTATGTTTCATCCTTGTCCATAATCTTTCATGCTTTACGTTTTACTTCTGTCCATAATCTTTCATGCTTTATATTGTTGTTAACTGATCAGTGTTTTTGTTCCAGATTACAATAGGCAGCCCGGGCATTTGCACATCATTTTATAATGACTAATGACATGGAATCAATCTTGTCCTTCTGCTGATTTATTTTTCTTAGTTTTTAATTCCAGCACTGTTTTATTCATTTCAGTTTTGTACATTTTCTTTACTAGTTAGATTAGATATTAAGCTGCTCATTTCATTATCAGTTACCTTCGAAAGCCATAGCGAGACTAATGGTGAGGGATTGCAGTATGAATTTGTAGTTTGATGTTAGTTTATTTTTCTGCAAGTTAGATATTAAATTTCTCATTTCATTATCAGTTACCTCCGAAAGCCATAGCGAGACTAATGGTGAGGAATTGAAGTATGAGTGTGTAGTTTGATATTAGTTTATTTTTCTGCAAGTTAGATATTAAATTGCTCATGTCATTATCAGTTACCTCCGAAAGCCATAGCGAGACTAATGGTGAGGAATTGAAGTATGAGTGTGTAGTTTGATATTAGTTTATTTTTCTGCAAGTTAGATATTAAATTGCTCATGTCATTATCAGTTACCTCCGAAAGCCATAGCGAGACTAATGGTGAGGGATTGAAGTATGAGTGTATAATTTGATATTAGTTTATTTTTCTGCAAATTAGATATCAGATTGCTCAATTTGTTTATGATTATCTCCGAAAGCCATAGCGCGACTAATGGTGAGGGGTTAGAATATGAGTTGATGTAATTTGATTTTAGTTTTACTTTACTTGCAATCTTTTCTTTGAGTACAGTTTCTTTTGTGTTTAGACAGCAGCAAGGCTAATGGTTTTCATGATCAATAGTTCACTGTTTGTTTAACTAGAATAGTGGCACATTTTCATTTCCTTTTAGGAATTAATTTTGTCATTGTATGTTTCAAAATTTGTTTGAAGTTTGAAGTTTGGGAAATCATTATAAAGGACATCATTGCCTTGAACAATCATAACCATACTTGTCTTTTAGAATTTCTATCTCACATTAGGAAAGCAACCAAGATAAATAAAAAAAACCCAAAAACGACAAAAAGTAAGAGATAGGTTATCTTGCACATATAGTGCGCCACACTTCGACAGCTTATGAATCCTGAATTGACAAATTAATGTAGCAATTTAGGAAACACTAAATTAACCAAACAGACATTCTTCAAGATATCCCTGAAAACTCAGATGTTGATTTATCATCCCTTATGGTTGAGGCTCAAGATGACATCCTGCCTCAAGTCCAGTCTTCACAGGAAATAGAGGGCTGTTGCACTTTTGCACAAAGGAATACAAGACCATCTTCTCCTTTGATGGAAGTAGAAATAGATCAGATCATCAATCGACAGCCAGCCTCTGAAATTTTTTACAAATCAGACATCCTTTCCCCTTCATCTGATGAGCTCTATTGTACAGAGTTGGAAAGCTCGAATGTAAATCAGAGTGAAGAAAAATCTGATGATGATCCAGTATGTCCGGTTGGCAGCATTACTTACATTCATGATTTTCCTATTTTTGATCTCTCTGATGATGATGTTCCCCAAACAGAAGAAGATCTTGTAGGGTCATCATTAGTAGATTTATGGGAGGAGAATCAATCCTTTTCACTTCCAGAGAGTAATGAGCCACTGCAGGCTATTTATGACACTGATGGGGAGAGCTATGACAGTATAATAGCAGATGAAGATTCTTTGAATCTTCATTCTGCTTTACCACAGATCGTCAATGAAACTGGAAACCAGCAGCTTTTCCTTTCAGAAGATGAAGAAGAGACTCTTGAGCAGGTTGGAAATAAGGTGCCTTCTCCTGAAAAAGAGGAAGCAATGGAACATGCCCTTGCTCAAGAATACATAGATCTTCTCACAGAGCTCAACACCTCAGAGCAGAACGTATCAGAGCTCCAAGAGGATAGCACTGCCATATATGATGAGTCCTCCAGTTCAGAAAGTGAAGCAGATGAGGGAGATTCTCCCTCTCAAGAGAGTCTTTCTCTTGATCCAGTGGAAGAAGAAGAAATCTTGGTTGAAGCCTACCTGCCAGATATTCATAGCCAGGTATTATTTTATGATCCTTATGCACATTTCCTGCAGACATTTGGAGAAGGATCAAGAGTCTTCTTGAGCAGCATGTTGCAAACAGAAAGAAAATCTTTCAAAGCTGCCATTATTGAACAAAAGGAGTGTGAGTTGCCTTGCCTATCCAGCCTGCTCAAGGAGTTGAGCAAGAAAGACCAGTCATGGGATCACTTGAAGGACTGGTTGCATTGGAAGACAATGTTTGTAAGCTAGACTATAAATATTCCAGTTAGAGTAGGGTAGGTAGGAAAAGCTCAATAAAGCTTAGTGTGTGAGCATGTAGTTAGTTGTTTTTAATTTATGCAAAGTCCAGCAGGTCAGATAGTATAATCCTGACTTGGCTGTTTTTAAATTTCCTGTCTTAGAATGTAGGTGAAGGAATCTGCTGGACAGTTTAATCCCAGCAGGTATTAGATTAGGTAGAGAAATGGATGAGGCCAACAATCTAATCTGGCCTCATGGAGAAATAAGGGTAGATCTAGAGTAGGTTTGTTTTGCTTTCAAAATAAAATAATGTAAAGGGTTTGCTAGTTCAAATGCACCCAAAGGAAAATTGTAGAACTGTAGTTCGGGTAGGTAGATTGGTTGGGAAATATTTTTGCTGATGTTTCTATCATACTGTGGCAGCTAAGATTGAAGAAGAAAGATGGCTTTTGACAGTAGGCATCTGGCCTACTCCAAAGATCATATCTGGTTTCTTGACTCCTCCAAGGAGAAGCCATCCCCATGTGGAGCCACTGTTAGCCCCCCTATGAAATTCTTGACAAGCAAGCTGGGGGGCTATGTCATTTTGGATACCTTCAAGGAATGCATCTCTCTTAAAGACACATCGTCCTTGAGGTCTCTATGTACTTTGCCTTATACAAATCCCCTCTGCTGGTTTCGCACCTCAATGCCTTCATTTACCCCTTGTACCCCTGCAAATGTCCCTTTTCCTTTTTTTTCTCCTTCTACCAAAGTGTCTCTGCTCCCCTATATTTTCCCCTATTAACCCTCTAAATCCCCCAAAATCCCCTTTAAATTTCCCCATCTCCCTTATTTCCCTAGTTTCCCCCTCCATCTCCCCTACCGTTACCCTTTGATTGCCCCCAAAATGCATTAAAAATGAATTAAAATGATAAATTTTATGTTTTCGGGTCCTAGCCCCTTAGGCTGTAGCCCCGCGCTCCTTTATCTTCCACATGACCCGATGCTATGACCATAGCCCAGTTTTGAAGGGTGCTTATCATAGATCCATTTCGGGCGCAGCCTCAGCCGTATATCCCACCCGATCGAACAACTGCTATTCACTATGGGGGGTCGCTATAAAATCTCGTGCCCGTACACCTTGGCCCCCCCGTAGTCCATCTCCGCCATCCATTCGCCTGACAGATCGACGGCGCGGATCACGCCCGAAATGGTGGACCCCGCCAGCCATACGTCATCCGCCCAGAAACCGCTGGTTTATTCCGCACCGCCCCCGTGCGCTTGGTGGTTTTTCCCCGGAGGCCAGCGATTCCATTCATCTCCTACCACGCGTCCTCCTATACTATTCTGAAAACCGCCATTTCGCGCATTATCTCCTGGACGAAAGCCGGGCAGCAGAATTCACGATCACTGTCCGATCTGGAGGGGCTCATCCAACGCTTGTCATTCAGCGAAGTTGCACCCCCGATAACTTGTCTCCTCCGTACGTCTGACCCGTCGTCACCTCTCCCCACTGCACTGACAGTCGTCGATTTATTTCGCAATCGACGGCCCGCGTCCATCCTCCTTCATTGAATATTCCACCCTCACCTGGTCCCTCCACGTCAGCTCCATGTGTTCCATCCGTACCTTCTCCCATTCCATCGCGTATATTTGATTCTTTTCGTGTTTTTAATGGTTTCTCATTCGTTTTCATTTTGTGTTCCGTCAATTACCTACCAGAGAAAAATTTCATTGTTTCCTCCATAATTTCTTCCGCCTTGTCATGAAATGCGTTCATTACCTCCATCCACCTCATCCGTCGGTCATGTCCATGGATTTCTTCACAGTTTTCGTGTTCTTGCAGGGATATAAAGAAAGAATGGCCGCCATGATCGTCCAGTTTCCCATACAGTGGCTGAGAGATGCAAGAAAGCTCTGTACCGTGGTACATTTAATGAAACAGGCCCAGGAAGGTGAAGATAGGTCGTTTGTTCAAAGAACAGGGTTCAGGATCTGTGAAAACCTTCTGGCACCATTAAAGGCCCGAGCTACCCTGTCAGAAGCAAGATGAAAAGGCAGAGTCATTCAGTACAAGCAGGAAGATTAAGGCAAGCTAATGAAGATCTCGAGCCCTATGTCAATGTTTTCATATACAAAGCAGCATATTACAGACCCCGAGGAATCGATCAAAGGATCCTTAGCACATGCAAAAGGAGTACTTCGACCAAAAATGTCAAGATCATATCCAAAGTAGATCATTCTTTCACAAGGAAGGTGACAGAGATTAAATACATAGCAGGTCAAGTAGAATGGGTTTCGGCCCTGCATTCATTGTTATGTTTAATGATACATTTAATTTTCACCTACTCCTTCAGTCGACCTTAGGTTCACCCTTTGCTATAAAGCACAGAAGGAAACATTGTAATGTTGTTGATGAGAAATAAGTGGAATGCAAGCATTGTTCCTGTTTTAGACAAGTTCTCTGTGTATATTGTAAGATGGACTGAGACTAGATGTATTCAGACTGAATGTTCAAGCTATGGGCTATGATGTACCTGATTGGTGTTGTTTTTAATATGACAAGCATGTTTCTTTGGATCCTGATCTAAAGCAGCTGGTGATGTTTCCTCTTTCTCTGTATTTGTGATTGACTTGCTCTTATGTTATGTTCCATTTCATTTCATTTCTGCTGGTAGGCAACATAAGTATAATATAAGATTCACCCTTGATAGGTGCCTTATGTTTCTTGCTCTCCCTACCTCAATGTTTTCTGCTTATATGTGTATCTGAACGTTGATTTCAATTGATTTAACCAGTGTAGTGGATGATATTTCCTGCTCTCTGATGTATGAATTGATGAAGTCCATGTTCAGATGTTCTTGGTAGGATTTAGCTGGAAGGTTTGGGAACACTGGGGATTAGTGTTAGCCCTGTCCACTAGGATCCTTGCACGACCAGTTAACCTTTCCAAGATCCCTTGTTTTGCCTCTAATTTTTTCCAAGCAGGCCTGGAGTTAAATGACCTCTGGCCTGATCTATAGACAGAGTTGGTTGGTTCTCCTCCTTCATTTTCAATCCCTTGTGTCCCATTCCAAATATCTCCTTCAATATCCAAATTCTCTAGATGACTAGCCCAACTGAAAGCTTGCACATTAATTACAAGTAAATCCTTTCTTGACTCCATAGCCCAATGGCTTTGATGTTATTTGAGTCATCTTTCTCTGCCTAAGCTTCCTCTTTTCTCATCCTTGTCTTATATTGGTCCTTCTTTTCCTGATTCCCTCCAACCAAACACAAACAACCAAACAAACAACCCTGAGCCATACAACTAGCCTAAAATCATAACCTAAGAGCTTCAAAGACCTATCCTTTGACTTGTATAGAGAGATCCCTCTCTGGACCTAGGAGGGATAGATCCTAAGGTCTGAAAGTGGTTCTATGTTGTCTCATCTTTTGGTCTCTGTCAACCTAGCCAAAACATGGGAACCCCAACAGGCTGAACTAGCTGGTCGCGTCAAGGCCAAAAGGTCAGTTTTTAGGGTTTTTCACAGGAAACTGTCTTCAGAGGAATGATTCTCCTTGTCGAGGGGGATGCCATGAAAGTGGTTTCAGATCATGTCACTACTCACAGGTCACAGAAAAGGCCCTCCAATGTGTGGGACAAAGGATTGCAGGAATGGTGAAAAATTACTGTGTAACAGATGCCCCCTAAAGCATGAGGCCCGAGAGAGAGAGAGGGGTGAAATGCTTTACGAGAACATGCCCAACTGAAAACACTGTCGTCGGAAAACCTGCGTAGACAAGTACAACTGATATCTCAAATACATGATATGTGGTATGGGCACAGCCATCCATAACAGAGAATACAATAATCAAGATCCGAGGCATGAACGCAGCCATCCAGAAAGGATCACTAAGTAGACTCAGGTATGGTCGCAGCCATCCAATCAATGAGTCATGTAACCAATGATGATAATCCACAAAAATTCGTAGCCTGGATTCAATTAGACAAAATCTAGGGTCTTGCACTCCATCTCGACCCGAACAGAGTACAAGTTCTAGCATGTGAATAAGTGAGTTGAAGTTGAACATGCAAAAACATTGTCTGATTACTAGCCAATGATGAAAGTTGTTAACAAACGCGAGAGGAACCATTAGTCATGACAATGGCCCTCAAGGTACTACAGGTACAATCCATGGAATGTGAACAGTGAGCTGGCGTCGAACACCTGCAGAATCATCCGATCGAAGGTCAATGATGAAAAACTTATGTCGAATGCGAAGAACCTGCCATTGAGGCATGCAGGCTCCAAGGTACCGGAAGGGAGTCTCTAGATCAGCTTCCTAGATAATGAGTTGAAGTCGATAGGAAGCGACCTTGATCGAAGGTGGGCCATAGTGTTTCCCACATCATCGACACAAAACAAAGGAACATAATGTTTGTGAATCAGGATCAGATGAGAATCAGAAGAGGGTTGAAACTGCAAAGGTCAACTTCTCTTAAACATATCGGCGGCACGATACTGGATTTGGTAGTATTTGACATCAAAAGATATGAGGTCATGCTGACGAGGCAAAGAGCGGATGAGTGGTCAGAAAGGATAACCCAAACCCATGGAGACAAGCAGATAGCGAGATGAGATGTCCCCAACTCGATACGAATGCAGACAAGTGCCATGTTCAAGAGCGACATACTGCCTACACGACGATGATACTGGTTTCATTTTTTCCCACCATTTCTGGCGAGTACCCCAATTATTTTTGAAAACAACCTTGAAGGGGATAGCATATGCTTGTGATATAAGTTCGTTCTTCGGACAAATCCAACCTAGTACATTTAACGAGCCCTAGGAAGGAGGAACTTGAGTATCGTCATTACGACAAAATTCGATTTCATCAGGTTTTAACGAGTCTAACAAAGGAAGAACTCGGCATCTTTTCATGTTTAGAGAGTTTGAAAAGATAGCGGAAAAGTAAACTCCAACAATCCCTTTTCGTAAATAGTTCCTCATATCTGAAAAGGTAGAAAACTATGTCTGAGAAAGCCTCCTAGTCACGATAGGATATGGTATTCCTTTCGTAAATAATCTATCCCAGAAAATGGGTAAACGTATATTGGGTAGATGTCGTTTCGCAGCCAATTTAACGAGATCAAAACAACAAGCGACTCGGCAATATTTTCATATTTAGAGAGTTAGAAAAGAGTTGAAAGATGACTTTAGAAATGAATTTTTCGTGTTTTCGCCGAGTCCGAAAAAGTATAAAATACAACTCGTGTCGCCATCCAAGCTGTGTGAAAATTTATTTCTGCACATGAAAGCGAACGTAAAATCCATTTTTTGACAAAATATAATAAAATATTGGAAAAATGACTTTCAAAACCTAATTTTGACTTTGAAAAGCTATAAATATGCAAAAAATAGTAAAAACATATTCACTTTTACTTTTTACCTCTTGTGAGAGCAATAGTGAGCTTTTTCTGTGCAAACTTGCGACGACGATTGTGGTCAATCCAGTACGTCATTTCAATTCTCGTTCGTTCCAGGTAAGAGGTGCTCTCGTTAGCTTTGTTTTAATTCATTTTTATAGATTTCCATTGTGTTTTTGGATCCTTGAGGGGACCTTTACAAAATTAGGGCTCGACCAATTGGCGCAGGTATTGGGCACGGACCCGCGCCAATTAGCTCCTTTTTGAAAAGGGATCGCGCCAATGGTGCAACTCAAATTTCTACTTGAATTTGACAAAATGTGAACCAATCAGCTGAATTTATGAGTGTTCTAGAGATCTAATGAGGTGTTTATGACCATTTTGGTGCAGATACATGACCACAATGGTGATCGAGTGGAAAGAAAGGGAGCATGGTGAAGAAGATGAAATGGCCATGGAGAATGAAGCATGCATGAATGCCCTCCGAAACTGCGGTCTAAAAAATTTCTTCTTAAAACCATGTTTGAGAGCACAACCTGAGTTACTGCAGTATTTGATCAGCATTTGGGACGAGAATGAAGAAAAATTCAGGCTCCGAGACCAAGTGTTGGAACTTGAAGTATCCGACGTCTATTTCATAACTGGATTGTCCCGCAGAGGTCCAGTTCCAATATTGACAAGTACTAGGCCATCTGGTGAGAAAATGGCAATGGTGATGGAAAGAGTGTGCCCAGGGGCATGGACAGGATCAGGCAGTGGGAAGGTTGATATTTGCACAGTCCCTGATCTGGCACTCCGAGTGGTGCTCCACACCATTATGTGGGTTGCAGGGTCATAGGCACCGCATGAGGCAACTAAAACACATCTCCTCTTAGCATCTGAATGCATGAACCTAACACTATTTGATTGGGCCACTAGCGTAACAATGAACATCAAACGGTATCTAACAAAGTGCAAGAAGACCGAACTGAAACAGTTTGGGTATGGTTCCATCCTGGTATCGTTCATCCTTGAACGACTACCAATTTTCCAGGGCCAGGGGGCGATACTCGCCGAGCCATCATTGAGGGAGCCAAGGATGGCTCGATGGGCAGCATTCATGCCCAGATTAGGAGGGGGCCAACAAATGTCATGGAGGCCGGAGTTTTTTGCATGGCTATGGCGACATCTAATCGTCATTGAGGACTAGCCCTATGCTGGTACCGACTTCATGCGAGACCCAGATCTTCCACTCCCGGAGGGGGATGACTGGGATGAGGAGCTGGGTAAGACTCTTTTTGATTTTATATATTTATGATTTTTTTTTTGTAATACATGTCTATTTTAACAAAAAATCCTATATGTGCGCAGATGTTGGCCCAGAGAGGCCCGTCGTGATGTCGCCCATCACACGAAGGACCCCTCTTGCACACGATCCTCAAACTAAGGGTGGCGAGGGGAATGAGCTAGTGCAGAAATTGGAGGGAATCGCCCGAGGGATCCCAGATTACGTTCGGCTAGCAGATGTCCCAATGGCTTATTAGAGGCACACTGTGGGGGTTCCTAGTCACCTTCATCGTTTACTGAGGCGACTGGTGTGGGCGGTGACATGCTACCACGAGCACCATGATGATTATTCATCTAGGGATTTTCATTTGCACATTTTTGAGAGACATGTTGTCTCCGACTATTATTAAAACAGACATCTATATTTTTTTATTTTATGTGATGTACACAAACTGTAAACTATTCGATATATATATATATATATATATATATATATATATATATATATATATATATATATATATATATATATATATATATTTCTGGATGGATCTTTTTACATATGATGATGTTTTTTTATATTCTATGCAAATGTATAATACAATGTTATCTAATGCATTAGTTACATGATCTGCATAACAAATGACCCAATGGAAAATTTCACAAAATGCAACACATTTTATTTTTATGCAAGATTAAAAGCACACATGGAAACACACATGCAAACTATGCTTGGAAATGAGTTTTATTTTTATGCAAGCCTGAAACACAAATGTAAATTATGCTTGAAATGAGGAAAAACGGGCATGCCCCCCAACATGGTGTCTCAATTCGAGGTACATGCCCCCCAAGCTTCAGTCCATATGAAATGGAGTGAAGGTTCAAAACACAAGAGATTTGATCTAAATCTAACAAAACTCGAATTGAACGAGCTCGTGTTTCATTATTTAACGAGGTTGACACACTTAAAAGAACTGTCCTCGTAGCAGCGTGTTTCATTGTTTTAGGCGCTTGACACAAGAAGAGGAACTTTGCTCCGACGAGCTCAAAGGAGGAGGCTCAGGAGGGGGATAACCTGATACATCACACTCAAGATGATTAGACATTTCCCCCAGGTCGGGCATGAATGAGGAACAATTATGTCCATCGCTCCACGACAGATCTTCAAGAGACATCGTTTCAACGATAGCTTCATCAGAAGGGAAGAATTCTCTTAAAGGATCAGGCGAATCTGCATTGCCTAGCCAAGGGGATTGAGAATATCTATCTAGATCCATGCTCGAAGGAGCATGTTCAGGGGGAGGAGGATCAGATGTAGTGAAAATCTCGCATTAATTGATCTCAACTGGAGTTAAAGGAATCGATTCTCCAAAAGAGGTCACCTGTTCAAGCAAAGGGATGATCCAAGAGTCATCTGACCTAGAGATCATGTTAACTTAAACGGTGTGCAGTAGTGGGATGGGAAAAATACCCATGAGGATGGTTCCTTGAAAAGACCAGGTCCTACACTATCAGGGGGATTGGGGATCTGATCCACGTAAGGTACGTTGTTCTCGGAGGATGAGGTGAAAAAATACAACTGATCAACAGTGATAATTTTTCCCTCATGGGGAAACTTCAGAAGCCAGAAGAGGGTGGATGGAATGCATAGCATGGTGTGCATCCAACTGCGACCAAGAAGAAAATTGTAGTTGAGCTTGGCGTCAACCACTTATACTTCTACGTTGACTGTCTTACCCTGTAATGTGATCGGCAAACTCTTGAGAACACCCAGGGGTTTAGATTCCCGACCATCAAATGCCTCTAGGGCATTGGGAGACAAAGTAAGAGTTGGAGAGCCAATGGACTTCCAGCAGGCAGATGACATAACACAGGTGGAAGCACCTTCGTCCAAAAAGGCTCTGTGGATGTTGAGGTCGTTGATACTGACTTGGATAACAAGAGCGATTTGATGTGGAAGTCGGTGGACAAAATTTTCTAGGTCGAAGGTGAGAAGACTAGAATTAGCGGGATTGATTCCACCGATTGCAGACAACAGAGCTTTTCGTTGCGATGGGAAACTTTGAAGCACTTCCAATGTATACATTGCATAAGGTGCTTGTGCCAAATCCTAAACAATGCTATAGTTCTGAGCAACACGGACATTTGGATTATAGGAATATTTTTGCATAACACCTTTAGAAGGTGGCCTCACAACAGGTTCAGCATTGGGCTTCTCAATTTATAAAGGACCAGAGATAGGTGGGGGAGGTGGGCCTTCAACGACTTCCTTCCCAACTGCCTGGCGTGATCCAGCATAATCCTTCGAATGCGTAGCAATTGAGACAGGTGCAGCACCATCCATCATAAAAAATTGGGACCCAAATGGTGCAGATGGTGAAGGCTACTCAACCATCTAGGTCTGCTGAGATGGGAATGGTTCTTTGACAACTGTCGAAGTCCCTTTGGAGCCTTTTAGAATTTTACTAACTTCAAATCGTCAGGGACAATCTTTGGTATAATGATCTCCTTCACAGATAAGGCAGGGGTACTTCAATTTACGTTGGTAACCATCGTCAGCATGAGGTTTAGAAGACTCTGGTTTCGGGGCATCGGGTTTGGATTTTCCTTTGCCCTTCTTCTTTCCTTTGGAGGCCTTTTTCCGTAGGATTAGCCTTAACGGCGTTGACCTCTGTAGTTTTACCAGAATCTGGAGGGGCGGGAAGAGTAGAACTATTGGAAGAATTAGACTTCTACTTCCCATCAGAGGACTTTTGAGAAGTCTGAGAAATCGAACCAATAACACCGTCCACCAATGGGGTAGCTGGTGCTTTAGAGGTCCCTGGTCGTGGGGCATCAGTCAAGATATCATAGAGCATGCCAAACTGAGATTACACCATATCAAAGTACTGGGCACGAGTGATGGCTTGTTCTTCGGTCACACATGCCCCCATAGCAATATATTGAGCGATCTTGCTAACAAAGGAGGTAGTGAACCAATGAGTTAGCAGTTGATTAGGTATATCAAACTTGATTAGTCTACGACAACGTCGCCACTCATGAATTTGATCAGATATGTGGGTGGATTTATCCTGCTTGAGAGAAGTCAGGAGATGAGTCTCGGCTTCATAACGAACCGGTAACTGGAAATGCGTTAGAAAATCCATAGCTAATGTATTGAAGTCTTGAAAGATACTGCGGGGTAGTTCTATATACCACTTAGCGGCAGCACTGGTAAGAGTGTGTTGGAAAAGACATAGACGAATCGAGTCGTCCACCCAAGAGTTGGACGAACACCACAGATGGTAGGTCATGACATGAGCTTGGGGGTCCTCTCTAGCTTTACCCTCAAATTTAGGACAGTCACCGGGCACCTTGGTTAGAACTGGAGGCCAATAAGGATTGTGAAGAATTGGATCATTGGTCAATTTAGAAACGTCCGACAATTCCAACATAGCAAGGAAAGGTAACTGAGGATTGAAAGGCATACCAGTCGATAAGGACCTGTACCTGTACTCCACCCTGGTTGAGCATAACTTTGCCCCCATTGGTTCTATGGGGGATTCTGACCATAGGGGGTGTAAGTCGTATAGTTAGATTGATACGATTGCTGATAACTAGTGTACGGGGGTTGATAACCGGTGTATGGACCCTGATTATATGTTGGCCCCATTTGAGCAGCATGAGGATTTGACTGCTAAGTATAGGTATAGCCCGGTTGTTGAAGAAAATAATTAGAACCTTGGGGCGGGTTGTAAACCGGTGGAGATTGAACTTGGAGGTAACAATCACCTTGGGGTTGAGTGGGCTGTTGGTAAGTGGGGCCCTGCTGAGCCTGATAAGTTGGGCACACAGGCGGATTCGGTTGCGGCATAGAGTAAATCGGCTATTGAGCAGGTTTGACTGGATGTGCAGGTTGGCCTAGTTGAACAGGTTGACTTGGCTGAATGGGCTTCCCTGGTTGAACAGGTTGACTCGGGTGAACAAGTTGACCTGGCTAATGAAGGACACCAGGCTACCTCGGATGAGTCGGTTGGCTTGGTAGTGGGATAGGGCCAGGCTATGCCTGATAACAAGTTTGACCTGTGACAGGACCATAAGATGGTCCTGGCTGTGCAACATTCGGACCAATAGGAAACTGAGGTTGCAGAGGTTGAACCATAGGTTGAGAGGGTTGGATTTTCCCCCCAGTACTGTGCAACGATCCTGATTGGTACCCCGGTTGACCTGTGGGTCCTTGAGGTTGCCCTGGTTGGACCACAGGGTGAGGCTGTATAGGTTGAACTTGAGGGTTGTAGGACTATCCTTGCGAACCGTATAACAACCCCTACTGACCCGAAGGTTGGCCCTGTAAGGGTTGTCCTTGCGGGTCATATAGATAACCAGGCTGGCCTGAAGGTTGGCCCTGGAAGGGTTGTCCTTGCGGGTTGGAAGTTTTCCCAGCCTGGGTAGACAGAAAACCCTGAACATACTGATAAGCCTCTGGAGCAGGAAAACGTAGAGGGTTTCCTTGCTCACCATACTGATATGGAAAAACATAAACGGGTCTAGCATCCTATCCATGATGGGAAAAGTAAGGACGGTTGGGATCTTGGGAGGACTGACCAACCTTATATTTTGACTGATTTAGAGACAACTGATACTCCTCAGGAGAGATATTCTTCGAAATATCAGATGCTATGTAGACGTCTTCAGGAAGTGACGCGGTCCTAATGGACTGAGTAGTAACAGCGGGCGTAGATGCAGCTACACAGACAGTAGGCCTAACAGGTACTGATGTGACCTGAGGAGATGACGTGAGGGGTGTCCTTGGGGACATCCCTAACGAAGTAATAACCCACCTCGTGGATGGACTTGATACTCCCATAGAGGCGACAGCAGCCACAATCTGACTTAAGGATCTATACCCTGCTGGAAGCGAAAGACTAGGCGAAGACATGACAGATAAGTCGGGGTTGTTTACTAGGAACAGCTGGTAATATTCACCAGATGTAGGTATTTCCTCACTAGGAGAAGGACTGGATGAATCCATATCTGACCCTGCCACTAGAACTTCTAAAATATGGCGAGGACTAGGAGGAATAACAACATCTAAAAAAGGCGAACCCGATGTAAGAGGAGGGAAATATTCCCCTACTCCAAATCCAAACCAAACATTGGATAAGGGCCAATTGAACTCAACTGGTCCTCCAAAGGGAAGCTCAGATATAAATGGTCCCCCATCAAGAAACTCGGAGACAACAGGCTGCTGAGGTTCAGCAGAGGACTGAGAGACCTCTAATGAATCGTCTGTGTAAGGACTACCAGTAGACGAAACTGAAGGTTCCGCCACTGTGACAGTAACGAAAAGAGGAAGAGATAAAAACAAAAGCACACGGGAAAAAACCAAGGAAAAGAATCAAATGGTCAACAAGAAAACTCTAAAAGGGGGTGTGATCGCAGGTGATTAATTTTACCACATTGAAACTTAGAAACTTTACCATTTCATGTTTTAAGAGTCGAGAAATGGATAAAAGGTGACTCTATCTCTTTCAATTTGGAAACAAGCATGAAAGGACAAGTGCTTGATGATCCTTTCAAATTTAATGAGTCAGAAAAGATAAAAAATGACTACTCTGGAAATCTAGGCAAAAGGGTGTACCAAATATCCGTGTGCTGCAATATACACCTTGGTTCAAGAATGAAAGAGAAATCAACCAAGGAATTGAAGTACGTGCAGGAAATCTACCCGAATGTTGTGTCTGGTGTATCACGGGTATAAAGCGGCAGACTCGGCTTCCTATGGATAAAGGATAGCAACCTAGTGGGGTCTCCCTTTATATACACAATGGTACGGGGAGCACAAGTCCGTACTAGTGCTGTCTAAATCCAAGAGGCGAGCGACAGCTACTAGGTTTAACGACGTCAGAACATGTCACTAGCCCAGACCTCTAGATATCGCGTTAATGTTTCAATGTTGCCTTAAGGTAAATTGAATAAATTTTAGAGTTAATCTTCAATTATGTTTCAATTTCAGGCCCTAGCGAATGTTATGTCTCAAAAATCCTCTAAATGCACACTACATGCCACAATATATCACTTTGTTAGATGAATAGCTAACTATGGGAAGGTTGAGAGCTTTTCAAACAATAACAAAATGATCACAAAACAACCACTAGTGTCTCTAATGCATGCTAATGAAACTAAAAGCTTTTCCTTTAGAGTTATATAACACTAATAACGCAGAAAAGTTTTCAATTTACACTAACTAATCAAAAGCAAAAGACTTGTTTTTTTGTATTTTCAACGTTTTAAGAGCAAGATGCACTAAACAAAATGAAAACTAATAAAAAGAAAAATTTGAGAAGTGATAGAGAAAGAGTAAAGACAAGCAAGTTCACTCAATGCAAAACACACAATCAGACCTCAAACTGATAGAGAAATCCCTCCAATCAAAGAGGAATCCCAAAAACTCATATGAACCGTGTAATCTAGGCTTGAAACGAGACAAAGAGAAACTCGAATGAGAAAGAGAGCAATCACTCAAATAATGCAATAAAACAATGGAAAACCACCAAATGAATGCATAGAAGAAAAAATGAAGTTGACTGATCAAACGAAAACCAAAAACTCCCATGGGAGGCTCAGCACACTATAGCACCTAGGTGCCCTAGGTATAGAATGTAAAACTGATAGTAGATGGAAAACAACCGGAGGATAGAGGTCACACACAGTCAACCAAGGCTTCAGGACACTCAGGCAGTCGAAAAAATGACACCAAAACCAAAAATCAAGCTCATAAGGCTCAAAAAGAAGCAAACCCTAGCACCACACAGGATTGGCGTGACTGTCTGGTTGTATCTAGCGCCAGAACAGAATTGGCGCGGGGGCCTAACCAGCAACAAGCGCAAATTGGCGAGACTGTCAGGACAAAAAACACGCAAGTCGAGTTTACTAATGAAAAAAAATAAAAAAGAGAAAATAGGGAGTAGATCAGGTATGGTGGGACCTGAACAGAGGCTTTACACCAGAAAGAGATAGACCAGATAAGCAAGTCAAGTAAACAAAAGCCAAAAGCAACCGAAAGAGACAAGACAAACTCCAATCAAGTCCCTAGTGGAGTCGCCAGTTTTTTGGAGAGGTAAATCCCCTCTGCAGACAGAGGCGATCCCTACTAGCCCAGATCGGGTCTAGCAACAATCAGACACGCAGTGATGCAGGTCTCTAGTTACAAAAACGACAAAACATAACAAGATTCCTACCTCAAGTCCTACGCAATGGTCGTTGAAAAAAGTATGATGCTTCCCGTCCTCCGCTTTGGTAGATCACGATCCTTCCGCTTAACACGTCCAGACACCTGCACACATGCGAAGAAACACAATGATACACAGCATAGAATCTAAATCTTGTAACCATACATTAGTCAAAGAGGATGTAATTCATTGCATAAAAAACAAAGACACATGAATGAAACCATAATCAAAGTCGCTTATCATTAATAGTAATAAAGGAAAGATAAAACCCAAAGCTCTGATGCTAGATTGTCCTTCGGTGGGGATGACAGTGGAGCACGTCTCAATGAAGCTCGTCGGAAATGGGACAAAGCTCTATCTCTTCGGCTTGGCTCTCAGAGGTTGTCTGGAAATAGTCTCCTTGCTACTAATTCAGCTCTTAGTTCTATGACCATTAAGGCTAGCTTGCAAAGGGAAAATGGCAAGCTTATATAGATGGTGGAAGGGGAGTTGGGATCCCTACAATTGTGGGATTGGCCCTATCCTCAAGGAAGCTTCCATGATAGGTGGAAAACCACCTCCCATACATGGAGATCCGGAGCCAAACCTCCCAACTCATTTTAGAGACTCGTTCAGGAGTTGGTTGGAATCAAACTTCTGCCATTTTTTTTTTTTAAATCCTTATTAAGCTTGGCGCGAGCAATACACTGGGATAGAGTGGCAATTTGCGTGCCCTCTTTGGTGGATTTCCCCCGTTAGCGCGAGGGCTGAACTGGCTAGTCACGCCAAGGCCAAAAGGTCAATTTTTAGGGTTTTTCACAGGAAACTATCTTCAGAGGAATGATTTTCCTTGTCAAGGGGGATGCCATGAAAGTGGTTTCAGGTCATGTCACTGCTCACAGGTCACAAAAAAGGCCCTCCAATGTGCGGGACGGGGATTGCAGGGATGGTGACAAATTAATATGTAACAGGGGTCCTGACCCAGGTTCGGTGTGCAAGGTTTGCCAACAAACCCCTATACTACTGGCCCTTTCGGCATTGACCTTCTTGCGCAAGTAAAAGTCTCACCCGAAGTAGTATGGGTGGGTGCTGGAACCAGGTTTCCACACCCTGAGAAAGGATGGGTAAGGCAAGCAGAGCTACATAAGGTCCTGTAATTCCCAGATTACCTTGTTCTACACAGGGTTAATTAGGTCTATGTTCGCATCCACGTGTGCTAGATCTATAATTATATGCTTCTTGGAAAATAACATAGCATTACATAACAGAGTTATATAGATCCAGATCTAGAAACACACTTACAAATATCTTCGCAGCTTAAAGACAGGAAATGCACAATACAGAAATTACCAACAATTCGCACAAGATTACTCACAGATTCAGTTCTCTATCAATCTTTCTTATTCATTCATTCATCAATTCTTCCTTACAATTCCCTTCCCAACCTGTGCACACAGCAGCAGGGTCCGCACACAGCTGGACTTGGATCTCCGCGCACACAGCCAACAAGAGTCCTTTCCCCAAAACCCAAACAGATAGCTTAAACCACAAATCACATCAATAGCTCATAATTTCTTGTCCTTTACAATACAAAATTCTCAACTATTTATAACAATATAGCCTATACTTTCCTATGGTCTGCAAACCATGGTTTTTGAACCCCTAGTTTACCCTTTCACCCATTACAATGCGTTCGGGGCTTTGACTCGCCCCAAAACCCTGATCTAGACTAAATCTAATAAAAAATATTCAAAATGGACTAGTTTCGCAGCTTGTTAGGAGACCATGTTCCAACAATCCCCCAACACAATCTTGTGACTCATCCCGAGTCACTGTGGTGGTGCGGCCTCGATTTTGTCACGCAAGATATCCAGAGAACTACTGATTTGAGGGAGTACATCCTGACTGTGGACAACAGCATTCTGCACAAGATCGACCAGCTTCTGGGAGGGCAGATCTTCAGCGGTCGTGGTAACGCTTTCAAGAATTTTATTAAGTCGCTCGGTTGCGCCATCAATGTCTTGTGATAATCAGAGGTCTGAGGCAGTCCAGGGCTTTAGACATTCGACCATGATGTGTTATTTATGCTGGAGTTTCTCAATCTCATCCTGGAGGTCATTGTTGGTTTTTATTCGTGCCAAGCGCTGGGCAGGCACCAAGGTAGGCAGCGTAGCATTGATATGTTCAACAACTTCTTCTTCTTTTTGTAAGTCTTGATTGATTTGTTAGAGGACTAGATCGTGCTGGACCCGAGTCCAGATCTGTATGGATGACTCCAGCAGCTTGGCACTTTGAGTAATTTGCCCTAAAATTGAAGTTTTTACGTCTGTGATTAGGGCGGTACGCTGGGCACGGACTTCTGGGGGTGTGCCAGGCTGTAGTCTGGCCTATAAGTCTGAAATTTGTTATTCCAGTTGTGTCCTGAAGATGTGTATTTCTAGCCAAGAGGCTTTGACAGCAGCAACCAATTATTCCACCTTATCCCGAGATGTATCCTCAGCTAGGATTTCTTCTATGACTTCCGTGCAGAGCTGGTGTATCACAATCTCAAGCTCCGCATGTTGTAACATGGCTTGAATTAATTCATCAGCCTGTTGCGCAATGGTGTGCTCAGTTGTATTAAGTTGTTGGGTTGCGTACTAAGTGTGGTGACTAATCTCCCGGAAGATAGCGTGATTGAGTTTTTCTAAGGATGCGTGGAGCAGCTTAGCCAAGTCCAGCTAAATTCTTGTGGCTACCGGGGGTTGTTTTCCAACCAAGGCAGTGTCAGGGATACCCTAGAGAGGACTGGCCTCCCCGAGTGGAGCCGAACTGCTGTCGACTGACAGGAGTTGTGCCTGGCCTCCGCTGGTTGGGGGGTGATCCATTTTGATCTAGAGAGCGCGGAGGTCGGCCTGAAGAGAGTCAACCCCTACCTTCCACTGGGCCGCGATAAGTGCCCACTTATCCCCCATATCCATGTTGACCATGTCTGCGATCTGCTCCAGGTCACCGTCCGTTAATGTAACTGTCGCATTGTAGTGCGCGTGGTGGCCGTGTTGTTTCTTTCTTGGTCTTGATGTCGATTCCCCTGTCCTTTTAGTGCCTGGGGGAGGGGTGGTAGCTGTGTCGGAGCCTACCTAGGCCATATCTGTATTAATTTGCTGCGATGGGTTACCTCTGGGCTCGACTGTAACTGATGCTAGATGGTGGGGCTCTGCGTTTTCCCCAAGAGTGTTAGTGAGGCCTTTTTTCCAGGCAGGGGGCCACAGTGAGATCAGTAGGTCAATTTCTTCATCGGCTACCATATAAGGGAATTTTTTCCATGTCTTATTGGCAAGGCTGCGAATCCGGACATGGTGCATGGTAATTTGGAATGCGGCAACATGCTTGTATTTGTCATATATGGTGGGGGATAACCGAGGTTGGGAGTTTATGGCAGTAGCGACACTGCTCTGGAAGAGGACCTAAAAGACCTTTTTATCCTCGATGCGCTGCTTATCCTTTGAGTCCCACAAGTGAGCATACCGAGCGCTTTCACACATCCCATCAGGGAGCTCTGGGATGACCGACTCCTTTGGTTTTTCCTAGGCGACTAGTGCTATTAGGAATAATAACCACGAATAGAAGAAATACATCACATGCTCCTGAGATTCGCGGACATTAGTTAGAAATTCATCGCACAAGTATTGAGCCCAATTGAAAAAAACACCCTTCGTGCATTTTCCAGCTATTTGGATTACATAGGTGGGGACAGTCGCAACCTGACACCTCCTCATTAGTTTGCAGGCTAAAAGTCGAGTACCCATCTGCATAGAAGGATTGTTGATGGTTTGGATCACAAACCCTCGCTAATTTCGTTGTACTGCATAGGTCTCCAGGAAAAATGCAGTGGTAGCGGCTTCGTACTTCTTTCCGACCTGCGCTAGCGGGTGTGACCCTTGCATCGGGAGGCCTGTAATCTTGTGGATCAACGCAGTGTCAATAGGGATCCTCTCACGAATCCATAAGCAGCCATTGTTAATGAGGGCAAGTAACTGGCGAGCCAACCAATCTGTGACGTTGTAATGGCCAAAGTGGGGCATTCAGAGCAGATCAGGAGTCCAGATCCTGCCAAGCCACATACCCAACACTGAGGTACTACCGTGATTCCATCATCCTCATGGATTGTATCAAAATATAATGCAGGGGCCAATTTTGGGAGGGTGTCATGATCTGCCAGATCGTGATCATCGAACTTGACCTCATGGAGGCGTCCACAAGGATCACTGATGATGGGGACCTCTCCTGGGGTCAGCGGGGTTTGCAGGTAGGTGATCAAGCCATCCAAGTTTTTCGACGTTCGTGTAGACGACCTTCGTGGCCAAATGAAGGGAGGTAACCAATTTATCGGGTTAGCCAGCAGAGCACCCTCATGGTCATATTGTTCTGAGGGTGGGGGCCTGGCACGTCTTGGGGAGCTTTGAGGCATTCTTGCCACTTGTGGGGTTTTCCCCGAGCTTTGTGCTTTCTCCTTGCCTTTCCTTGTGACCATCGCGGGGGGGATTCTTCTAACTCAGGCTCATCCTCCAGGACTTCTTCAACATCAGGCTCGGTCAGGGTAGAGGTTTCGGCAAGGGTAGTAGTCGACATCCTTGCGCGAAAAATGAATCCTAACTCTAGGCAACTACTATCCGACGGGGGAGGTTGACCAGACATGAGAGGGATACTACGGTTATGAAAAATTTTGCTGCTCAATTGCTTCCACCAGATGCTTGAGGCAGGCCAGTTGTGTAAATGAGACAATACTGCTAACTGGACTATCCTACCCCCTTTTAAGCACTTCCAATCGTATGATGGAGAGGGATATTTTACTCGAGGAGGGTTTCCCAAGGAACGGTAAAAAATTCCCATAACTCGTCCTGCCAAAGGCTCAGAAGCCGCTTCTCTCAATGGTAACTTCTGCTTTTTACCGGTAGGTACAGTTCCAACAGCTAGTTGTCATGTCCCCAGTGATCTTGGCATACTTGTCACGCTAAGGTTACCTAGCTGTGACAGCTGCCTGTCTTCCCCCAACACAGGCTTGCCTCCTAGGTAGCTCTTGGCCCAAGACCAAGAGATTTTTATTATTTGTTCTACTAAGGCCCCAAGGGGGGCTGTTGTCGGAACATACTGCCTGACCCTTAGCTGTGTCACCGTCGTAGAGGTGGCCCGATGCATGGGGTTGCTACCTGTTGGACCTACAGGTGTTGTAGGGAACCTATTGCACATTCATGGGTCACCTTGACCCTCTCCCGGGGTGGGTTCGCCGCAGTTACTCAGGCCTGGCTCAACTCCAGTCCTTTCCTCTGGGACCATCATGATACGAAGACAACGCAGCGTGGAGGCTTCACCTAACCAGGTCTGCCAAGTTTCTAGCTCCTTACTAGGATCCTCAACATCCCCCTCATAGCACAGTACTACGTCCTGGGTTGGGTTGTCCTTATTTCGCGCTGTCAAATTATAGATATAATCCACATCTCCCTCCTTAGGTATAGGTTCCATATAAATTTTTCCTTCTGCAGGGTCTAATGGCACAATGACCCTTGTGCCATTATTTTCAAATACCATGCTTCATTTTTTTAAGTTAATGATACCGCCTAGGTCGATGGCCCAATCCAATCCTAGTAGTGCAGGGTAGGGGTCCGCATCCCCGGCGATTTGAATGACTTCGAAGTCAACCTGGACACATACCCCTGTAACATCCACGAGGATCCCAAAGAGCCTCCCAAGAGGTACTATTTTTTGATGATTTTCCATTCGTAGTTGGATGGTGGATATTTCCAACTTGGGTTCCCCCACGCGTTGCCAAGTGTGCTTAGGTAGTATATTAGCGTTCAATTTGAGGTCTAAGATAACCTAATTCATCTCATAGCTGTCGATCTAGACTTTTAGCCACATCTCCCTGCCAGTGCATCTCTGATATTTGTATAGCTGATGCACATCCTTAATGTTGGGTGACAGGACAGTGCGTGTTGCGCAGCTCTCTAGTAAAGCCTATAGATTCTGTATAGCCTAGGAGTTGTGCAGTAGCCGCATGCATGCCGGTAGGAATGGTTTAACCTCCTCAGCTACCTACACATCCCTAGGGTGTGTAGATGGCGAAATTTTAGTCTTTAGGAAGTCCTTCCGAGCTTCCATAAACGTCTCCCTTGCTTTGTCCAGGTCCAGTCCTTCTTGTTTTCCAACCGCCCTACGGATTAGTGCGTATGTTTCATCTTTCTCCTCAACTCCCATAGTCGCCAATCCACTACGCGTTACCACATTTACCTTTCATTCCTTACCCCTTAGCTCGGTCTGGACCCTTCGCACCTTCTGCGTAGATGGGAGTTTCTTTTTCTGTATCTTTTCTTTCAGGGCTGGACAATCTTCCAGCGTATGGCCCAATTGTCTACAATACCAGAAGGACTGTTGTGAGGGGTCCACGAAATCCTTCGCAAAATACCCTATGCCTCCATAGTTATAGTAGATCGACTGGCCTTGACCCCGACCTGTGCTTCCGCTTCGGCTCCCATCCCTTCTTCCAGAGGGAGAGTCGTCCCCGCCCGAGGGCATTTTTGGTGAGGTAGGGTCTTCCGGTGATTTTCCCCAGTCTATTACTTCATTCTGGATTCGGCAGTCCTGCTCCTCATGGCCAACTGAGCGACAAAACCGGCACCAGCGTCGCTTTGGTTCGGAAACGTTGGTGCCTGGATAGGGCCATCGGTTGGTATTACACAACCTATCTGCGCATCCCTCTCCATACTAGAACGTAGATCCTCATGAGCTCCGCTATTCCGGACTACGCGCCCCTAATCCCGGTTGGCCTGGACTATGTTCTTGTATTCGCAGGTGGTCTGTCGTGTGATCTAGTTCCGTGCTAGTCTTTCTTCTTTTCTCCTGTTGTATATTCTGAATTTCTTGGTGCATAGCCCCAAGTTGCACCAGGATCTGTTGTACCTCCAACGCAACATCCTTCATAGGCGTAGCTTCTAATTTCATGGCAACTTCCAAGGCTTTCTCTTGTGAGTCAAACGTCTGGTGACCCATCGGTACACATAGGTGAGGAAGTAGCATGGTGATGAACCATTCCGTAAGTTGTCTATCATCGTACTGAAATTCTCCTTATATGATAGCTTTTTTAGGCATTGATCTGCTTCCCATACAGACTCAGTTCCTCCCTGCTTGAAATCTTTTAGTTCTGCTATAACCTGAGAGTAGGATTTAGGTTTCTAAAACTATTGTTTCAGGGCATCCTTAATGTTCTGGATAGTTGCGCCCCTATTTTGAGATACGTACCCATATACCAGTCCAAATCTCTTCCATAAAAGGCTAAGGATAGCTACGCTTTTTTCATAGTATCACTTGCTACGCCCTGCGCAACCCATACTGACTCTGCAACAAACCAAAACCTCTCCATGTCTTCATCGGTCGTGCCTTTGAAGGTAGGTAACTTCAAGTGTACCGCCATGGTTTCCTAGGGGCCCATCGTAGGCTCCCTTCTCCATTATTCGCTTGTCAATACCCAATCCCTTTCTTCGACTTCTGGCATCCTGGCAACGAAACCATTTGTTGGCTTGAGGGGTTTTGACCCAGGTTTGGTGTGCAAGGTTTGCCAACAAACCCCTATACTACTGGCCCTTTCGGCAGTGACCTGCTTGCGCAGGTCAAAGTCTCGCCCAAAGTAGTATGGGTATGTGCTAGAACCAGGTTTCCGCACCCTAAGAAAGGATGGGTAAGGCAAGTAGAGCTGCGCTAGGTCCTGTAATTCCCAGATTACCTTGTTCTGCGTAGGGTTAATTAGGTCTCTGTTCGCATCCACGTGCGCTATATATATAGTTATATGCTTTTATGACAATAACACAGCATTACATAACAGAGCAGAATAGATCCATATCCAGAAACACACTTCCAAAAATCTTCGAAGCTTAAAGACAGGAAATGCACAATACAGCAATTACCAACAATTCGCACAAGATTACTCATAGATTCAGTTCTCTATCAATCTTTCTTATTCATTAATTCATCAATTCTTCCTTACAATTCCCTTCCCAACCTGTGCACACAGCAGCAGGGTCCGCACACATCCAGCAAGATTCCTTTCCCCAAACCCAAACAGATATCTTAAACCACAAATCACATCAATAGCTCATCATTTCTTGTCCTTTACAATACAAAATTATCCTCTATTTATAACAATCTAGCCTAGACTTTCTTATGGTCTGCAAACCATGGTTTTCGGACCCCTAGTTTACCCTTTCACCCATTACAATGCGTTCGGGGCTTTGACCCCCCCCCCCCCCAAAAACCCCTACGCTAGACTAAATCTAATCAAAAATATTCAAAATGGACCAGTTTCGCAACCAGTTAGGAGACCCTGTTCCAACAAGCATGGTTTGTTCTTCCCTCCATCTAGGTTCAATTTGCACAAAGGAACATGTTGACCTATTGTGATAAATAAGGTTGTAGATGATCATATATATATAATTCATTCATTCATTCATTCATTGCACCAAAAGGAGCTTTAGAGCCTAGGATGAGGGTAGATCTCAAGTAAGCACATAAACATTTATGGGGTGGATCTCAAGTAAACATGTAATCTAAAACATAAACATTTAACATGTAATGTTTAACATTTAACATTTTTAATCTAAGGTCGGTCCTATCTAAAAATCATTCTAATTATTATTATGTATAAACACAATATAAATTTAAAATATGAAGAGGTTTAGGGACACTAAAAAAAGAGGTATGTAAATAAATTAAAATATAATAAACAAGAGGTATGGTAAATAAATAAAACCTCTTTTTATACTTACTCCAAAGATATGGTAAATAAATAACAATATAAATAAACTACAGGTATGGTAAATAAATAAAGCCTGTTTTTATATTTAGTCCATAAACCTCTTTATATTTACGAAAACTAAAAAAAGAGGCTTTATTTAGGTGAATCCTATGGGCCAAATACCATATTTATAAAATAGGTATGGTAAATAAATAAATATAAAAGAGGTATAAATAGGTATGTTAAATAAATAAAAATATATCGATATTTTTCATCCTCTTGAAAGTGAGGAAAAATGTGTTGTGTCGTGCCCTAGCCGACGTTGAGCCAAACGTAGCCTGCTAACGACCTTCAGGTAGCCTCACATGGCTACCCCGGAGTTGGATCTGAGGCCGCCTTCACCATCAGCTACAGCTACAAATTCAAATAGTCAACAGCCAGATCATCTGCCTTCGCCTCTTTAATCAATTCTTTGGGACCCCAACCAACCAGACCAGTAGCCACAAAATTCGTAAAAAAATTGGAATCCATTCCAGAAATATCTCTACCTTCATTTGTGCCAAGGAAAGCCACGATCTCTCTGATGGAAAAAGGACTAGTGGGTCAATTTACAGGACTATGGCCCTCACCCAAAACAGTGCAGAAATGGGTAGAGAGGAACTGGATCCAGTTTACACAAGGAAAAATCGCCATAAGATTTTGCGGCCGAGGATATTACACTTTTCATTTTGAGACCAAAAGTGATCGAGATCTCATATTCCAAAGTGGGCCTTACTTCATGGACACAAGGGGCTTGTACCTTAACCGATGGACTTTGGATTTTTATCTAGAACTGGATGTTCCCAACGATGTACCAGTATGGGTTAGATTGTCGCACCTCCCTCTCCACTGTTGGAGCGATGACTCGGTTCTTGAACTCAAAGACAACATGCAGGCATGCACAAGAATCTGTGTTGAGGTGGATTTAGGAACGGGCCTCCCGGAAGCAGTCAAAATCAAGGTGGACAACTGGATCCACATTCAACAATCGGACTAGGAGCAAATCCCCTTCAAATGTAAGGTATGTCATGAATACAGTCATTTTGCCAATATATGTAGAAAAATAGAGGAGCCTGAAAAAAACACAGAAGAAACCTCAGATCCAAAATGGGAAAAAGTAAAAAAAAAGACAGCTTCAAAACCCGCTTCAGGCCCTCATCCTCCTCCTCCGTCGGGATCTTCCCTCCCTTCTCAAACAACCTCCCTCTTGGGGAAAAACCCTTTTGACATACTCTCATATGCCCTCATTCCATCATATCTGATCTCCACCTCCTCCCCTATTCCCATTCTCATCACATCTCCCATCCCCTCCCCTCCTAGTTCCCCTCATCAGGCGGACAAGCCCCTCCCTCAAAACCTGGACCAAATCCTCACAAGAAACCAAACAAAAGAAACCCCTCAAAACACCAAGAACATAAAAAAAGTTGGAAGGAGATCAAACAAATAATAAGAGATGAAGAAGCAGCCAAAGATATTTCATTAGGAACACAACAGGGACTGGAGAATTTTCTAGAAAAAGGACCAAAGAATAAAGAAAAAGTACAACAAGAAAACAAAGGGAGGGGTCCTACAGCTGCCCATAATAGTAAATAATGATAGTTGTCTCTTGGAATTGTAGAGGGTTGGGTCACCCCTCCAAAATTAACTTTTTAAAATACCTGATTAAAAGTGAAAACCACCTAACATCCTCTTAATTAAAGAGACAAAGCTAAGCAATCAAGAAATTGATACTATCATAGTAAAATCTAGGATTTATGAAGGACAAGCAATATCAGCTACTGGAGCTTCAGGAGAGATAAGCACTATATGGAAAAAATGGAAATGGAAATTGCACCAACACACAAAAAAAAACACTGGATAAACACTAAATTAGAGAATGTTGAAACTAAGTGGGAAAGCCAGCATCTACAACATATACTCCCCCAACCACTATAAGGAAGAGGAAAGATGTTGGAAAACCTTAAAATATAGCATTGGGGATGACCGTGAAGACAACCTTATTGTTGGGGGAGATCTAAATCTAATACTCAAAGTTGAAGAAAAAAGAGGAGGGAATTTCTTGTCGGATCCAAGAAGAGAAACTCTAGAAGAGATAATGGAACAAAGTAACCTTCTTTATATCCCCCCTAAAAATGGGAAATACACCTGGGACAATAGAAGAATAGGCAGGGAAAACATCAAGGAAAGGCTATATTGGATCCTTATCCGAGATAAGATGATAGTCAACTACAGTAGAGCGGCCTCCAAAATTATTCCCTCAGCAGTTTCTGACCACAAACTAGTTTTGATGGAGCTGGGCATGGCTAAAAATTACGGACCATTGCCCTTCAGATATAACCAGCTTTGGGGCAGCATTGAAGAAGCACAAAAAGAGTTGGAAAAGGTATGGGGAAAAACATCAGTGGATCCCACACTTACATATGGGAAACAAAAATAAAAGCAACAAAAGTAAGCCTGAAAGATTGGGCAAAAAAAAGATATAAAGAACCACACAAAGAGAAAGAGGATCTAAAAAATGAGCTAAATCAAATTCAAGAGAAACTGGAAAGTAGTGACAGCACCATAGAAAAGCAAGCATGAGAAAAATAAGTTCAATGGAAAATCTACAGAAACAACAGAAAAGAGGAAGAGACTTGGAGGCTCAAGTGCAGACAATTATGGATGCAAGCTGGAGAAAAGAACACCTCCTTCTTCCATAACTCAGCAAAAACCAGAATAATAAAGAACAATATTGAAAAAATTATAGGAGGAGAAGGACAAGAGTTAAAAGGACAAGAAGAAATAAAAAATGAGGCCTTTAACCATTTCAAAAATCTTCTCACAGCTCCAAATAGCCAGGAAAATCCTAAAGAGTTTCTGAGACATATCCCAAGAATTATTGACAATAGCAGCAACATCTCTCTCACTAAGGAAGTGATGGAAGAAGAATTAAAGGAAGTTTTCTGGACCCTGCAACCGGACAAGGCACCGGGACCAGATGGTTTTCCCATAGCTTTCTACAGAACCTTTTGGCACATCATCAAAAAGGATCTGCTGAAAATGATAAGATATGTAATGAGAAAAAGAAATATTGGAGGATACACCAATTCAACCTTTTTGGCCTTAATACCCAAAGATCCCCAACCTTCTACTCTCAACCGCTTTAGGCCCATATCCCTTTGCAACAGTTCTTATAAAACTATTTCCAAAATTATAGCTGGCAGGCTAAAACCCCTCCTTCCCTACCTAATCACTGAAAATCAAGGAGGATTTGTACCCAATAGGCAGATAGTGGACAACATCATCTTATTTCAAGAATCCATTCATACCAGTCTCACCAACAATGAAAAAGGCTTCGTTCTAAAAATGGATATGGTGAATGCCTTTGATAGATTTAACCTCTCCTTTCTTGCAGATGTTCTAAAAGCCTTTGGCTTCTCAGATGAATTTGTCGAATTAATATAAGCATGCACAGTGGGCCCTTGGATAGCTCCACTCATCAATGGCAGGCCGAGAAAATTCTTTCAAAGTTCAAGGGGACTAAGACAGACGTGCCCCCTATCTCCCTTCCTCTATGTCATAATGGCAGACTCCATCAGCAGAAACTTGGAACAATGCAGAAGAAATTCCACCCTAATAGCCCTCTCAATAAGCAGAGGAACCAAAATAATAAATCATTCTCTATTTGTTGATGACACTCTTCTAATGGGAGGAGATTCCTATATAGTGGCAAGAAGATTCAAAGCTATCTTGGACAGCTTCATGGAGGTTTCTGGAGGCATGGTAAACTATGGAAAAAGCTATTTATACAGCTGGAACACTCCCATAAGGACCTTGCAGAGAATGTCACAAATCTTGAATATTCCTTTCCAAAACAGCTGGGACCATTTTAAATACCTGGGGCTACCAATAAGCAAGAAAAACATGAAGAACGAGATATGGAGAAAATTTGCAGAAAAAATGAAAGTAAAAATCCAGGCTTGGGGAATGCTTTGGCTAAACCAAGCAGGTAGAATTACGCTAATAAATTCCATATTAGCAGCTTTGCCTCTATACCATTTTGCACTTATATCGGCCCCTGCAAGCATCCACAAACAAATTGAACTAATTATTAGAAGCTTTTTATGGCAGGGAGGGAAAAGGGAAAAAAAAAATTAGTTTGATAAATTGGAAGCAGGTAACAACCTCATACAAACAAGGGGGTCTCTCCATAAAACTTCCAGGACTGATGAACACAACACTGGGGAGTAAAATAACTTGGAGCTTCCTAACAGGGGAAAAATCGTGGTGGAAAGCTTCCCTTGAAGTTAAATGTCTCAATGGTCCAAGAACCACGATTATGGACAAGACCCCTTCAACAAGGTTGTGTACTCAGATATGGAAAGCAATCATGCAACTCAACTCATCAAATATCATATCACAATGAGACCGGGAAATGGGGAACAAACGAACATCTGGAAAGATAGCATAATGGGACACCCGCCCTTGGGGAATAATCCAAGTACAAAGGATTTAAAAGAATGGATGACAAAAGAAGGCCTTCACAAGTTGAATGACATTTCCACCTGGGAGATAGACGGAGACTGGAATTAATGGGCCAAACCCAATCTTCCATGTGACCTTACAGACCAATGGGATCAATTAATAACTCTCTTAGCAGGGGCAGCCCTGATAGACAAAAATAAGAAGGATATTTACATATGGGAGCCGGCAAGATGAGATTATACGGTCAGAACAGGATACCAAAAACTTCATGAGAATCAAAACCAACAATACTGGAAATACTGGAGATTAGCATGGAAGGTTGAATCCCTTCCCAAAATAAAAATGTTTTTGTGGACTTTACTACACAGCAAATCTCTAACTGCAGAGAATCTAAAAAGAAGAGGAATAAGTGGGTTGTCTCAATGTCCACTATGCAGAAAGGAGAAAGAAACAATCCGACATTTATTTTTGGAGTGCTCCTTCTCAAGAAAATGTTGGGAGGAAAAGGTGATACCCATAGCAGCAAATATAAATTACAGCGTCCCCATAAACCATTTTATCAGCAGATGGAAAAGCAGTTACCCACACTCCTTCAAAAACAAAAAAACAATGAAGAGACTATGGAACAACCTCCCTTCATTCCTCTGTTGGCAACTATGGCTAGCAAGAAACGGAGTAATTTTCAAAGTTAAAACCCCAACAGTAAGAAAAGTCACAACAAAAGCATGTGGATTAATGGTGGAGTTTCTCACAGCTAAAGGGGTCAAAGGAATCAACCTGAGCCAACTCCAAGAAGAGGAAAGGAACTGGATTAGTTTTGCAGCAAGCAAGATAAAATAGGTCCCTCAAATGAAAAACACAATGAGGCATCAAAACTGGAAAATAAGGAAAATTGAGGAAGAGATTCAAGCCTGGGTAAACACCCTAAACAAAGCACGCCTCTTTTTTGACAGTGCATAAAAAAAGAACCCAGGAAAAGCGGGAACTGGAGGAATAATATTGCTACAAAATCAGTCCACACAGATACCTTATAATTGGGGTCTAGGCCAGATGATGAACAACAAAGAAGAGGCCTATGGGCTTTTGCTAGGTCTCAAAATTCTAAAAGAGAAAAAAATCGATGAAGCCATTTTCTTTGGGGACTCAATTATCATTCTCAAGGCAATTGCAACAAATTATCTCCCAAAAAATGCAGGACTAAATCAAATTCTGAGTAGATCACAAAAAATGTCAAGTCAGATTGGAAACATAGAGTATTTACACATTTTGAGAAAGAACAATAAGTCAACAGATGAGCAAGAAAACAAAGGAGTCCATCAGAATGATGGAAAAGTTCAAATTGGAGAAATCATAACACAAGTTTTGATCCCTTTACCTACCCTCCCTCATCCATGATGGTCAACAATCAAATCATTTCAAATAAGATATTCAAAGATATCATCAAAATATCCCTTGAATCTACATCCAAGCATTTTGTCAAAACTGGAATAATTTTCAATCTCTATAATATCCTCAAAATCACTGCAAACAGTACTTCAAAATATCTTGGAATCATGCCTCACGTGAACTCATTTTATCCTTACTCTCTCATGTACATCAATAAATTTCGTTTTGGCCATCCAACCTTTCATCTCTCCCTCACGAATTTGTCTTTGCATGAGACTTTTTATTTCTTTGTTGTGTTTTCCCTCTTCTCCCCTTGGCTTTTCCTTTGCTTTTTCCAAGCCTTGCATGCGCTCAACGCCCTCCTTATTTCCCCTGTTCACTTATTTCCTACTTTTCTCCCAGCCCCCTTCACCAATCCTTTTCCAGCTCGCTTTAAGGCATCCTTGCTTTTCTCCTTTGTGAGCTGGACGCTCACATCCTATCCGGTAGCTCCCACACACTTCAATCTGCATTATCATATATCCTTAATCAGCAAGAGAATGTTTTCATCTTCAAAGAGAACAACAGGAAGACTAAGAGCAACGCAACAGTGGGTTTCTTCAATGAAAGAAAGAGCAGACATTACAAGTAGCATCAACAGCGAAAATTCAAAGATGGACCCTATGGAGAACAAAGCACATCCCTGCACATTCTGCAATTCTCACCGAATTGTGATAGAAAATCTCAAAAATCAGATTATGCAAGATAAAGAAAAATCCAAAACGGAAATGGCCTATATGAGATTGCAATGGAAGACATGCAATGAAGAAATAAGGACTTTAAAAAATAGTTGCAATCATCTACAGGAATCACTGAACTTCATCAAAGAAGCAATGAGTAAAAAGTCGGAGCAAGGCTCCACATCAATGGACTAGGGACGCAGGCAACGTGGAAGCGAGAATATTGTCAAAAAATAGCTCATCAAAGCTCTGGTCACTCATGAATCTAGCTCTAATTTACAACAGCAAACATAGTTTATTATGAAAGTCAAGTGTATTTTGTTATTACTATAGTTTGTCAAACAATACAGTTCCAATGTAACCGCCTCCAGCTCCAAAAGGAAGATAGAAAAATGGAAATCAAGTAGCGCATCTCAAGAAATAGCCCCCAAACAGATCTCTCTCTGCACCAAACATGGGGAATTTTGTAATGGAGAAGTTTTTCTCCTCTCCTCTTTTTTAGAAATATAATATAACCAACCCTGTTAGAAAAAAAAAAGTATATATATATATATATATCAAATAGGATCAGAAATCAACATCTAATTATATACCAGGCCTATGGGCTAAATTCCATGGTAAATAAAAGAGGTATGGTAAATAAATAAAACCTCTTTTTATAGGAGAGAAAGGAAGAGAGAAGAAGGATGAGAGAGAGAGCTTAAGAGAGAGGAGGAGAGAGGGAGGGATATAGAGATGGAGTTGGAGGGGGGGAGAGGGAGGGAGGAAGAAATACATATAGAGAGAAGTGAAGAGAGAGAGGGAGTGACAAGGGAGAGATGGAGAGGGAGTGTGTATGTTTAGGGGTGAGATAAAGAGACAAAGAAGGAGAGATCGAGAGAATGGGGGAGAGAACGAGAGAGAAGGAGAAAGGGAAGGATATAGTAACATAAATAGAGAGAGAGGGAGAGTGATGGGGGAAGAGAGAGGATTGGAGGGAGAATATAAATAGAGAGGAATGCATAGAAAGGAGAGACAGAGAGAAGGCGGGGGGAAGATATAGGGAGGTAGGAGAGAAATGGATAGAGAGGAAGGACGAGAGAGATGACTTGAGAGAGAGGAAGAGAGTGATGGGGGAAGAGAGAGGATTGGAAGGAGAGAGAGAGAGAGATGGGGGTGGGGAGGTAGGAGAGAAAGGGAGAGAGAAGAAGGACGAGAGAGAGGAGGAGAGAGGGAGGGATATAGGAGGGGAGAGGGAAATATAGAGAGATGGAGTTGGAGGAGTAGAGAGGGAGGGAATAAGAAAGACACGGAGAGAGAGAATTGGAGAGAGAGAGGGAGTGACAAGGGATAGATGGAGAGAGAGTGTGTATGTTTTGGGTGAGATAAAGAGACAAAAAAGGAGAGATGGAGAGAAGGTGGAGAGAAGGAGAGAGAGAGTCATATAGTAATAGTTGGAGGGTGAAGAGAGAGAGAGAGAGAGGATGTGAGAGAGTGGAGAGAGGTAGGGAAAGAGAGATGGATTTGGAGGGGGAGAGAGGGAGGTAAGAATAAATACATAGAGAGATAAAGGTGGAGAGAGAGAGAGAGAGAGAGAGAGAGAGATTGATAAGGAAGACGGAGAGAGGGAGAGAGGACAGTAGGAGGGAAGAGAGAGAGAAGCAGTGGAGAGGGAGAGAAGGGGAAGAGAGAGAGAGATAGGGAGAGGAGGAGGGAATGATAGATCAATAGATTGGAGAAAGAGAGTGTATGTTTTGGGGGTGATATAGATAGACAAAGGGAGATAGAGATATATATGGAAGGTGAAGAGAGGGAAGAAGAGAGATATGGAGAGAGGGAGGGAGGGACAAGGATATTGATAGATATGTCATGAGAGAGTGTGTGTGTTTTGGGGGGGGGGGGGTGAGATAGAGAGACAAAGAAGGACAGATGGAGGGAGATATGGATATAGATAGAGATGGAGTGGGGAGGGAGGGAAGAAGATTTCTTGCACTAGATGCATTGATTTCAGTGTAGATGGTGATTTCTAATGATATTGGATTCATTGCACTAGATGCATTGATTTCAATGTAAATTATTTCTAATCCTTTTTTATTGCTTGCACTAAATGCATTTATTTCAGTGTAGATGGTGATTTATAATCCTATTTGACTAGTTGCACTAGATGCATTAATTTCACTGTAGATGTTGATTTCTAATTATATTTGATTTCTTGCACTAGATGCATTGATTTCAATGTAGATGATTTCTACTACTATTTGATTGCTTGCACTAAATGCATTGATTTCATAGTAGACGCATTGATTTCAGGGAGAGGAGGGAGTGATATATAGATAGATTGGAGAAAGAGATTGTATGTTTTTGGGGTGATATAGAAATACAAAGGGAGATATAGATATAGATGGAAGGTGAAGAGAGGGAAGAAGAGAGAGAGATGGAGAGAGGGAGGGAGGGACAAAGAGATTGATAGATATGGAGTGAGAGAGAGTGTGTGTTTGGGGGGGTGAGATAGAGAGACAAAGAAGGAGATATGGAGGAAGATATAGATATAGATGGATGGGAGAGAGAGAGAAGAAAATTTCTTGCACTAGATGCATTGATTTCAGTGTATATGGTGATTTCTAACCCTATTTGATTGCTTGCACTAGATGCATTGATTTTAGGTAGATGTTGATTTCTAATGATATTTGATTACTTGCACTAGATGCATTGATTTCAATGTAGATGATTTCTAATCCTATTTGATTGCTTGCACTAAATGCATTGATTTCAGTGTAGATGGCTATTTCTAATCCTATTTGATTGCTTGCACTAGATGCATTAATTTCAATGTATATGTTGATTTCTAAGTATATTTGATTGCTTGCACTAGATGCATTGATTTCAATGTAGATGATTTCTAATCCTATTTGATTTCTTGCATTAAATGCATCAATTTCAATGTACACAGTGATTTCTAATCCTATTTGATTTCTTGCACTAGATGCATTGATTTGAGTGTAGATGTTGGTTTCTAATCCTATTTTCTTACTTGCACTAGATGCAATGATTTGAGTGTAGATGTTGATTTCTAATCTTATTTTATTGCTTGTAATAGATGCATTGATTTCAGTGTAGATGTTATTATCTAATCTTATTTGATTGCTTACATTAGATGCATTGACTTCAGCGTAGATGTTGATTTTTGAATTGATGTAATTGGATGTATGATGGTACATTAATTTTAAAGTGATTTGATTAACAATGTGCATTGATTTCAGTGTAAGAAAAAACAAACTGACAATGTACATTTATTTTTGTGTTATAATAATTCAACCTATTAATATTGGAGAGCAAGAGAGACAAGGTATGATGTTTACTACAACAACTCAAGCTAAAGATTTAAATGGTTTACGATTTCAACTTTCATTTTTATATAGTTGATATGAAAAGATGACAAAACTAACACAGGTCACAATAAGAATAGTAGAAGAAAATAGTTTGAGATTGATCACAATGAAGGCTATTTGTAATCGAATACATTCTTATTATTCACTTTTTTTATCATTCAACATTATTACATTGTCACTTTGCATTCAAAAATTTTATTTCATCATTAAAGTTATTAACAATATTTATCATCTCAACAAATTGAGGTAACTAAGCAAATTTGATATTAAAATGACCAGATAAATATGAGACATATTTATCATATTTAAAATTATTATATTAATATTAGATGTATTTACATAATATTGATAAAATTAATCACGTGTGCGATAGATTTTCCTTGACCGCACACAACTAAAACCCACCTATATCCATATTAACTTCGTATCTATCAAGCGCCAAGAGAGATCAAATATCTCGAGGTGTAAGCCTTACCTCAAGTTTTGCATTCAAAAAAGTGGTTTGCACCTCGAGAGATTTGATCCCTCTTAGCACTTGATAGAGTCAGAATTAAAATGGATCTAGGCTAGCTCGTATTTATAACCATGATATTTTAGAATATATAATGAATAAACATATAAGAACTTGATAAACTTAATTATAAACATATAATTAGAAATATGGATATTTCTATATAAAGAGATATGAAATACAATAATAGTTATAAATTAAGATCTATTTCACTATAAAAATTAAAAAATAATTATTTTATCACCACTATATATTTTTTAATTTCGTATTTAAATGTCCATACTATCACATATTTAAAAAAATATAAAAAGTAATAATTAGATTTAATTTGAATGAATTAGTAGTTTAGTTATATATTTGAAAATAAAGTGAGATGTTTCGAAGATGACTTAAATTGTTTTAAATTTTTTGTTAATTAAATATAATATAAATAGTTTAAAAATTAAGAAAAAATATTTTATATATTTAATCATATATATTCTAAAATTGCTTTTGTTTAATTAAAAATTCATTAAAAAAAAAAGGTTAATAGACAAGACCACCAGCTAGTGTAGTTATCCTAAAATAATAATAATGAGTAAACTAATAATCATTTTCCCAATACCTATAATCATTTTCCCATTAATGATAATATAGATTTCCCCATATCTTATCATACCACACCTGCGGGTGTGGTTATCCTAAAATAGAAGTGCACTATCAACCAATATCCCATTATTGATTATTGATTTGAGAAGTGAATTATTTTAAAATTCCCCCTCATATATTTTTTATTCAAAACAAAATGCCTGCCAACGTTGATGTCAGTTCCCCATCTTCGCTCGTCAAACTTAAAGTCCAAACAGTAGCGTTGGCCTACTGCTTTACTCTGCCATATCGCAAAAAGCAAAATAATCATAATAATAATAATTACTCACACTGGAAAGGATCCATCCCGAGCATTGGGATTAATCAACTCTAATCGATTGAGCGTTGTTCCAAAGGCTCTATACGATTCAAATTTCAAGCCTATTCATTTTAAAAAATTAAAATATCTTCATATCAGTGACAGAAGGATTCATGGATGCTTGTAAGATATCATGTCATAGTTTGCGGACAACTCACTAATCATCCATAATCTACAGGAATTTACTAACTTGATGCGTATCATCCATGAATCTACAGGAATTTACTAACTTGATGCGTATCATCCATGCGGATCATAATGATATGTTGGCGTTTCCAATGCTTTGGAAATGATTGTATGGCGTGTTGTCTCTGGACATGAATTCTATTATTGACAAAAATGCAAGGATGAGGAAGAATGTTATGATTTCAAACACTTATATAAGCTTTCCCTCTGATCTTTCGCTTTCTTTTGCCTCCACAATTTGCTAAAATGTCCAAAAGGTCTATTGAATGGTTGTTGTCATACTTTTCCCATAGAATAAATTTTCAGAAATAATCTGTCTAGTATTCCCTTCATAGGCTTCTCATCTCATGTCGTAGTGCAGATTATAACACCAATGTCATAGTTTGAATATCTCATTATCACTTTACCAACTTTTATTTTAGTTATTAACCTTGCTTTGCTTTACCAATAGAACTAATATAGATAAAACCCATGTAAGCTCATATTTTGGAATGGAATATCACCATGTGTTTTATATTTTGGTTTGTCAATAGTCTCATGCACTATGGACATTGTTCTCATTTCTTTGTCCTTTTTTTCTTGGAGAAGACTCAAGTTGGAAATTTGAATTATTGGAAACAACAACTTGAGAGGCATAGATATGTGAATTACAAACCTTAGGAAGTTCAAGTCATAATCACAAGAAAAAATGTTCTCATAAGATTTTGATCTCCAAACACATGCTCAAAGATGGCTTCAATGCATGCAAATTCCCTCGGAATGCATGAACAACCTAAAAATGTCCTGACTGGAGTGCCAAGGTCATGGACTAAGTCTACATGGAAACATAGGAGGGCAAGTTTACACATCATTCAACAAACATGATGTGGACAATCAAGGATCTGGGTTAGGAAATGCAAGTTTTCCAACTAGGGGTGCAATGCGGCTTGGAGAATAGAACAATATGTACATACAAGGTCCTCGATGTGGGTGCCTGATACGTTTTGTACAGGCAGCCACCTAGCTCATCGATGTAGAGGCACTTGGCCAAACAACATGGAGGCTCATTCCCAACACGTGTAGACCTTGAATAAGGTTGACAGGGGAGGACGTCTTCACTCTACGACATTCACTCCCCCTCCCTCGGCCTTTACTCCTGCTAGTTGGCCATTAATGGTGGATGGAACTGGCGATTTCCATATCAATTTACATTTATCCTTCCCTGCAACTCTTCTTTGTCACGCCTCCTCCATTAGTCGCTTTGCTAACCATCTGGCTCCCTCTGTGCATCCGACCTCTGCCCAACAGGTTCTCCTCTCCGCTGCGACTATGTTGTGCCGCCATCGAATGCGCTGTCGTCATGGAGGTGGCAGAGGCTCCCCCTCCCACACTCCGGCCCCTGGTTCATTTGCATGCACTCTGTCCCTCTCAGTTTCCCTTGACGACCCAGAGGTTCTCGACCCTATCTCTCCCTCCCCTACGCTCTCTACCCAACTTATGGTTCGTATCCCAGAAGAGAAACACCATGACATTGGCTTGAGAGGCAGAATTAGGCCTTGAAAATATATAATATCGCGCTCCTCTTCCCCTCTGCCCCGAAAATTCGTTGGTCTCCCTATCAAAAACTCGAAGGACGACTCAGATGGCGACTAGAGCTTCCTTTCGAATGGCACCTGGAAAAAAGAGGCGGTTGCGAACAGCATGGCTCGCACAACAATTGCCAAGTAGTCCAAGATGGTCTCCTCTTCGACTTCGAAGTCGGACCCCCAACTCACAAAGGAGGACATAGAGACCCTGTCTGAATACGGTTGCTTCATGATTAAGGAAAATCCACAACAGGTGGACAATGATGCACAAAATCGGTAGATGCAGTTCCTTGGCTCTCTTCTATCTCAGTTTACATAGGCTCGTCTACGTTTTTAATGCCTATTTTTGCTTCTTCTTGCAAACTTTGCTACTCCTGGACACATTAATGGTTGGTTTCCCCTTGAAGGGCAGCCTAATTTTTTATTTTTGGAATGGTTCTTTTCAAACAGGGGTTGGCTAGTTCAGAAACCACTTGTCCTGAAGCTTGCTTTGTATTTTTGTACATTTTAATAGAAATTAGCCTAATTTAGAAAAAAAAAATATGTACATACAAGGCCTTGAGAACTACTCATTCCACAAAAAACATCTTGATTTCAAATCTGTAGGAAATATGCACATTTGCAAAAAATACAAGATGGGAAATAACCAAAAATCTATTATATGCTAAAATCAATTAATGAACATACACAGGATACTGAACAAGTAGTAATGTTTAAAATCCATATTTGTGAGACTTTTAACTCATTTTCCAACTTATCTAGGGTCATATATAATTATTAATTTTACCAAGGATTTTTATACAACCATAATTTCTTGGCATCACATGCATATTCTATATTGCTAATAAGACAAGTCAATTATATATATCATTCCAAAACTATGTTGCATGAAATAGGGTACAACGGAAATTTTTGAAATAGGCATGTGTTTTGGGGATGGTAACTTCAAATTTTCAGAAAAGGGGAGACACAAGCATTAAATAATGAAAAATTATATATTTAAAAAAAATAAGAAAATATAATGTAAAATAATAGAAAAAGGTTACAAGACAAGTATAGTAAATTAGATCCTATACCATAAATAGAAAAGGACACTGAATGTAAAAATCATCAAATAAATTAGATTAGGAAAAGCCCATACATAGATATCAGCAAATGGCACCACATGTCAAGATCATCAAGCGGCCTATTATCTATGTAAGCAACTTAAAAAGGCCATGTGAAAATTGGGGATGGTTCACTTACACTCTCAAAAAAGCACATTCAAAGTTTCACTTGTTTCCCATCCAAGAATCACAAAATGTATTTTAGTTTGAATATGATTTTACAGCACATGTGAACAACAACAATGAATAAACAAATAAAGAATATATCGGATCCAATCATGTTGTATTATTCAATTTTATATTCAATAAGATTTGATTTGCGTATGTGTCAATGTCTCACTGAAAGCACTGTCTGTTAAAATATGTGCAAACAAATATTATATGCTCCATTGGATTTATAGGAAATAAACTTTCTCCACAATATTTTTATTCAATGCAAGAGGTTAACAAGCCTGCAAAGAAACAATGGAAAATCCTAAATATAACTCCCAGTATAACCAAGAAATATCCCATTGAAGTGCAGAGATCCCCTAAAGAATCAGTGATGTATCATTGGTATTTTAGAGCATTGGAGAAAACAATTTTCCAAGGACAATGATGCCTCGTTGGTATTCTTAAATCTTTGAATGCCGAGGACAGTGATGTGTTTCTAGTGTTCTCAAATCTTTGACCAAAGGTAATTCGTGAAGGACAACAACTGTGGTGTTTTTAAATCATTGAGTGAGACAAATTTGCAAGGTCACAGTTCTCACGGCTAAGGTAACAATTCTTGGGGCAAAGGTCATAGTTCCTAAGGCTGAGGTCTTGGTTCCCAAGGCCAAGGTCACAATCTCAAGGTCATAATTACCAAGGTCACATTTCTTGAGGTCAATTCCCAAGTTTGAGGTCACAGTTCCAAAGGTCATAGTTCCCAAGGTCACATTTCTTGAGGCTAATTTTCTCGAGGTCAATGTCACAATTCCTAAGACTAGCGTTCTGAAGGTTGATGCCACAATTCCTAGAGAAGGATTGTGTCGATGATTTAGCCAGTGTATATTTTAGATCATATGACTATCAAGAAATAAAAGAGAAGTGGTACAATATGTTATCATACCATGATGATCTCAAGTTGAAAAACTTGATGAAACAGGAAAATACATTGCTCGAAGTCATAGTTTCTGAGGTCACAGTTCAAGAGGCCATGGTCATAGATACGAAGTTGATAATTCTCGACATCACAATTCCTGAGTTCCCAAGGTAAAAGTTCCCTAGGCCACATTTCCCAAGGCCACATTTTCTAAGGTGGTAATTTTGAAGGACTAAGCCATAGTTGTTGACGTCAAAGTACCTAGGTTTCCAATGTCACAATTCTCAAGGCCAAGGTAACTGTTAAATTTATATAACCATGGTATGTTCTATGCTTAAATGCAATTTTACTTCAATCTTATTTAAGGCCCAATTCAGATTTAGAAATCACGTGAAATTGAAAGTAAAATGTTGATAGAACATAATAATAGATCAACAGAAGACAAGGCAAATAATATAATAGAATTTGTAACTCTTCTTGTCCAGCAAATATAGAGATAAATGTTTGTTACAACAGTCAATATGATTCCCTAGCCAACAAAGAATTGAGTTGGCCAAACCAACTTCTTCAACAACCAAATCAGCCTTTCTCCAAGTGTCACACACACTCCTCAAAGACAACTCCAAAAAGTCAACGCAAGTCAACAACAAATGGTCAACATAGAAGTCAAAGTTGCAGTCAATGGACAGCATTCAAAGTCAACGTCCAACCTTGATTTTTCGTGCCCTCCAATGCAGCCTCAAGAAATCAAAATTTTTGTGCTGAAATCGAAGTCAAAGCACTAGTGTTGACCCAAAGTCAATGCTAACCAGAAACCCCTAAAACAATCCGCAAATTCTTCAGGTTCAGATTCACATGTGTGAGGGATGGAAGCCACTCCTAGGATGTATCAACCAATCAACTCACAAGTAGAGTGTGTGATGAGATGATGGTGAAATGAGCATCATCTCTCTCCTATTTATATCCATCAGTGGGGGTGTGTGACACATCTGTTGGGCTTGTGAGCCTACATTACAAATCTGACCGACCTTGTCAATTTGCACATGTATGGAAAATAAAATCAAAATATAAGTTCTACTCATCCAAACAAGATGATCTTTAGATAATATTGCACCTCTCTGAAAGAGGAATCCAACAAAAATATAATCATCATCATATGAGCAATGCAACATGGAGTTTGGGCCTAGTTTCCCAAAATTAACACTCCCTCTCAACTAGGGAGAACTCCATCTATCCACCTGTGCCATCCTATCATCAGTACCATAGTGTACTATCATCATCATCCTGTTATCCTGTGTCATCCTATTGTAACATGCTTTTCCGACTCTGAGGGAAAACAAACGAGAGTGAGTCACAAAGACAACACACTCTGCTAACCCAAATTCAGCTTAGAGGGTAAAACCTCAATTGGACTCAAGAGAGTCACATACTATCCCAAAGTTAGTTTACTGACCCGAAGTCGGTTTTAGAGGTAAGAACCTCATTAGACTTGATCCCAAATAAAGGTTTTGGGCACATCCCATCCTAGATATAGAGAGTATGGCAATCTCTGATGCATTCATTGGTCTTGCTATTGGTATCTATCCACATTTCCCACCTCATTGGCCAAATGAGAGGTACTTCCCATGAGTCCGAAACTCCATAGGTAGGATGCATGTGGGGCATAGATAAAAGAGAGGGTGAACCAACTCAACATCATAACGGTGGGGCAGAAGCACAACAAGGTTCTGGGAACCTATCCCTATGCATTATTTTAGCTCCAAGAAGCTATCCCCAAGCCCCTTGGAGCTCCTATAGCTCATTGTCCAACTCAAGCAGGACCCTTACAATAGGGTATGTCCATGATTCCAAGCTTCTCACATAAGGTTAATAATTTGACCTTCCTCAAGGGCTTCGTGAGAATATTTGCGACCTGCTAATCAATCCAATGTGATCAAGCCTTACAACACCTCGCTTTACCATATCAAGCCTTACAACACCTAATATAAATATGATTGGATCGATCGTGGAACACGATATTCTCAGAAAGAAGAATCCCACTCTGGTTATCGCAAAGGATAACGGTGGTATCTAGCACATGTATAAATAACTCACTAAAGAGCTTTCTCAACCAAACAGCTTCACAACAGGCCATACTCGCTGCAATGTATTCGGCCTCAGCGGTGCTCAATGCAACCGATTTTTGCTTCCTGCTCATCTAAGATATCGAAGCAGAACCCAAGGTGAAGCAACATCAAGATGTGCTCTTACAATCCACCACATTGCCAACCCAATCGGCATTTGTATATCCATGGAATCTGAAACTCCCGGTAGTGTATCTCATCCAATGGTTGATTTTTCCCCGAAGATATCTCAATATATTCTTGGCACCGATCCAGTGAATGTGATGAGGATCAACCATATGTTGACTCAAAGTGCTCACTACAAAATATATTTCTGGATGGGAGTTCACTAAGAACAACAGGGCCCCTACGAATTGTCAATACTCGGTGGGATTTCCTAGCTCGGGCCCACTAATGCTTCCACACAACTTCTTAAAGTTGAGTTCCATCAGTGTCAACACAGACTTACAGTCCACCATTCCAAATCTCTCCAGCAGATTCACAATATATTTTCCTTGAGACAAGAAAATATCACCTAGATTTTTCGAAACCTCCAAGCCTAGGAAATAGTGCATCAATCCTAGGTCCTTCATTTAGAGCTCGAAAGCTAGCTCCCTCTTAATTTAATGAATGAGAGGGTCAACACCTATCAGGAAGAGATCGTCCACATAGAGAACCAAAATGAGAGGACTTTCTTTATCAACCTTAAAATAAAGCTTTGGATCAACATCACTTTGAGTGAAGCCCAACTTCATCAAGTAGCTATTGATCCTCTCATACCAAGACATGGGGGCTTGCTTCAACCCACAGAGGGCTTTCTTCAACCTACATACATATGTGTCTCTATCTTGGACTTCGAACCCCATAGATTGCTCCACATAAACCTCTTCCTTGATTGAACCATGTATTCTGATGGAGACTCCATTCTTACGTTGCAGCAAGGGAAATGATAGATCGAATGGTGGTATAGCAGGTGATAGGTGCAAATATCTCATCATAATCTATGCCTTCTTTTTTAGAGAAGCCTCGGGCAACAAAACTTTCCTTGTACTTTTTAGCACTTCCATCGACTCCATGCTTGATCTTGAAGAGCCATTCCGAGGTGACAATAGATTTGTCCTCTGGTCTTGGGACCACTTCCCAGACATCATTCTTCATGATAGATTAATATTCTTCATGCATAACATCCTTCAAAACTTGATTCTTTACGGCTTCTTCAAATTATCCAGGCTCAGATTGTACGGTTGTACTCATGGCTGCTAGGTACCCTTAGTACCTATTTTTCTTCTTACTTTCACAGAATGTCCCCCTTGGGGAAATATGTCTCTCGTGTTGAAAATGCAACAATATGATGGATCTTAGTGAAATGAAGTCGCCTTCACTAAGTGGGCCTGCAGGCTATTTTTGGCGCAAAGTCTATTTTTAGACTATGTCTATTTTTAGACATATGGATCATGGTCTATGAGTTGCAGGATGTTATTTATGGATGATTGGTTGAGTTGGTAAAAATAGATGGACCTCTATTTTTAGACATTGGGCAGTTTCTATTTTTAGACTGTCGAGCTAAAAATAGAACAGTCAAATATTATTAGCTCTTAATAATATTTGGACTATAAACATTATCTTATTCTCTTGCAGCACTTCAGTTTGAGCTACGGATGTGGCCCATGCAGCTGACAGAAGGAATTACACTATTCCTAGGGGTTTGGTTGAGATAATGCATGGTTGACTTCAGTTAGACTCATGTGGCAGAGTTTTGGTGGAGTTGATTGAGGAGTTGATGGAGTTGTGTTCGGTTTAACTTAGTTGAACTATTTGTATTTAGTTTAACTGGCTAATACACTATAGATGAGTTGTGTGAATCAATTATTAATTAATTCACTAATTATTAACTCATTATTCAACTAAAGAACATATCAGTTAACAGCAATGCATGGACAGTTCAATGGAGACCAGTGTTAGAGGTGGGTGAAAGGGTGGAGTCTACTATCAGTTGTGACTATAGTGTGCATGAGATTTGCACAATCATTGGAGGAGATTGTCAATGAGGATTGCGCAGTTAAAGCCAAGGGAATTCGAATTCATTCCATCCATTCTCCCATCTTGGATTGCACAGTAGAGGCAGGCAAACAGTGGAGGATTTTTGAACCCGTGACTTGTTCAAAACTGAGCTAGTTTGTGTGTAACTTTTGGAGACAGTACTGAGTACTTGTGAGGAGGATTGTACTGAGATTGTTACATGATTCTTCTTCATTATAATATACAGACAGTAGGGGGTTTTCAGCTGTAAGCTTTCCCCAGTATACATACTGTGTTATATGTGTTGAATTTCTATGTGCGCATGTGAATGTTTTCAATACCGCTTTTTTTTATTTCCGCATGTGATGATTAATGCATAGAAGAGATTATGTGTTAAGTATGAAGCTCAAATAGTATGTGACCAGGATAATCTCGATGAATAATTCAGCAAATTATTCAAATTTCTACATCTCGACATCTTCGAGAGTGTCCCTAAGCAATGATGGTCTCCTTTTATTAGAAGGAGGTGGATCAATAGCATCCACTGGTCCTTCAACATCAGGAATAGGTTCATCCTTTGGTTCTTCTTGCCTTCCATATTCTTCTTCTTCTTCTTAGTCTTCCTTTGAACTAGGTAGATTTCTTACTTTCTTGAGGGAAACATCTTCATCGAAGGTGACATCGTGGCATATCTCCACTTCTCTTTGACCAGGCACATAGATTCTATATGCCTTCAAGGTTTCACTATAGCCCACAAACATTACCTTCTTCCCAGAAGCATCCAACTTGCTTCTCTTTTCTTTCAGCACATGAAAATAAATAGCACTTCCAAAAACTATAAGGTGGGAGACATCTGGCTTCTTACCAGATAAGACTTCTTTGGGAGTTTTGGAGTCCAAAGCGGAATGTGGGTATCTATTTTGAACATACACAACAGTGTTCGAAGCTTCTCCCCATAGAAACTTCGAAACACCTTGGTCATATAGCATAGCACGGGAAACCTACACAATGGTTCTAATCTTTCTTTCAACAACACCATTTTTCTCGGGAGTATACAAATTTTTGGTCTCCCTCTTAATGTCAGCTCCCCTACAAAAGTCATTGAATTCATTTGACTCATACTTGGTCCCATTATCGGTCCTCAAAATTTTGATTTTCTTCCCGGTTTGATTTTCAAACAAGGCCTTGAAGGTACAAAACCATTTGAATGCTTCGTCCTTCTTCTTCAAGAAATATATCCAAGTCTTGTGAGAGATCAAGTCATATATAAAATTCATGTAATACGAACATCCTCCCAAGGATGTTTCGGGCAACATACCAGATAGATCATAATGTATCAATTGCAAAATATCAAATGTCTTCGTGACACTTGAGGGGAATGGTCCCCTTGTATGCTTCCCTTTGGCACAACCTTTCCATTTACCTTCATGATCATCTTTAAACTTGAGCATCCATGTCAACACCTTCCTTGCTTTGGGAAAAGATTTTTAATGAAGGTGTGAAAACCTCCAGTGCCATAGCTTGATTTGAAGTATTGTATCACATGACATGGCCCCCAACGGACTTCCTACAACCTGATAGAGTGTATCAACTCTAAAACCAATAGTAAGAGCTTCTTTGAATTTCTTCTTCCAAATGCGTAACTTTGCATCAATGAATGCCACCTTTAATCCTTTTTCTTCCATTGTCGAGATGGAGACAAGGTTCTTTTTCAAATCAAGTACGTACAACACATCTTATAAGCGGAGGACTTGAACTTGAGATATATGAAGGGTAAAAATCCTTGTCCCTTTCACGTGATAGGTGGCATTGTCTCCAAGGAAAATTTCTGAATTAGTATCCTTCTCAATAAAATCAGAAAGGGCTTCTTTATATCCATTAAGGTGCCTTGAAGCACCACTATCAATCAACCAAACCTCGAGGGTGTCGGGAGGAGATGCAACAGAGAGGGAAGATACAAGGATATATTCATTTTTCTTATTATCAACAACATTGGATTCATCATACCTGGAATTCCTTGACCTCTTGAAATGTTTTCCATTTCCACTTAGATTAGAGGGAGCCTTCCTCTTTCCTTTGAACCTGTTGTTCCTTTGATTTCCATTCCCCTTGAAGTTGTTGTTGTCATCATCCCTGGGAGAGTCCCTTATATTGGGGCACTCTCTTGCATAGTGACCAAGTTTGTTATAAGTGTAACATCTTCTCTTTCTTCCTTTGAGCCCCTCTCTTCCATGGTTTTGATTTCTCGAACCACCATGGTTCTTCTTCTTTGCATGAGCGGTAAAGGCAGTAGGGTCACCTCCATTCCCATTTAAGGGATGGTCTCTTTCCATCATTCTTGTCTCCTCTTGAGTGCATCTTGTCAAAAATTCATCAAAATCAGGAATCACATTATTATTTAGAATAGTATTTTTGAATACATACCATTCTCGGGGGAGTCCTCCAAGAGCAATGAGGACAAGCTCTCGATCAACTACCTCTTATCCTATGGAAAGGAGATCATTCTTGATTTCTGTGAGCCTCATAAAATATGATTGGATGGATTCATATTTTCCCTTCTTGATATTCTTGAAATTGTTCTTGAAGAAAAGAACTTTATTAGCATTTCTATCCCTGAACATGCTAACCACCTTATCATACATCTCTGTAGATGTGCCCAGCTCAGAGATATAAGAAACCAAGTGATTATGTATATAATCCCAGATAATCATCTTCTCTTTGACTTCCCCTCTTCTATATTTTGTCTTTGTGGTAGCTGGTGCATTTGATGGAGGCTCATGAATCTTCCCCTGCACATAATCCATGAAATCTTGATCTTCTAATACCAAATCCAAAGACATCTTCCGAGCATGATAATTATACTTATCAGTCAACTTATCATCAGCCTTGAAACCCTTGTAGGTTGAGGAGGCCATTGGTCCTTGATAAGACTTCTTTGGTGATTGCTTTTCACACTATCTTGGGCTTTGTCTTCACCTCAGCTCTGATACCATGTTAAATTTAGATAACCATGGTATGTTTTATGCTTAAATGCAATTTTAATTCAATCTTCTTTAAGTCCCAATTCATATTTAGAAATCACATAAACTTGAAAGAAAAATGATGATAGAACATAATAATATATCAACATAAGACAAGCCAAATAATATAATAGAATTTGTTAATTCTTCCGGTCCAACAAATATAGAGATAAATGTTTGTTACAACAGTAAACAGGATTCCCTAACCATCAAATACTTGAGTTTTCCAAACCAACTTCTCCAATAACCAAATCGGCCTTTCTCCAAGTGTCACACACACCCCTCAAAGACAACTCCAAAAATTCAATGAAATTCAATAACAAATGTTCAATACAAAGGTCAACACTACGTTCAAAGTTGCATTAAACGGACAACAGTAAAATTCAACATCCATCCTCGATTTTCATGCCCTCCAATGCAGCCTCAAGAAATCAGAATTTTTGTGCTAAAATTGAAGTCAACGCAAACCAAAAATCCCTAAAATAGTCTGCAGCTCCTTTAGGTTCAAATTCACACGTGTGAGGCGTTGTCATTCCTAGAGACAGCCTAGAGTTGTGATAGACCAGTGCCTAGGACATATTATATAGAAAGGAGCATATGGTATAACAGAGGCAGTTAACAATAACAAGCTCTCATGCTATATCTTGTAGAACAAGGAAAATGAATTTGAATGGGACCAAGACCTTCAGAAACTGACACAGAGGAAGGGATATTGTAGAGGCAAAGTTCATAAATCTAATATAAAAGCAACAGCCAATTCAGAGACAGCTTACTGTAAAGAGGGCCAATTCAGAAATACTTCACAGAAATAAGTTATCAGAAGGTGTATGTAGTGAATGAAATGTAGAGGAAATATTAATTAACATTGAGCTGATATCCAGATACACAATACCACCATGCATGGGCTTACCAATCTAAGAATCCATACATAACAGTAGCGTTTTAAAAACACCCTCCCAAAGAAACTAATATAGCAGAAATGCAGTTTAGATGACTAGTGTAACAGAATATCATGCATGAGCCATATTTAAAGCACTTGAATAATCCGAGCATGGGTATCAACTAGGATAAATCCATACCAAAAATAAGTGAGCCACTCGCATTCCAAAACATGATACAGGAAAGGTGGATGAAATGAAATAATCTATTAAAATAACACATAAGAGAAGGTTACAGACTGTGAAATACCAAAGACCATAATCCTCTTTAACAGATGGAACTCCTCCTCACTAAGACCCTACGGGCTCTGAGCCTTCATACAAGAATTCAACAAAATGTATACAAAAGTCCTTTCACTGCATAATTTTCTGATAAAATCTGAAACCCTAAATCATCTGTTCTCTGGGAGCTTTATAGGAGAACAAGAAAGCTCGAAAAAGGGAGTAGGTGATGAACATTTAATTGTCTCATTAAAACAAAATGGCGGAGACGTGCACGCCCATACTGCTTGATGAATTTGTGGTGTTGTACGTTCTCTGTAGCCTGATTTCTGAAATAAATGCACTGGGTGAAAGTCTCTTCAGGAACACGGTATAGAGATAGAACCATATGAACATTCTGTCCTTTCCTGAAAGAAAATCCTACTGAAATGAAACCTGGAGGGTATTGTTTCCTGTGCATGGTACCCTCTATCTTCTAAATTTGAATTAAGGCCTGAAACCTTCAATGCTAATCGTCGAATTCCCCTGAGTTCACACTGATACTCTTTGCTGCAACATTAATATCTTCATCTACACGATATGTGCTTTGGATGGCTCTGCAGGGTTTGACAGGTTTTAACCCTGCATCTTTAATGGAATTCTTGTCAGCATATCTTCCCGGGCCTTTCTTCATAATTTCAACTCCTGGAAATGGTCCTTTGATGTGCCTTCTATCACAGTAATAGTGACTATGAATCATGATAGTTTTCCATCGCTGTAAACCTGCAAAATTCACAAACTCGTTAAAGAAAACCATGCACGGGAAGGTGAACACAGTGGGGATCATGGTGAGACAGCGCGGCATGGTGGACAGGTCAAGAAATGCAGGGTGATGATAGGAAATGCAGCGTGACGGTGGGAGGTGGAAATGGCGTGGGTTAAATGAGGGTCGTCTGATCTCGGCGGAGATCGACGGTTGAAATAGCATCAGGGGCGATTGACAGTGGGCCAGGGGTACGATTTCCTTGCGTTAAATCTCGTGCAGCTTCGAAGTGTGATGACCGTCAGATGGATCGCCCCGGATCAAACGGCTGATATGCATATCGCTCTGTATACTTGGTCGAACAATAATGTGCGATGGAGGGCGGTTTTGCAATAGTGCGCTGAGCCACGTGTCAGGCGATGAGTGGAATTTCTAGCTAAATGAGAATTACCGCCCACCGCCGAAAGGCGGTGTGATAGATACCACCGGGTTTTGGAGTAGTGCACGGCGGGGATCACCGGGACAAGTGAGATACGAACCGTTGGATTGGCGGGTGAACAGACGACTGAGATGTGGTTCGGGCGATGAATGGAGTGGGCCACGGGCGCGGTGGAGCATTGCGAATGTCATTCGATCTGTAAAGATCGATGGTTGTGGGCGCGCCCGATATTCATACGCGATAAGCGCCTTCAAAGCTAGCACTTGGTTCTGGATTTCGGTTACGTGGAGGAAAAGGAGCAGAGGCTTGGCCGAAGGGGCTAGGCCTAACAGATTTCAGATATGGGTTTTGCGGCCTTTTATAATGTGATTTGGGGGCAGGAAATGGCAGCGATAGTCAGCAAAAGGATTTTTTAAGGATGCAAGAGGGGATTTGCGAGGTTTAATTCAGATTTCCTGTGAAAATTTAATAGGAAGTCGATTATGATCAACATGAGGGATGGAAGCCTCTCCTAGGTTGTACAAACCAATCAGATCACGAGTAGAGTGTGCGATGAGATGATGATGAAATGAGCATCATCTCTCTCCTATTTATATCCATCAGCAAGGGCGTGTGACACATATTTTGGGCTTTTGAGCCTACATTACAAATATGGCCGACCTTGTCAATTTGCACATGTGTGGAAAATAAAATCAAAATATAAGTTTTTCTCATCCAAACAAGATGAATTTAGATCAATATTGCACCTCTCCGAAATAGGAATCCAACAAAAATATAAGCATCATCATATGAGCAATGCAACATAGATTTTGGACCTAGTTTCCCAAAATTAACAGTAACAATTACGAAATTCGATGTCATAGATCCTAAGTTCAAGGTCACAATTCTTGAGGTTGATGTCATTGTTCCCCATGTCACAATGCTTGATTTCCCATGTCACAGTTCTTGGGGTTGAGGTCACAGGTCCCCAATGTCACAGTTTTAAGGATAATGCTTCCTCATCACTTTTTATAAGTACCAATTCAAATTTTCCTCTAGGGGCATGTATTTCTTAGTATTCTTATGGAGAAAACTTGTTATCTAGCAACTCCACTTTCACTTCTAGCGAGGATGTAATTGGATTGATTCAAATAATGATGTTTGGTGCCATTTTTAGCTTATAAAGCTTGGTTAACTTCATATGACTTTGAGTATCCTTGGGATTTTCCATTCCAGGAGCCTCGTAGCCCTCTTTTACAATTTATTTATTTCCTTTGAATGTCTTTTTCACTTACATCTCTTATTTCTACATTTAGTGTTTGTGCCTATTTTGTTGTAGGTTACATTGATTAAATGATTGAAATGAGTTTTTTTGAAGGTCATTTTCATAGTCACAAGCATGATTCATTATTATAACAAATTTTAGAAGTCATATTCATCATTGAGATACTTGGATTGGTTTACTAGTTCACAAATCTAGAATTTTTGGAAGTCTCTTGTAGAAAAATAGTAGTAATTTTATGTTATTTTTTAAAACGTGTTAATTAGATTCATTTGAGTTTATTCCACTTGTGATGAGTCATAAAAACATCCAAGTTATTAAAAAAATTTACCCCATTGCATTTTCACTTATTTAGGTTAGGCATTTGATAGGTTAACTAGCTCACTAGTTCTTGAATTTCTTGTTTTATAGTAATTTTATGCTATTTTTTAGCACATGCTAACAAGTGTATTTTTGAGTGATTCCACTTGAAATGGAGTCCTAAGACATCCTACTTCATAAATTTTGTTTTCTCTTCTCATTTGTATCTGCTTTTTTTGGGCATTCGACAAATTATCTCGAGTAGCACTCCTATAACGATCTTGTCACTCCTGTAGTAGTCCTGTAGCAATGTATTTTTGAGATCATCCTTGCCCAAATTCACTCCAAAATCATTATAGAAGTATATTTGTAGCCTATGAATGCTCTGAGGCCACTTTGGTTGAGCTTAGGCTTGGCCATTTATTTCTGCAATTAGTCTATATTTCCTTTCTCCAATTTACTTCAAGAAAAGTGTTCTTTACTTCTTGCAAAACTGTTTTTTTACTGAAAAATACAATATATATGATAGATTGAAGGTTTCTATGGTGTGAGTTTCGAGATTGGGGATCCAGAATCTCCACGTTATCCATTTTTTACGTATATGTTTCTTTTAATTCCATTTATTTTCCTACAAGATAGATTATATTTTCTCAAGTTGTCATTTTGCTTTACATTTTTGCAAATAGAATCGATGTCATTTCTGCCATTTAATTTCTAGAAAAAGTAGAATAGGTTTGCTTATTGTTATTTACCTTAGTATTGGTGGATTACCTAGATATTTTCTCAATTGAAGTTTCTTCATTGACTTCTTTCACTTGCATCAAAGGGAGTCAGAATAGGAAGAGGAAGGTGTCTATTGCACATATAGTGCCGACACTCTTAAGTTTGTAGGAACCCTGGGTTGATAATTTAAGTCGATAGCCTCAAGAGTTGCAACATTCTTGTTGCAATACTCGGACTCAACACTTTTTTGCACCGTTTTCAAGGAGGGTGTCAAAGAAAACACTCTCTTTCTCTTGGAATGATTCCTTTTTTTTTCTGCATTAATATTTTCTGCAAAAAAAAAAATTGCATTAACATCCTCATTCAAATTTTTTTATAAAAGAAAAAAATTATATTCTTCAATACCAAAAACCCCACACTTTATCATGTGCGGGTATAAAAAGAAGGTGAGGAAGATATATTAGGAGGCATGGAGCAACCCTACTTTGTCAACTCATATCAGCAAGATATGAACTACCCCTCCTCTTTCAATACAAGATATTATGCAAAATTTCAACCTTGGTATACACCTAGCACCTCACCTGTGTCTCCATGGTCTTATTCTTCCCAATGGGGTGATCCATATTCATGGCCTTATCCTCCTCAATATTTCATTCCTCCAATTCATCCATATCAACCATCAACCTCCTCAATGGGGCAATCCATATTTTCCTCAATATCCTCCATACCAAACTCAATGTTATCCATCCCAACCACCTCCACCACAACAACATCCTCAATCACAATGATTTCAAAGACCCACTCCCACTCAACTACCTACACAACCAGTTTCAAACCCAAGAACTAAATCAACTCAACCCACTTACAATGCTGAGATACAAAATCAAAAAAATCCTCTTGATCCAAATTATATTAATCTTGGGTCAGGAAGAGTATTGCAAAGAGGAGATTCTATTGCACCTATTGAAGAACAACATCCAAAAGAAGAAGATCCAGAGGAGACTAAAGAATCATGGACCACATGTGATGGAGAGCAGCCATTGGAGCCTGACATTGAAGAATTTATACAATGCTTATCATCAAATCCTTTATGTGTTCAAGGGGCTAATCGGAAAACAGTAGAGTATTTGAATGGCATGGACGAAGAAGACATAAAGAATTATCTAAACGAGAAATTGAACCAGGGGCATCTACATTTCGATTCTAGAACAAGACTCATCTTCAGGACAAAACCTACAAAGAAGAGAGGAAAATCAAGGCTATAAATGCATAATGGAGAGAATGGAGAGTATGAGGGGAAGGGAGGAATCAACCAGCAAAATACCTAAAATGATAATCATAAGTTAATTAATAAGTTTTATTTTATTTTATTTTAAATATTTTATTATTATAAATTATTTTGTTAATCTTGATTTAAATTGATTAGAGTATAATTTATAAGTGTATATGTTTTAATAAAAGAATATTATTATTATTAATTAAAATAAAATATTAATGATATTCATATTAATTATAGTGACCTATTATTAATATTAATTATAATATCATTAGTAATATTTTTAATTGCCAATAATATTGTAACATTAATATTAATAATAGAGTTGAAGTAATTAGTTGATATTTGATTTAATTTAAATTTATAATATTGATGGTTTTATTAAGCTTTGATTTTTATTATTAGTTGATTAAATAAAAGAGCAACGTTATTGGTGATGTTATTAGTATTAATTACAATGAAATCTTATTAATATTACTAAAAATGCAATATTATTAATATTAATTAGTAATAGTTTATCCTATTACCAATAATATTTATTAATTAATAATAATAACGTTTTAAAATTTTATATTGTTCTTGATAGGATATTTAATTTAATTTGATTGCTTAGAATTATTAATTATTAATTAATAATTAGGATAATTTTAATATGTTTTTTTAGAAAAAAAATTGTTTTGAAAGTTGATTAAAAGGGGGTTAAAGGTGAGGGATGATGTGTAGGGAAGGGGGAGATGGAATAATAAGTGAGATGCAAGGAAGTCGTGACATATATGGCGGGGGGTTGGAGGTGACAATGAACGATGTGAAGGGGGAGGGAGGGGTAAGGAGGTTTTGAGCACTCTATGTGAATTCCTAACAAGCGACATATATGAGAAGATCCAGGTACATGTCAAAGCATATGTCTGTAGCCTACACATGAGTTTCTTTATCATATTGTTATGCACATGGCTCCATTGGAAATATTCCTATACTTGAAAGAGATTTTGTTTTTTTCAAGTAGGGTAGGATACAGGAATAAAATAAAATAAGGAAAAGAAAATAAAAGAAGAAGAATAAAATCTCATGTGAAAACCTCCTTGAAGGCGCTTGTGGTTGGATCATTGATTGAAAACCTCCATGAGGCAGTCAATAGGTTGAAAAAAAAAAAAATCCTAGGTGAAAACATCCTTTGAAGCGCCTAGGTATACCTACTAAGTTGAAAAACTGATTGATGCAGCTAGTAGGCCTAAGAAAAAAATGAAAAAAAGAAAAGAAAAATTTTATATGCTCCATGTATCTCTCTTTGATGAATGCAGGTGCTCTCCAACCTTTGCAAGCAACAAAAACAAGTTAGCACCAAAAAAGAAAAAAGTTGATAAAAAACCTAGTCAAAGAAAGTCAAACTTGGGATTTCCCCTCCTTTGCCCAGATGCTCCAACAGGACCAAGGGCATGTCAATCCATCACCCTCATCCATTTGCAGCATCCACCCATTATTTCCAAGCCTTTCCCATTCATTTTACTCATTGTCCTAAAATGCTATAGGAAGGTTTTTTTTTACAACGAGACTGTCAAAATACACAAGGCATAAATTGTTTTTACCAAATCTCAAAAAATGTGCATCCATTGGCCTAGTTGTTTCATGGGGAGACGCATATGGATGATGGTAATATGCTCAAGAAATTTCAACAATTCCAGTGCACACTTTCTGAGAAATTAGCTTCCATCACCTACAACCATTTTTTATTTTTCTCGTGATTCGTGCATCCATTGGCCAAGATTTTTTTTAGGGAGGTGCATAAAGATGATGGAAACATTCTCAAAACATTTCAGGTCAATCCAGTCTACCGTTTGAGATACATGGATAAAACAAGTTGGCTACAAGAATGTCTCGTAGTGCTACAAGACTGTCTTGAATTTCTACGTGAATGTGATCGACATAGAAAAATAATTCAGATCTTATGTTTTTCATATAGGAAAAAGAGGAGGGGTTAACCATAGCCTCATCACTCACTTTCCACACCACTTAACCTATTCTCCACTCTCATTCCACCCTGTCCATAAAAAACACCACTTTTCACCCCTTCTTCCATCTCTTCTGCCATAAAAAAGGCCTCTGATCCTTGTCAACATATTACTCATTAATTATTGGTATTTTATTTACCAAAAGCATATAATGATCCTAGAAGGGTTAATGTGACTGCTACAGGAAGACACACAGTCCTGTAGTAGTATGCACATCCTCTTTCAGACCACTGTTAGGCATCAAATTTAGAATTTAGTCACTATGAGCACTTGAGGATTGCAATTTTGATCCTTCAATAGCCACAGGAGCTCATATCATCTACTACAAGATTCTTGATCACTCAACAAATAGCAACATATGATCCAAAGAGAATTTGTATGAAGGAAATACCTGCATCATCAAGCATAAGTCAACAAGAGAACATAAAAAATACATATCTTTGTCAAGAAATTGCAGAAAAGTGCACAACAACCTTACCTCTATTTAAAAATGACGCGTGATCAAATACAACACTCACATCAAGAGAATCTGAGGAGCAGAGTGACAACAGCATCAAGGAAACCTAGAGGGCCTCCAACATATTATCAAATGCATCTTCAGGATCACCAAATGCAGCCTCCACAATTATAGCAACGTCCTACACAAAAAAAAAACACTCATGGTAATGCACATGTATGCAATTCTTTAACCTCACCCTTAAAACCTATTCTATCTTGAGAAAACATTAAAATTGTGAGAAGGAAAGGTCTTTTATAGCCAAAATTAATAACAAAAAACCTCGGTCTTATCTAGCAAGTCACTTACTTTTCTCCAAAGGACAACCAAACATGTGGGAGATAAATGAGACAAAAGCGAAAAAATACTTAAGAAAGTGAGATGTTATCATGGAGTTCAAAAAGTTGTTGGGGGCCAACTTAGTTAACTCAAAGAACTTTGAGTTTATTTTGCATGCAATGAAAAAATAGAAAAAAACAGAAAAAATAATAAAAAATAATAAAAATTAAAACTAAAACAAAAATAAAAGGTGGACCCACCACCTCTTGGCATGCAAATATTAGTTGCTGCAAGATTTGGGTTGTGTGCTACTGGATCAGAACAAGATGCTACAAGACCTTAACATAATTGCTACAGGAGTACTAGCAATGTTACAGGAGTACCAACAATACTAGAGGAAGCTAACATAGTGCTAAAGGAAGGAAAAATTTTCCTTGAACAACCTCTAGAACCTTAGGAAGTAAGGAAATATTCGAAGGAAATTGAAAGGATGCAACTAGAGATGTTACAGGACCATGGTGTAATTGATACAAGAAGAAAAATAACTGCAATAGGAGAAACAAGAAATGCTAGATGAAGGGGAAACCACATTAAAATGGAGAGAAGACCTCCAAGAAGTCCAGGAGCATGATCCACAACCTGACCTTGGATCCTACTACAAATTCATTGAGGATTGGAGAATTATACCCACCAAATTTGCAATACCACTCTTCTTGAGCTAGAAAGGGGCAGAACTCGCATATGGGTTCAAATTGAAAAATCCAAGAAGGTGGAGGATGTGGGCCTCATGGAGGAAAAAATGAAACAAATGGGTAAGGAATTGGTTGACTTTAGGCTAAAGGAATTAGTCATGAAGGAGAAACTACAGTTAGAAAACAAGAGGCTTAGAGAGAAACTATAGGAAAATGAGGCAACACTTGCCACCATGGAAAGTTTGTCCATGAAGGCCATCCAATTCAGGAAACCATCCAAATCATATTCCATTAATACACGGAATGGAATTTCATGAAAATACATCTTAGGCATAAAACAAGAACAATAGGGAAAAAATTTAGATAGGTTGCTCAGAGGATGAGCAACATTTTCAGTAGGGGTATGATGGGCCTCCAAATTAGACACAAATTAAGTCCCAGCTAACCTTTCTTAGGCACATAAAGGCTATATTAAATCTCTACTTCTACACTTAATAATGTTTTTTAAGCTTTAATATGTTCTTAGTAAGGTTTAGAGATAATTGCATATATGTGCCTAATATTATTTATTTTTGCAGCCTATATTGAGAGAATATTGAGTAAATTTTGAATGATATAATATAGGAACTTTCTACCTACTATAAGATGGACCAAGATTGGATAATAAATGAACAAAATATCATGAAATTATTAACAAATTCTAGAGCTCCACTGATTAATAAAATCTAGGAATGTGTTCCCTCTCATTTAATGCAAATTCCTAGTGTTGGGAACTAGATCCATTTTTTGAGGGATTTTATAGGGGAAAGTTGTCTCCTTTCAAGGAGAATTATTTCTCATCACTTTTAATAAGTACCAATTTGAATTTTCCTCTAGGGGCATGTATTTCTTAGTCTTATTGTGGAAAAAAAAAATTATCTAACAACTCCACTTTCATTTCTAACAAGGATGTACTTAGATTCATTCAAATAATGAAGATTGGTGCCATTTTTAGCTTCTAAACCTTGGATTCCTTCTAGGACTCTGATTATCCTTAGGATTTTCCATCCCAAGAGCCTGAGAGCCCTCTTGTACAATTTATTTGTTCCCTTTGAATGTCTTTTTCACTTACATCTCTTATTTCTACATTTAGTGTTCATGCCTCTTTTGTTGCAGGTTACATTGGTTAAATTATTGAAGTGAATTTTTTTGCAATTCATTTACAGATTCACCAACATGATGCATCATTATAACAACTTTGAAAATTCATATTCATCATTGACCTACTTGGATTGGTTTACTAGTTCATTGTAGAAAAATAGTAGTAATTTTATGTTATTTTTTAGAATGTATTAATGAGTTTCATTTGAGTTGATTCCACTTGTGATGAGTCATAAAAATATCCAAGTCAATAAAAAATTCACCCCATATAATTTCCGCTTTATTAGGTTAGGCATTTGATAGGTTAACTAGCTCACATATCTTGAATTTCTGGTTTTTAGAGTAGTAATTTTCTACTATTTTTTAGCACATGTTGACAAGGGTATTTTTGAGTGATTCCACTTGGAATGGAGTCCTAAGACATCATAATTCATAAGAAAAAATTTCCCATCTCATTTGCATATAGTTTTCTGATTTGAATGAAAATGACATCCACCCATGGTATTCATCTACCCATGTTATACATCCACCCATGGTATTGTAAATGTCATTGATCCATGGTATTCACCCACCTATTTTATTTATTCACCTATGGTATTGTAAGTGAAATATATCCATAATATTCATCCACCCATGGTATTCATCCACACATGGAATTTACGCATGGTATTGTAAGTGGTATCTACCCATGATATTGACCCATGGTATTGTAAGTGGTATCTACCCTTGGTTTTGACCCATGGTATCCACCTACGGTATCTATGCATGGTATTGTAACTCAAAAAAGACTATAAATAAAAAGCCTTAATTTGTAAAAGGACAGATTTGTCCACCACAATGTAGCTTCTACAGTGATTCTCTATTTTAATAAAACAAGTTTCTTTGTGGTTTTATTTGCTTTGTGTTCTCTCCTTTTTTCTGGCATTCTAATTTTGCAGATCTTGTAAGATCCATTTCAATATTTTTTAGATCTTGGGGGCCTCCCCCCAAGATCTGGATCAGTGGTTTCAAAGCCAGGTTACGAATCCATGAGAATGAGGGTTTGAAGCATATTTCAATTTCAATTTTTGGCAGCAATCTTCAGCAAACTCCATGAATTTCTTGGGTGGCGAGTTTGAAGATAAGATCTGAAAATTTTGGTGAAAATTTTACAGAATCAAATACCAGATCTAGATTCCTTGCAAAAAAATACCCAAATCCAAAAAAAAAATCGGCCGAATTGGAGTTCGGATGAGGGAGATATTGCTGATTCTAAATCAACAATGTTGCAGAAAATGTTCTGATGACAATTCGTGGATGGTGGCTCTCCTGTCATTTTTCACAATTTTTAGTGCAAAATTTTAGAGAAATGGCTATAGATTTGAGCTCCCCTTGAAAAATCACCCAAGTTCAAAAAAAAAAATAGGTCAAATCAGAGTCTGGATGTGGGAGTTATCGTTGATTTAAAATCAACTAATTTTTCAGAAATTTTGTGATGACGAGACAGTTCCAGCATGAATATGAGAGTCTAGAGTCTCCAGATAGTAGTTTAAAACACATGGGAAGATGCAGAATGATCATTCCATTTCCAAAATAGGTTATTTACGAGTTATATTGACCGATTTATGCTCATTTTAAATCTGGAGTAGCATTCGGAGCGAGTTCCCTTTGGAGATGTGCCCTCCCACCCCAAGCTATGTAGGCACCTGCTACTTCATCAACAATCAGCATGACAGTTATGGGTCAACTGCATAAAATCATTTTCATCGAAGTCCATTTGCTAGGCCGCACACTGTCAGTCACACAGTTGGTCACAAGCATTACAGGGTATCTCTATTATCAGATCTTCATCTGTCATGGTTTTGGTTCATCCACAAACCCATACTTCATCGAAGTCCATTTGTTAGGTTGCACACTGTTAATATCACAGTTGGTCACAAGAATTATAGGTATCTCTATCATCGGATCTTCATTCATCATGGTTAAGGGTTAACTACGCAAAACCCTTCTCTTTAGTGGCTCTTCATATTCAACAAAGGCTTTTCAGGAGGGAACTTCACGCAATGGGGACCATTGCTTCTTAAGGAGGGAGGAATGATCTGAATGGAAAATGACATCCACCCATGGTATTCATCTACCCATGTTATCCATCCACCCATGGAATTTACCCATGGTATTGTAAATGTCATTGACCCACGGTATTCATCCACCCATTGTATTTATTAACCTATGGTATTGTAAGTGACATCTATTCATGATATTCATCCACCCATGGTATGTATCCACACATGGTATTCATCCACACATGGAATTTACCCATGGTATTGTAAGTGGTATCTACCCATGGTTTTGACCCATGGTATCCACCTATGGTATCTACACATGGTATTGTAACTCAAAAAATACTATAAATAACAAGCCTTATTTTGTAAAAGGACAAATTTGTCCACCACAATATAGCTTCTACAGTGATTCTCTGTTTTAATAAAACAAGTTTCTTTGTGGTTTTATTTGTTTTGTGTTCTCTCTTTTTTTCTGGAATTCTAATTTGCAGATCTTGTCAGATCCATTTCAATCTTTTTTAGAACTTGGGGGCCTCCCCCCAAGATCCGGATCATTTTCTTTGGAATTCAACAAGTTATCTCGAGGAGTAGCACTCCTATAGAAATCTTGTCACTCCTGTAGCAATTGTGTAGCAATGTGTTTTCGAGATCTTCCTTGCCCAAATTCACTCCAAATTCATTATAGAAGTATATTTATAGGCTATGAATTATCTGAGGCCACTTTGGTTGAGCTTAGGATTTGTTACATCGTCATTTATCTCTTACATTGTGTGCTTCCTTTTTAATGTTGTTTTCTACAACTAGTATAGATTTACTTTCTGCAATTTACTTCAAGCAAAGTGTGCTTTCCTTCTTGAAAAGATAAGATGGGACTTTTTTTTCCTCCAAAATAAAATATATTTCCTTTAATTCTATTTATTTTCCCACAATATAGATTGGATTTTCTTAAGTTATCATTCTTCTTTACATTTTTGCAAATAGAATTGATGTCATTTCTGCCATTTACTTTCTAGCAAAAGTAGAAAATATTTGCTTATTGTTATTTACCTTAGGATTGGCGGCTTAACTAGATCTTTGCACAATTAAAGTTTCTTCATTGTCTTCTTTCACTTACATCAAATGGAGTCAGACTAGGAAGAGGAAGGTGTCTACTACACATAAAGTGTTGACCCCTTTTAAGTTTATAGGAACCCCGGGTTGATAATTTAAGTTGATAGCCTCAGGAGTTGCAACATTCTTGTTGCAATACTAAGGCTCATTATTATGTTAGCTATGAAATATATGAAAAATATTGGGCTATTTATTAGAAACAAGGTCATTCTTGGTTAGTGATATAGGTATTGTTACCCACTACCTGTGGGTAGTGTGTATTGAAGAAATATTTTCTCCTATATGGTTATGATTCAGCAGCCAACATCCCCTTGCAGCTATCAGATAGCTCAATGTGTCATTGTCTCCGCCACTTGATCCATCCATGTGGTTCCTCGACCACTTGTCATGATTTTATGTTTAAAGGTGGGCCTCTCGACCCCAAAGGTATGGCTTTTCATTTGTATAGTTGAGTAATTTTCCTTACTTGTCATGGGAACTTTTGGGCATGGATTGGTCGGGGGGTTCAATGGAAAGAGTGGGTTAGGCTTGTATTAATGTCTCCACTGCTTGATTTCATGGCTTCCCTTGTATCCTAGTCTCGTGGGATCTTCTTTACTGGCCACTAGCTTTAGGTTTGGCATTGTTACCACTCAAACTAGCAAGGGTCCTAGGAAGGGATCCTATGGAGAAACTAAGTCTAGGTCAAGGGAAATGATGCAGTGATAGCCCACTATCACCTCAGCTAAGGCTCCTTGATCTTTATGAACTTTCACTAATGGGAGGATATAGAAATCCCTTGTAGATTCAAACTGCTAATTGTAATTTGCTAAAACAATAGACTTAAATATACTCTACCAATTGCGAAAACAATAAACGATCGCGGAATCACAAAACATACAAGAGAAAGAATTCAATCAACACATTACACAATTATTTACTGGGGAAAGCCACAAATAAAAACCATACTATCTATATATTGCATTAGTCAGAAAATGTGAGAATATTACAATGTTTTTCTCATGCCTGAGCAACCTCTACGGTATCTTTATCTGTCTCATTGCCTCCTAGGTCACAATCCTAGGCCAATAATTAACCAAATTTTGGCTTGCCCAAGTCCCTATTTCCTTGCACTGTTCCCTTGGGTACTTAGCCCCTATTAATTAGGGAAATACCCATCCAATACTTCGCAATCCATCATAGGCCTTCCTCTGACTACATGCACCACTTGTAGAATTTGGATGATTATAAAACTAATAGTACACTGCCCTTGAACTCCAATCTCAACTGGGTAACTCTGAGATCACACATGCATGAGTTATTTATGGTTGATTTATCAGTTATCTGGTTAATCACTGAGTGTGGTTCAAGTTCCACTTCCACACTTTGACCTTCCACTAGTTCCTCCAACAGTTGGAACTAGTTAAACTGGCTTCAACTCAGATAAACTGGATTAATTAATTACAACACAAAATAAACTTGACCAGGGCTCCCAAAAATTAGGAACCACCCTACATGGCTCAAGTTAGACCCTAAAATCAAATTAACTTAACCACCTAAGTCAAACTAACTTAGTTAACTCGTACAAGATGTTATGAGATGTGGAATCACAATTTTCTTCTAATTTAATTCAAGGGAAAATTAAATTAGAATCTTTCTTTGTGCCATTTTCAACACTTCCTCTCAACAAGAAAGGGATTATCAGATACCCCGATCCTGACTCTATGGAATTGAATTTTCCTCTTGACAATGCCTTAGTCAAGTTGTTTGCATCATGTTCCTCTATAGGAATGTACTCTAGCATCATGATCCACCTCTGCACACAATATCTATGATGGTTGTATCGAATGTTGATATGCTTGGACATATCATGAAAAAATAGATTCAACGATAGTTTGATACAACTCTGGTTGTCACAGTAAATCATTGTAGGTTCCATATGATGAACAAATAAACTAATAAGGATCTTCCTCATCCAGATAGCCTCACAAGTTGCTTGACTAGCAACCATGTACTCTCCTTTTGTTACACTGAGTGCAACTGATCTCTGCTTCCTGTTGTACCAAGAAACTGCTACTGACCCAATACTAAAGATTCCTCCTGATGTACTCTTCCCGTCTAATGGAATCCCTGCCCAATATGCATCTGTGAAGCTTTGAAACTTCACTCCCTTTGTCTACCTGTACCAAAGACCAAACTGAGTGGTGCCTCTGAGGTATCTCAACACATGTTTTTCTTCCTTCCAATAGAGTTTGGTTGGCTTAACCATTGCTTGAATAAGTTGTTTAACTGCATAACACATGTCTGGACTTGTGTTCACCAAGTACATAAGTGAACCCATAAGATGTTTGTATATAGTAGCTCATTAGGGGAATTTTGAGGTCTAAAATGGGCCTCCTAAGGAAAATGTACAATCAAAATTCACTTTATGAGAACCAATCACATTTTAGGTGATGATATCATCCCTAATGGTTGAGGTGGCATTGATTGAGTTAAAGGTACTTACTTGTCACATTTTCAATGGTGGATAAAAACTCATGGTTAACCATGGTAGTGATCTAAGTATTTTTAAAGTCAAAGTAAAGTACTCATATTAAATGTCATTTCACACTTTTTGAATAAAATAATAATATTGTCATTTCATATTTTTTGAAAGAAACAATATAAAAATATTTTTGAATGAAAATATAAATTTTAATTAATAGTATATTTTATAATTAAGAATTTATATTTATATTTATAATTTAAGTTATTTAAGTACAAATGACAAATGCGTTAGTTGTGCAATGATAATGACTTTTTCTTGAAAATCTCATTCTTATTTATAGTCACGTCAATAAAATTTCTTTATTAGTTTTATTTTGGTACAACTTTTGAATTGAATTTAACCATGGTTACATGGATTTTGGTGCAAAAAATGAATTGAAAATTCATAAATATTATTTTATTGGTTTAGCTATTATTTTATTATTTCCTTAGGAGACCCATTTTAGATCTCAAAATTCCCCTAATGTATACCACTTCACTTGAAATAACATCTTCCTCAAATTCTTTGCTAGAGGAGTCTCCATGGGTTTGTTGCTCTCCATGTGAAACTTATTCAATATCTCGTTGGCATACTTTCGCTGAGAGAGAAACAATTCCTCATCTCCTTGCCAAATTTCCAAACCAAGGAAATAATGCATGAGCCCCATGTCTTTCATCTCAAATTCTCTTTCCAAATCCTCTTTGCAAGATTTTATCAGCTTCTCATCACTTGTTAGAATTAAATCATCAACATATAATACTATAATAAATAATTTTCCTTTAGCCACAATATGGTAAATGTTTGCATTTTCTTCACTTTTGGTGAAGCCCAACCTTGTGAAATAGCTCTCGATCCTGGTGTATCAAACACGAGGTCCTTGTTTCAATCCATATAGCACTTGCTTGAGTTTGTACAGATGTGAATCTCTGTTGAAGGTCTCAAATAATTTCGACTATGCTATGTACACCTCTTCCTCAATCACTCTGTTGAGGAAGGTTATCTTCACATCTATCTGATGTATCTTCCATCCCATCTGCACTGAAAGTGCTAGAATATATTTGATTGAAGAGTACATTGCTAATAGAATAATGGTCTCCTCATAATTAGTTCCATCCACTTGAGAGAACCCCTTGGCTTGGCCTTGTGTTTCTAGACACACCCATATGTTGCTTGCTTCACCTTATAGATCCACCTAGATCTTACAACTGACTTGTCCTCTAGTCTTGGGACAACTTCCCATGCACTGTTCCTGATAATGGAGACATACTCCTTTACCATGGCATCAACCCATATTGGTTTCCGCACTGCTTCCTCGAATGAGGATGGCTTAGTCTCTACACTCTCGCTCATAAGAGCCATGTCCCCAGTGTACCGATCCAGTGACCTCCTTGATGCAACAAAACTGAAAGTCTACCCAATGAGAGCTGGTCAACTGTAGCGTGGCTCTGTCACGCTTTCCTCTCCTCTGTGTACCCCGCCCTTTTATTCCACGTGGAGTAATTAAATTCTTTGGTTTATTTATCAAATTCGAGGAATTTGATAAATAACATAAACAACGACCTTTTTATTATATATATTTCGGTTTTATATTATACCGCCAACCTTATATCCAATGTTTAAACCTTCGAACTTTATATTATTACTCCACGCTTTGTAACCAAAAACTTTGTAATAGAGCTTTCGCTCCTGCCCCACCTATATGTATATATCAATAACCAATCAGATGCATGCATCGTACTTGGCTATCCTCCGCGCACCTTTATCCAACGACCACCGTCCGATGACCTTTTCCCAGATCAATGGTTCTTGTCAATATCGCTCGGTGTCCCAGTACAAACTATAACGTGTGATGGCGCAGTCTAAATGGTGGTTTTCCGAGGGTACACCTCGCCACACGTCAACAGGTCTATGGAATCGCTCGCATTCAGGAAATACCGCCTATTCACCCGAAAGCGGTGTGATATGGGCAATCCGCCTTGCAAACCCACTCGCGGTTTTGGTACAGTGATTAACTACGGTTCATGTCGGTGGCACTATCCTTCTCGTTCATTAACTCACGTCTAAACCACGGTTCCGGTTTCGAAAGCAACAACTCTATATCTTTGTAAAGCGGGAAGTCTATCAATTAAACAGTGTCCACGACCACAATTCCTCTGCACAGACCTCGCCTGCAGTTAGTTTGATTCAACAGGGTTTGTCCGAATTAATTAAAGAGAAACAACAGATAGAGGGATGTGAAGTTGATACAATTGTTCGACTCAGTAATTATATATATACACAGGATTCAATTGCTTCACAACTAAAAAATCTCTTCACATGACAAAGGTTCGAGTCAATCCAATGGCAACCAATCTTCGAAATCATTTAACTGGAAACAATTGTGAACGCACAGATTTTATTATAGAAATCTCTCTTCTTCTCCCTCTCTTCTCTCCCAATACATCCGAGGGATTACATTTATATACACAAACATATGACTCTTCGGTTCCTCTGAGAGGACCGTTCTAGAAATCACAGGTCTAATTACAATTCATTCGAATAATTGAAATATGACAGATGGCTAACTATTCGACTTCCACTAACTCTAACTGATCTAAATAATATAGTCAGCTGAGGTATTGACACCTAGTTGTTACAATTCAAATGTTTTCAAACCCTCCTAGCCACAACATGTGGACAAAACTCCTACATTGTTGGCTAGTGTCTAATGCCCCTACATCAGACTCCTGAGGGAAATCTTCTTCGTGGGCTCCTGTCCATGAGCTCTTTTATTGATCTGCCTATCTTCTGCAACATCCCTTCAGTCATCCAAGTGGCATCTTCCTCTGGCTTGTCCTTCCATTTGATTAAGTACTGAAAGTACTCTTGTCCTCTGGTCCTTTTGAATGGTCTTCTATCCAATATATTCTCTGGTTGCAATGGTTGTGCTGGAGGTAGCTGCTCCTTCCACTCAATCTGTTCCTTGTCTGCTGATCTTTATTCTGCACCATCATCTTCATACTTGTACAAATCTGCAACATTAAAAATGGGAGATATTCCAACATCAGGAGGTAATTCAATATCATAAGAATTTGCATAAAACTTCCTAAGTATCTTGCATGGCCCAATCTTTTTGAACTTCAATTTGTTGTACTGCTTCTTTGGGAATCTCTCCTTTCTCAAGTGTGCCAAAACCTGATCTCCTACTTCAAAGTGAACTTCTTTTCTGCTCAAGTCTGCTCTATTTTTTTATTTGATGATGTTGCCTTGTAGTTGTTGTTTCACTTGTTCATGTATGGCCTGGATCTCTGAAGCAAATTCCTCACCATTTGTACTCCTTAGCTCTGCCTTTCCCAGATTTCTTAACTTTGATATTCCTCCGGGGTGCATTCCATAAACAATATGAAATGGACTCTGCCCTATGCTCCTATTTGGTGAGTCATTATACGCATATTCTTCCTTAGGCAAAATATGATCCCACTGCTTGGGATGCTCTCCTGCAAGACTTCTCAACAAATTTCCCAGACTCCTATTCACTACCTCAGTTTTTCCATCAGTATGAGGATGATAAGCTGAGCTGAAACTCAGTTTGGTACCAAGTTTCTTCCACAATGTCCTCCAAAAATGACCCACAAATCTGGTATCTCTGTCTGAAACAATACTCTTGGGTAACCCATGCAATCTAACAACTTCTTTGAAGAACAAGTTAGCAACATGGGTGGCATCACTAGTTTTATAACATGGAATAAAATGTGCCATTTTGGAGAATCTGTCCACCACAACAAAGACTGCATCATTCCCTCTCTGAGTCTTGGGCAATCCTAGAACAAAATCCATACTCACCATGTCCCAAGGCTTGTCTGGAATAGGCAAGGGAGTGTACAATCCTGCATTCTGGCTCCTTCCTTTGGCATATTGACAAATCTTGCAATTCTTCACAAACTTGTCCACTTCTGCTCTCATCTTGGGCCAGTAATAGAAGTGACTCAGCTGCTCATAAGTCTTATTAGTACCAAAGTGTCCAGCAAGTCCACCACTATGCTTCTCTTTGATCAAATTTTCTCTCATGGAACATTTTGGTACACATAGTTGGCTTCTTCTGAATAACAAGTCCTCCTGCAGGAAATAATCCAGCCACTGGCTTCTATCTGTTAAAACAGGGTTACTACATGCCTCAAATGCTTCTTTAAAATCTAGATCTGTTTTATACAATTCTTTGAGAAAATCAAATCCTACAACTTCAAAATTTGTTTCTTGAACAAGCATGTGCCTCCTACTCAAAGCATCAGCTACTTTATTGGCTTGGCCACTTATATGTTTCAAAACAAAATTAAAACCTTGGAGATACTCAACCCATTTAGCGTGCTTATGTTTCAACTTGGGCTGCTGTACAATATACTGCAAAGCACGATTGTCATAATATAATACAAATTCCCTGGACATCAAGTAATGTCTCCATTTCTTCAGTGCCTGAAAAATTGCATAGAATTCCTTCTCATAAGAGGAATACTTTCTTCTGGTGTCATTCAGCTTTTCACTGAAATATGCCACAGGCCTATCATCCTGACTCAACACAGCTCCAATGGCCTCTCCACTAGCATCACATTTTACTTGAAATGGTTTAGTAAAATCAGGCAGAATCAAAACAGGCTTCTCCGTTATCTTTTGCTTCAAAACTTTAAAGTTTCTTTCTGCTTCAGCAGTCCACTTAAATGGTTGTTTGCTCTTCTTTATTGTCTCAATTATGGGTGCATTGATCTTACTGAAGTTTCTTATAAAATTTCTGTAAAAACTAGCAAGTCCATGGAAACTTCTTACCTCAAAAACATTCCTGGGTGAAGGCCACTCCACAATTGCTTTAACCTTTTATGGGTCCATCTTCAATCCTTCTGCAGAAACAACAAACCCCAAATACACCAACTCTTCCTTCATGAATGAGCATTTCTTCAAATTTATCAGCAGTTTCTCTTGGTGCAGCTTCTTCAAGACATGATTAAGATGCCTTAAATGTTCTTCCTTAGTTCTGCTGAAAACTAATATATCATCCAGATACACTATCACAAATTTACCAATGAACTCTTTCAACACTTCATTCATAAGTCTCATAAAAGTGCTAGGTGCATTTGACAACCCAAAAGGCATTACCATCCATTCATATAGTCCTTCATTTGTTTTAAAGGAAGTTTTCCACTCATCACCCTCTCTTATTCTAATCTGATGGTATCCACTTTTTAAATCTATCTTTGAGAAATATTTAGCACCACTCAAACAGTCCATTAAGTCCTCAACTCTGGGCAAAGGGAATCTGTACCTGATTGTGATCTTATTGATTTCTCTGGAATCAGTACACATCCTCCAGCCTCCATCTTTCTTTGGGCTCAATACTGCTGGTACTGCACATGGACTCAAACTTTCTCTAATCAACCCCTTGTCCACCAATTCCTGTACTTGTCTCCTGATTTCCTCATTTTCTTTAGGAGTCATTCTGTAGGCTGCCTTATTTGGTAGATTTGAACCAGGGATAAAATCTATCTGATGGCTGATCTTTCTCACAGGTGGCAGCTCATCAGGTAAATCATCCACAATAATGTCACAATAATTGTCTAACATCTCTTGGATTTCTATTGGCAAATTAGAAATCTTTGTAGAAGTAAGAACTACCTTAGGTTTGCAAACTAAAGCAAAACTTACCTCTTCTTCTTCTATCTGCTGCAGATATTCCTTCCTGCTCAGCAACAAGGTCTTTGGATCAATCACTCTGCTGGATGGCTCTCCTTCTTCCATGGGTATCAATGTATGGTGTACCCCATCTTTGAAGAACTTGTAAGTGTTCTTCTTGCCATCATGCACTGCTGCTCTGTCAAACTTCCAAGGTCTACCCAGCAGTATATGACACACATCCATGGGCATTACATCACACAGGACCTTATCTTTGTATTTTCCCATTTGCAGCTCTATCTCACACTGCTCTTTTACAACCAGCTGGTGCCCTTTATGCAGCCAGGACACCCTGTAGGGAGTTGGATGCTCCCTTGTCTTCAACTTCAACTTTTCTATCACCTCAGTGGAAACCAGATTGTATGTGCTGCCACTATCAATGACTAGCTGGCAGCATTTCCCTTGGACTTTGCATATGCTCCTAAACAAAGTCTTCCTTTGTGCAGGCTCAGTGACCTCTTTAGCTTGCTTCAACAGGACCTTATTTACCACCAAGGACTCTCCCCTCTCTGGAAGAATTTCTTCTTCAATTTCTGCCTCTTCTCCAGCCTGGGCAACAACAGCATTCCTTGGACCAGCGCCCACATTCTTTGGACACTCATAGTGCTTATGTCCCACTTGCTAACATCTATAACACCTCAACTCTCTACCTCTGCCTCTGTCTCCTCTTCCTTTCCCTCTGTAAGAACCCCTTCTGCCCCTTGCATCATCCTCTGTAGATGCATTCTGAGGTGAGCTACTGTTAGCTCCATCCCTGGGTGTAGCAGGCTTTCCTCTACCCCCCTGACTTCCCTTTCCACGGAAAGTACCTCTCTTCTTGGCAGACTGTTTCCTCAGGAGTTTCTCCTCTGCTTTCAAGGCCATCTGATAGGCCTCTTCCACTGTCTTAGGAGACAGGAGACCAATCTCATCTTGGATCTCCAGCTTGAGACCATTCACGTATCTGGCAGTCTTTTCTGGTGTGTCTTGGAATTGCCCAGCCCTTATGCTTACTCTGTAGAATTCCTCTGTGTATTCCTTTACTGTCAGCAACCTCTGTCTCAGGTTCTGCATTTGCTTATACAATGTCAGCTGGTAATCACTAGGCAAGAATTTACCTTTTAATTTAGCCATCATTCTGGTCCAGCTCTTGATAGGTTTCTTGCCAACTCTCCTCCTTTCTGCCTGCACTCCATCCCACCAAAGTGCAGCATGTCCCTTCAGCTTTTTTACTGCAAACTTGACCTTCTTATCCTCACTTATTTCTTCATAATCGAAGCACTTATTCATTTCATTTATCCAATCCACCAGTTCCTCTGGATTCAGTCCCCCTGCATAACTCGACACTTCAATTCTGGGCTTAACTGCAAATCCCAGAACAGTTCTGAGGAGCCTCAAGTCAGGAGGAATTTCAACATTTTCTTCAACTTCTTTTGTTTCGGGTTCACTGATGTCTTCCGGATCTTTGGGCTGTCTTTGCTCCATGGCATCCATTCTGGCTTCGACCCTCTGCAACATCCCCAACACCTCAGCGTTGGCAACAGGTCTTCTTCTGCCATCACCTCTACCAACTCGGATTGCCATGTCAGCTCTTCTACAAAACAACCTTAAAACAATGGCTCTGATACCACTAATGACGCAACAAAACTAAAAGTCCGCCCAATGAGAGCTGGTCAACTGTAGCGTGGCTTTGTCACGCTTTCCTCTCCTCTGTGTACCCGTCCCTTTTATTCCACGTGGATTAATTGACTTCTTTGGTTTATTTATCAAATTCAAGGAATTTGATAAATAACATAAACAACGACCTTTTTATTATATATATTTCGATTTTATATTATATCGCCAACCTTATATCCAATGTTTAAACCTTCGGACTTTATATTAGTACTCCACGCTTTGTAACCAAAAACTTTGTAATAGAGCTTTCACTCTGGCCCCACCTATATGTATATATCAATAACCAATCAGATGCACGCATCATACTTGGCCATCCTCCGCGCACCTTTATCCAACGACCACTGTCCGATGACCTTTTCCCAGATCAACGGTTCTCGTCAATATCGCTCGGTGTCCTGGTACGAACTATAACGTGCGATGGCGCGGTCTAAACGGTGGTTTTCCGAGGGTACACCTCGCCACGCGTCAACAGGTCTATGGAATCGCTCGTGTTCAGGAAATACTGCCTATTCACCCAAAAGCGGTGCGATATGGGCAATCCGCCTTACAAACCCACTCACGGTTTTGGTACAATGATTAACTACGGTTCATGTCGGTGGCACTATCCTTCTCGTTCATTAACTCACGTCTAAACCACTGTTCCGGTTTCGAAAGAAACAACTCTATATCTTTGTAAAGCGGGAAGTCTATCAATTAAAAAGTGTCCACGACCACAATTCCTCTGCACAGACCTCGCCTGCGGTTAGTTTGATTCAACAGGGTTTGTCTGAATTAATTAAATAGAAACAACAAACAGAGGGATGCGAAGTCGATACAATGGTTCGACTCAGTAATTATATATATACACAGGATTCAATTGCTTCACAACTAAACAATCTCTTCACATGACAAAGGTTCAAGTCAATCCAATGGCAACCAATCTTCGAAATCATTTAACTGGAAACAATTGTGAACGCACGGAGTTTATTGCAGAAATATTTCTTCTTCTCCCTCTCTTCTCTCCCAATACATCTGAGGGATTACATTTATATACACAAACATATGACTCTTCAGTTCCTCTGAGAGGACCGTTCTAGAAATCAAAGGTCTAATTACAATTCATTCAAATAATTGAAATTACAGATGGCTAATTATTCGACTTCCACTAACTCTAACTGATCTAAATAATACAGTCAGCTGAGGTATTGACACCTAGCTGTTACAATTCAAATGTTTTCAAACCCTCCTAGCCACAACATATGGACAGAACTCCTACATTGCTAGATAGTGTCTAATGCCCCTACATCACTCATCTTCCTGCATTGTGATGTGGGTGCTCCCACATTCTCTCTAGCATCATGCATCAATCTTTCAGCCTCTCTGGTGCACTTCCTTCCATCTTTGGATGTCTCTGCATGAGTGGGTGCTTCCACTCTCCACTCCTTTTCTTGTGGCTGCTCCACAACATTTTGAGGTTATTCCTTTGGAGAAGAACACTCCTCATCTGTATGCAACTAAAGCTCCCTCTCAAGGGAACATCTCATGGTATTCTATTCATTGAACTTCACATCTCTACAAACAACTATCATCCTGTGAGATGGCAGGTACACCCTATAGTTGTGAGGTGTATCAATGTACCCGACAAATATGCCCAACTCAACTATTGGTTCTATTTTTTTCCATGCATCCTTGGAAACATGATAGTAAACTGATGAACCAAATATTTTGAATTGTGCCGCATCTAGCTTCTTATCTGAAAAAACTTATTCTGGTTTCCTGAGAATTCGATGAGGAGTCTTTTTTTGCACATATATCGTTGTGTTGCATGCTTCCACCCACAACTACAACGGTACGCCCTGATCACGCAACATCACCCATGCAACTCCCACAATACTTTTGTTCTTTCTTTATGCAACCCCATTCTAGTTGTGGGTTATGGGGTTCTATTAACTCCCATCGAATTCCTTCTGATGCATATAAATTCTTGAACTCATTCGACATATATTCTCCATTATTATCGCTCATGAGAGCCTTCACTTTCCTTTCCGTGTCTTTCTCAACAAGTGCTTTAAATTCACATAATTTTGAGAACATTCAGTATTTCTTCCACATGAATAATATCCAACACTTATGTGAGAAATCATGTACCAATATCACATAATACCTGTGCTTGGCCGTGGAGGCTGTCGAGAATGGTCCACACACATCTAAGTGAACTCTTTCAAGGATTGCTTGCGCTCGACCGGCCTTATCGTGAAAGGTGGCTTTGGTGTACTTCCCCAATGTACACCCTTTACATGTATCACACTGCTCTAGGGCACCCTTGGGAAGTCTTTTAGAAATTTGCTACATGATCTTCAAAGATCCATGGTGAAAATGGCCAAGTTTCCTATGCCATAATTCACCTATGTCTAGAATATGCACCTTCTCTTCTTTCATGCTCAAAGCAACACAATCTTCTACATCCAATTTGTAGAGGTTCTTCACTCGGACCCCGATTCGCTTCACCTGTCACGTGGCTATGTGACGAAAGAAAACCTTTCCTTTGTTAAATATCACATCGTAGCCTCGGTCTTCCAACATAGCAACTTAAACTAAATTCTTCTTCAGACCCGAAACATACATGACATCTTTCAATGTGAGAGGAAAAGTAGAATCCCTATGAAAAGTAACAAAACCGATGTTGGTCATGCTATACCTTCCATCAGCTCCCATCGTGATGTGCATTCAGAGGCCCTTCTCCTCCAAGTTGCATCGAATAAATATCATTGTGGCATACCTTACATCATCTCCCATCTCAATGTGCATTCTAAGATGTCCTTCTCCTCCATGTCAAGATGAACTTGTGATTTTGAGAGACTATTCCCAATCAAGGAGACCTCTAAACAACTTCGCATGAAAATTAGGGAATGAGAGCAGCTGCCAAAAGATTTTATACTTCAATATGAAATAATTGATGACTTATCAAGTTATTTTCAACAAAGATAACCTCTTGGAACATTCACCCATTCATACATGGCCCATGCAATGATGCAACACTATAAAAGATCAAAATTTCCACAATTTCACATAGGAAAGTTGTAAATTTCATACTTGTATAGAAAAAATCCTAACAACATTCATGTGACAAAGTAAATAACAAGAATAATCATGAAAATATTACTTGCATGTACAAAAGAGTATATCCAATCATCATATTGTACCAATAATGAAGCTCCAAGACAAGAGAGATAGATCCAATCATCAAAATTTATCCATAACATCCAAACTCATCCTCCAAAAGGGAATGCAAAATTCTTAAGAGCTACTAAATCCCATTCCAAGTGGTGATGAATGAGAGAGAATTCCTCTCTTCTATTTATAAAATCCTCTATGGGATTCAAATGGCCTAATTTGGACTAAAAATTCCCCTAGAATAAAATAATGTGCACAATACTTAATACTTTTGGTGACAAACCCACCCAATAGCTCAATATCATAAAAATAAGCCTCTCAAGAGGGTCGAATGATCAATAAAGTGAGTCCTTGGGCCTTTGAGGAGGCCTAATTAAGTCCAATGGGTACCATGATGTAGAAATGGACACCAAACATAGTGGGCATGGGGTTAGCCCCTTGTTTTCCAAGCAAGAACCTGTGGTGCTCCCAAGTGCGTGTGGGGGCACAAGGACCTACTCATGGGTCTCCATGTGGATCAAAAATCCATGTTGACCATCTCTGAGGGATATGATGATTATATAATCCCTCCCTCTACAACGGGATACATCCTATGGACCTTGGAACAACATCCAAGTGTATGGTGCAAGTGTGGAGTCGAATGGGAATGTTGAACTAAGTGCATCATCCTCATCCAAAAGGTGGAACACGTGCAATCAATGTGTGGTGTTAGGGATCCATGAAGTACTCTATGCTATGGTAGAGGCCCACAACTCTCAACGCTCACCCTACAAGTGCCAATTTGGCCCTCTAGAGGGCTAAGACCCCGTATAGGGAGACCAAGCCCCAAAAGAAAACCCACCTGCAATCCTACATAAGATACAATGCATCCCCTTGCCCTCCAATATAACAAATCATTAGAATAATCAAGTAAAATAGCTTACAAGACATATAACCAATGGAGCACTTCATGGTGGTATGCCCTTCCATAGTGAGTTTTGGCATGTACAATTGTATCCAAGCTAAATAATGGGGTTGATAAAGGACCCTATTAGGTGTTTTCAAGCTTTAAATGGGTTGACATGTCCATGGTACATCCCTCAAGTGATAGTTGGTACATGATATAACAATGGGCCAGAGTGGGGATCAGGGGAATCATCCAGAACGCATGTTATGGAACAATGGCAGCTATAATAAGGGAAAACCACAATTGGGTATATGAGTGTAGAAGGGAGTGAATCATGGCACATGAGTTACCCCAACCTTTTTTTTTCCACCCTTCTTCATATGCCTTTTTCCTTCGTTTGATTTTTCTTCACAACTGGTCGAGGCTCCAAGGGATAAGAGCATGATGTGTAATATGTAGTAATGGATACCCCCTTAAAGTGGGGAAGTTCATCACCCACCAGAGGTTGGGAAAATCATGGGTTCTTAATGATGGAGGGTGGTCATCTAAGGCCCACAGAAACCAGGGCGATGACCATGGATAAGAGGTAGAGCTCATATTCGACTTTTTCCTACGTGCTAAATTTGTATGTCTCTACCATATTTCACATTATGTGGTACATTTCCTATTGAGAGTGGCCAAATTTTTCTTTTTATTTTCTTTTTTAGTTGCATCAACCTCTGGGGCATCGTTCCAGTTTTGAACCACGATGTGGACAAGGGGAGGGGGAGACTAACCCTATGTGGACCCAGTGGACACATGTGGACCCAAATGGGAAAAGAGATGAATGGGGCTAAAATTAGTGGAAGGTCAGTGATGTAGGTGGTATCGGGAAGCAAGACCACACAACTAAAATAAGGATTTCCCATGTAGTGTCAAACCTAAGGTTAATGTCCAGTAAAGGAGATCCCATAAGACTAGAATATAAGGGTAACCACGATATCGGGCAGTGGAGACAAGAATACAGACATAACCCACTCTTTCCTCTAATTCCCCCACGAATTCATGCCCAAAATTTCCCATGACAAGTAAGGAAAATTACTCAACTATACCAATGAAAATCCATATATTTGGGGTCAGGAGGCCCACCTTCAAACATACAATCATGACAAGTGGTTGAGGGACCACACGATTGGATCAAGTGGCGAAGAAAATGGCACTTTAAGCTATCTGATGGCTGTTGGATGCCAACTGATAACCATCTAGGAGAAAAAATTTCTCCTATATGCACTACCCATAGGTGGTGGGTAACATGCACAACATGAGAAATCCAGATTTTGGTTGCATGGTCCCGCTTCCCGAAACCATATACATCACTCTCTTTCCACCCATTTGAGCCCCATTCATCTCTTTTCCCATCTGGGTCCACATAGGGTTACTATCCCCCTCCCTTTTTTCCACATCTTAAGTCAGGCCTGAAACAATGCCCCAGAGGTTGATGCAGCTAAAAAAAAATAAAAAACATAATTTGGCCACTCTCAATAGGAAATGTACCACAAAATGCAAAATATGGCCTTGAAATACAACTCTAGCACGTGGGAAAAAGTTAAACATGAGCTCTACCCCTTATCCATGGCCATCACCCTAGTTCTATGGGCCCTAGATGAGCCCCCTCCATCATTAAGGAACCCATGATTGTCCCAACCCCTGGGGGGGCGATGAACAACCCCACCTTAAGGAGGTACCCAGTGCTACACATTACACATCATGCTCTCATCCCTTGGAGCCCAGAGCAGCTATGAAGAAAAATCAATCAAAGGCAAAAGGCATATGAAGATGGGTGGAAAAAAAAAACGTCAGGGTAGCTCATGTACCACGATTTTCTCCCTCATACACTCATATTCCCAGGTGTGGTCATCCCTTATTATAGCTACCCTTGTGCCATGACATGTGGTCTGGATGATCCCCCTAATCCCCACTCCATTCCATTACTATATAATTTTCCACCTACTGCTTGAGGGATGTACCATGAACATGTCACCCCTGTTAAAGGTTGAAACCACCTAATAGGCTCCTTAATTAACCCCCTTATTGAGCTTGGAGATGCTTGTACATGATGAAGGCCACTCTGGAAGGGTATGCCAAAATGAAGTGCCCCATCAGTTCCATGACTTGTAAGATTGTTTCCTTGATTATTCTAATGATTTTTTATATTGGAGGGCAAGGAGACGCATTGGATCTTATGCAGGATTGCAGGTGGGTTTCCATTTGGGGATTGGTCTCCCTATACGAGGTCGCAACCCTCGAGAGGGCCACATTGGCACTTGTAGGGTGAGTGTTGAGTTCCATGGGCCTCCACCATAGAATATATTACTTCATATATCCCCATCAACTCTCATTGATTTCTCATGTTCCACCTTTTTGGATGAGGATGATGCACTTGGTTCACCATGCCCAATCAACTCCACACTTTCACCATACACTTGACAGATGTTCCAAGGTCCATAGGATGTCTGTCGTTGCAGAGGGAGGGGTTATATCATCATCATAGCCCTTACATATGGTATACAAGAATTTTCTATCCACTTGGAGACCCATGAGGATGTCCTTATGCCCCCACACCCACTTGGGAGCACCATAGGTTCTTGGTTGAAAACAAGGGGCCAACCCCTTGTCTACTATGTTTGGAGGCCATTTCTACATCATGGCACCCCGTGGAATTCATTAGGCCTCCTCAAAGGACCAATGACTCACTCTATTGATCATTAGACCCTCTTGAGAGGCTTATTCTTATGTTATGGAGTTGTTTGGTGGGTTTGTCACCAAAAGTATTTTTATTATGCACATTATTTCATTTTAAGGGCTCAATTAGACAAAATTAGATAAATCAAACTCATTAGAGATTGTATAAATAGATGAGAGGTGATTCATTCTCTCACCATCACTTGGATTGAGTTATTATAGCTTGTGATATTTTCGATACACCTTTTGGAGGACGAGTTTAGATGGTATGGATGAATTTTGATGTTTGGATATCTCTCTCTTGTCTTGGAGCTTCTCTATTGGCATAATTTGATGATGAGATATACTCTTTTATACATGTAAGTGATATTTTCATGCTCCTTCTTGTTACTTACTTTTGTCACATGAATGTTGCTAGGATTTTTGTTATACAAGTCTAAAATTTATTGCTTTTCTGTAAGAATTGGTGGAAATTTTCATCTTTTATAGCGTTGCACCATGTGTAAATGGTTGAATTTTCTTATAGATAATTTGTGTTGATTTCATCTCAATAAGTCATCAATTATTGTATATTGAAGTATAAAGCCCTTTAAGCAACTATTCTCATGCCCTAGTTTGCCGAGTTGGATGACTATTGCTTCCCTCACGAATCACCATGTGCCATGCTTGGTCTTGTTGGTTCACTTTCTTCAGCTCTTCGTTCAACTACCAAATCTACATTAGGATCAGCACCCCCAATTGAACTAGAAAAATCCAAACTAGCTCTAAGATGACAAATAACTTCTAAACTTGTTGTTGTTGCTCTGAAACTCAATGTTGTGGCAAAATTGTCCAAGCTCTCATATGCACAAAAGCACTAAAAATAGAATGTGTGACGTAAATAGGAGCTTAAGAATTCTTTTATAAGGTTAGGGGGGCATATTTAGAAGGGAAGCTACCATGGTTTGCTAAAAACCACCTGGGAGTCCCATCAACATGCCCAACCATGTGGCTTCCTAACTGGCTAGTTTTGTACAAAAATCGGTCGGTCATGTACCAAATCAGCTGAACCGACTAGTTTGGTACCAAAACTAGCTAATTTGGTACCCAATCAGTCGTAGCCAAACCAACCAATCAGATTTGTTAGGCTGGTTTGATATCTCAAGCAGGTTTTTTTTCTAACTGAAGAAATCATGCCTCGAACAGCTCTCAGGCATACATATTCCTACCCAAGATTGGACTACAATGTTGATCAATGGTTGTCATTGAAGTCAACCCAAGCAGCACCAGGGGCTAACCCGATCTTGCATGGTAATTTTGACCTACAAAATTACTATATTTTGTTTCAAGAATATTTTTTATGCCTTCTACTTGTCGAGATGTTTTTTTTCTATATATTGCACACCATGTAATTCTTCACGGTTTGAGAGATATTCATGTTTGAAGTTTGTAACCCCAGTTAGTGGGATAAAACCCCATGGGGTTGTGGAATGGGTCATTGAAAATTCAATAATTAATAATTTTTAAGCTCCTAAAATCCCTCCCACGTTCACTTGTTGAAGCCCCTCTCAACCTAATCATTTATATAAATTGTGATCCTCATATCCTGCTTATGTAGGGATTTCGCTACCTAAAACAGGTCATCGTGGAATTTTCACTCTAAACTTTTTTCTATGAAGGTTCAGAAGCTCAAATTTTATGAGGGGAATCCGAAATCCTGAGGAAGTGCTTGTAAAAATTTTAGATCAAGTTGCACAATATTTTCGAAGATATGATCTGTGGAAGTCAGTGTTTTTGCAGGCTCCTTAACTTCATCTCAAAGAAGTGACCTTGGGAAAAACATCATAAATATATCTCTGAGTATCAGATTGGAATTTTGTAAAAAGTAGCAGATAGTGCACGGATTGTAGTTTTCTTTGTATCAATTTTAGAGCTGAATGAAGCAACAGTGGCATGTGGCATGTCATACAAGTTCACTCTACTGAACCAGTCCATAATTAGGTCATTGTGAGAGATTGGACATAACTCTCCCTTGAAGAATCCAAATTGGGTCAGACCTGTGGCATTGGAAAGAAGACTCATAGGACTACTTCATAACCGAAAATCACATATTGGAGATCTAAAATAACAAAGATACACCAAATTCAATATCAATCTCCTAGAAGGCAAGTAATAGCTAGATCATGTGTTGTCAAGGGCTGCAAAGGACCAAACTTTCTAGGGTAGCAAAGCAAAGCAAGGTGCAGCAAAGGATAGCATGACAAGAGAAACAATCAAGATGTAGAAAAGCAGCAAGAAGTTCATCACATGAATACTTCAAGTGGGCAGCACTGCATACATTCACTGTATAAGTATCATTGTACTAAGTCATTATAAATACATCATTGTAAAAAAAGTACAAGTGTCTATCTGCCAAGAGTTGAAGAGGGAGTGTCAGGAGGTCTAGGATCATCATTAGGTGGTTGTGTCATAGTTGGGTTTATGGTCTAGTGTGTATTCTTCTTTTACATAATTCTATATCATTTTAAAGTGGACCATTTTCCCTAGTACGGGAGTCCATTCTTCTTTTATTCTTCTATAGGGTGGTAGGGTGGTGCTAGGATGGTGCATGAAGTCACCAATAGGTTCAAGCCTATGAAAATTTTAGAGTGGTAGGGTGGTGCTAGGGTGATTTGTAGCTCATTGGGTGTTGGGGCATCCGTTCAGTTGAATATTGAAGAATCTAAGGCGTTGGAGCGTCCATCCAGTGGGAGCTGGAGAAGAATTCTTTTCTAGATTCTAGGAAGTTGGAGCTTTATTTTCAATTGGAGTTGAATATTAAAGAATTATTAGAAAAACATTCAGGTGGTTTTTGTCCCGGAGAGGGTTTCCACCTTAAAAATTGTGTGCATTTGTGTTCCTTTTATTTACTGCTATCATTGTACAAACACTGATAATAATTGAACATTAACTAATGCTCTAACTAAAAGGAATATTGATTCCCCCCCTCGGTGTTTCCAACAATTGGTTTCAGAGCTTGGTTCCTTCAATATTAGTTTAATAGCTGGAAGGAGGTCATGGAGCATACCAAGAATGGTGTACCTCTGTTCAATTAAAATAATTATGCACTCTGGAAAGGAAGAATGGAGGTATATCTCTTGGCGCAAGGTTACGAAGTATGGGACACTGTTCAAAATGGATTTACATCAACCGCAAATGAGAAAGGTAAGAATAATTTGGTAAATGATGCAAAAGAAAAGAATAATATTATCAGTGGAATTATTGAACCTACTTATCATAAGGCGTTGGGTTGTAAAACTTCCAAAAATGTATGGGACAAGCTTGAGAATATATATGCAGGTGACTCAAATTTCAAAGAAGCAAAGATTCAAATCTACAGAGAAAAATTTGAGCAACTCGGAATGAAAGAAGATAACAACATTGTTGCATACTTCCAACATTTTGATGAAATAACCAACACTCTGGAAGGTTTGGGAGAGCCTGTTGACGAGAAGACTATTATACAAAAGATTCTTATAACGTTACCAGGGAGATTCAACCCAAAGGTATCGGTCTTATAATATAGTTGAAATCTGGACAAACTCAACAAAGAGGAATTACATGGAGTTCCCATAGCATATGAAATGAGACTTGATGAATAAGAGGGTACTTCACATCTAGAAATTGTGTTCGTTGCATCTAAGAAAACCAATAAGGAGAAACAACCTTCGAAGGCACATACCTGCACTTGCAAGTGTGAAGAAAAGGAAGATGATGAAGAAGGTCTTTCAGATGGAGAATATGCTTACTTTACGAGAAAACTGAAAATTGGCAAGGGAAAATTCAAGGGTAAACTTCCACTGATATGTTTCGGCTATGGTGAGATAGGGCATTTCACAGCAAAATGTCTGAACAAAAGTGATGGCAACTCAAAAGAAAAGAAATGCTTTAAAAAATTCAACAAGTAAAGAAAAAATAAAAGATTTAAAAGGAACTTTCTCTCTAAAGAAGATAGCTCATCAGCTGATGAAGACAATGACAGCGAAGAAGAAGCCAATGAGAGAGTATTGTTTATGGCCATGCATATTAAACAAGAGGTATCAAACAACAAAGAAGAAGGGATGACCATATAAGAATTTTCTAAGGAAGCAATCAATCTTATAAAAGAGCTCAAGGTTGAGAATATCTGTTCCAATACTCTTTAAGAACAAGTTCAAGGTCTCAAAATTGAAGTTGAAGAACACAAATGTATTGAAGATTCACTTCAAAAGAAGTTGGAAGAAAGTAACCAAGAAAGGGAAGCATTAGAAGCTGAAGTAGTCTTGCTCCGTAAGGAAGTGAAGAAGGGAAAATTTTTCCAAAACTATGCCAATAGCTCAAGGGCATTGGAAGAACTCATCAATAATCAACGATCTTACAATGACAGAACTGGCCTCGGTTACAAAGAAGAAGAAGCAGGACCTTCTACAACAAAATACAATGAACCTATGAGATCTAACATGCATGTAGACTTCATTGGACAAGATTCGCAAGAAAATCCTTGGAAGACAATTCCTCGACGAAGATTTCCATCCAGGTACCAACATATTTTTCATGGCTATTGTTATTCATGTGGAAAATTTGGTCATAAAGTTGTAGAATGTCGCACGTACCCTAGGAACCAATACAATTCCAGGAGTTCTGTCAAATATGAACCTCCCAGGGCTCAACAAAACATCAATAAATTTTAACATTTAAGAAATAATATGGAATGTTACAAATGTCAAAAATTTGGACACATAGCCAGAGACTGAAGACTTGAAAATCCTCCAGAAGAATCTTCGAAGCCACAGAACGAACGAACATGGAAGAAGAAGACTGATAATTGTGTTCTCGCTCTCAAGGCTCAAAACAACAAAGATGTGTGGCATGTTGAAAGAAATTTCTCAACGCATATGACTAGAGATAGAAAGAAATTTGTATCTCTAAAAGAGAAGAAGGATGGAACCGTGTCCTTTGGAAATGATGGATCTTCAAATGTTATAGGATCAGGTACTGTCACTCTCGGAAGCAAAGATGCTCTAGCCAAGAATGTTCTATTGGTTGAAAACATGAATCACAATCTTCTCAGTGTTGGAAAAATGTGTGATCAAGGACACACAATACTATTCAACTCCACAAAATGTGAAATCAAGAAAGGCAGGTATGGTGAAATTGTGGCTACAGCAAGTCGAGCTCCAAATGACATATATGTTCCAGATGAAGCAACTAAAGCACGTCTAATAGCTAAAGAGGATGATATAATATTTGGTAGCAATGATGATCGACTAAGTAAGAACTTTCCTACAAAGATGCAAAGTGAGTTCGAGATGTCTTTACTTGGTGAGCTAACATACTTCTTAGGGCTTTAAATATCTCAGCAAGAGAAAGGAATATTTATATGTCAAGCCAAGTACATTAGGGAAATGCTCAAGAAATTCAAAATGAAAGATTGCAAACCCATCCTTACTCCAATGGTAACAGGTTGTAAATTGAGCATAGATGACTCATCTAAGGATGTGGATCAAAGGTTGTACAGATCTATGATTGGTATTCTTCTATGTGTAACAGCCTCTTGGCCATATGTTATGCAAGCAGTTGGATAAGTAGCAAGGTTCCAAACAGCACCAAAAGAATCACATATTATTGTCGTCAAAAGAATTCTTCAATGTCTAAATGGAACAACAAAATATGGCTTGTGGTATCCCAAGGGTAACAATATCATTATTCAAGCCTTTATAGATGCAGATTGGGCAGAAAGCATTGATGATTGTAAGAGTACTCATCAAGAATTGGAATATCTTCGCCAGAAGCTAGGAATTCTCCCAAGTCCTCATTAGATTTTCCTTATTCAGAATATAAAGGGGGAGTGGAAGTTTGTACAGGTCCGCAGGATGGTTGTTTGTTAGGGGTAGTTACACTTTACCATTGATGTCAAAGGGAGAGAGAATGTTGTAGGAAGAGGTGTCATGATCACAAGGGGAGTACTTGTGTTTCCATCAATTCCAAAGGGGGAGATTTTTTATCAGTGGTTGTCATTGATGTCAACCCAAGCAGCAGCAGGGGCTACCCCAATCTTGCATGGCATTTTTTACGTAAAAAATTACTATATTTTGGGTCAAAAATATATTTTATGGCTTCTACTTATCAATATGTTTCTGTTGATATAGGGCACGCCATGTAATTCTTCACGGTTTGAGAGATATTCATGTTTGAAGTTTGTAACCCTAGTTAGTGGGCTAAAACCCCATGGGGTTGTGGAATGGGTCCTTGAAAATTCAATAATTAATAATTTTTAAGCTCCTAAAATTCCTCCCACATTCACTTGTTGAAGCCCCTCTCAACCTAAGCATTTATATAAATTGTGATCCTCGTATCCTCCTTATGTAGGGATTTCGCTACCTGAAACAGTTCATCGTGGAATTTTTGCTCTAAATTTTTTTCTACGAAGGTTCAATAGCTAAAAAATTTATGAGGCGAAGCCGAAATCCTAAGGAAGCTCCTGTAAAAAATTTAGATCAAGGTGCGCAATATTTTTGGAGATATGATCTGTGGAAGTCATTGTTTTTGCAAGCTCCTAAACTTCATCTCAAAGAAGCGACCTTGGGAAAATCGTCATAACTCTCTCTTTGAGTATAGGATTGGAATTTTGTAAAAATTGGTAGATAGTGCACGGACTGTAGTTTTCTTTGTATCAATTTTAGAGACAAATGAAGAAACAGTGACATGTGGCACGCCGTACAAGTTCGCTCTACTGAACCAATCCATAATTAGGTCATTGTGAGATATTGGGCATAACTCTCTCTTGAAGAATCCAAATTGGGTCAGACCTGTGGCATTGGAAAGAAGACTCAGAGGAATACTATAGAGCCGAAAATCACATATTGGGGATCTAAAATAAAATAGATATACCAGATTCAATACCAAGCTTCTAGAAGGCAAGAAAAAGCTAGATCATGTGTTGTCAAGGGTTCCAAAGGACCAAACTTTCTAGGGTGGCAAAGCAAAGCAAGGTGCAGCAGAGGGTAGCATGGCAAGAGTAGTAATCAAGGTGCAGAACAGCAGCAAGAAGTTCATCACATGAATACTTCAAGTGGGCAGCACTGCATATAGTCACTGTATAGGTATCATTGTACTAAGTCATTGTAAATACATCATTGTAAAAATTGTACAAGTGTCTATCTGCCAAGAGTTGAAGAGGCAGTGTCGAGAGGTCTAGGTTCATCATTAGGTGGTTGTGTCATAGTTGGAGTTATGGTATAGTGTGTCTTCTTCTTCTACATCATTCTATATCATTGTAAAGTGGACCATTTTCTCTGGTACGGGAGTCCATTCTTCTTTTATTCTTGTATAGGGTGGTAGGGTGGTGTTAGGCTGGTGCATGAAGTCACCAATAGGCTCAAGCCTGTGAAAAATTCAGGGTGGTAAGGTGGTGCTAGGGTGAGTTGTAGCTAATTGGGTGTTGGGGCATCGGTTCAGTTGACTATTGAAGAATCTCGGACGTTGGAGGATCCATCCAATGGGAGCTGGAGAAGAATTTTTTTCTAGATTCTAGGAAGTTGGAGCTTTATTTTCAATTGGAGTTGAATATTAAAGAATTATAAGAAAAGCATTCAGGTGGTTTTTGTCCTGGAGAGGGTTTCCACCTTAAAAAATGTGCATTTGTGTTCCTTTTGTTTCCTGCTATCATTGTACAAACACTGATAATAATTGAATATTAGCTAATGCTCTAATTGATAGGAATACTGATTCACCCCCCCTCTTAGTATTTCCAACACACAATACCTGTGAGAACCAAACCTCCCCACCTAACCATTGGACCACATCCTTAGGACTATATCTCAAGATTTTCAGTTCGATCAGACCGATTTTAAAACTAGGGAACAAACTACTTGCCAGAACTTACAAAACTCATTGATGTTGGTTGGTTTGTTTTTTATGCCTCTCAACCAAATTCATAATGTGTTCCTGAATGGCTTCAGGAAGTGAGCTACAACTCATCGTAAAAATATAATCATGACTAAGATGGAAAAGTTGTTAATTGTGTTGGAATCCTAACACCAAGTTACAACTAGGGGAACACCTTGATCCAGGTGGATATTGGTGACCACCCACCTATTCCATTTGGACCCACACCATCAGTTCTTTCATTTTTTCAATTTCAGCACAACTTACTATTTTTAGCATTTTTTCGGGTCATGAACTTCTGGAGCTGTTTTGAGGCCCTAGTGATCCAAGTGGATATTGGTGGCCACCCACCTATTCCATTTGAACCCCAACCATCAGTTCTTTCAGTTTTTCAATTTCAGCACAACTTACTATTTTTAGCAGTTTTTCGGGTCCTGAGCTTCCAGAGGCATTTTGAGGCCCTAAACGACGTTTTTGGAGAAAACTAGTAGCAACATGTGGCAAACAAAGATCGTATGCCAAATTTATGTCCCCGGGAAGATTGATGTATCAATTTACCCAAACGGAGCCCACAGTTTTGGCACTTCATCTCCTAGGGTTAGGTTTTTGAATGTTTAGGGTTTTCCATTGTTTCTCAAAAATAAATAGGCCTTTGAGCCTCATTGTAACACAGTTCAGAGGCCTATAGCCACCATATCTCTTCTCAGAGATAAAATACCAATGCCCTAGATATTGTATTTCCATTACGTCTGTAAGCATATTTCTGTTATTTGATATTAATGAAATGAATGTTTACTTCCACTGCATCTCTGTGTTTATGTCTATTTCTGTATTTTATTATGTTCCTGCATAAATCTGAATTAGTCGTATCAGAGAGGTATGCTCTTTCTATGCTTTTCTTTGCATGTCCCTGTTACACAACAATTTTTCACCGTCCCTGCAATTCCCCATCCTGCACAATTGGAGGGCTCATTCCATGACCTGTGAGCAGTGACATAACTTGAAAACACTTTCATGGCATTCCCCTAAACATGTACTTTCATTGCCCTGAAGACAAATCCTTGTGAAAAACCCTAAAAACACCCCTTTTTGCATTGGCGCGGGTAGCCAGTTCAGTACCCGCGCCAATGGGGGAAATCCTTCAAAGAGGGCGCGCCAATTGGCGCTCTGTCCCAGAGTCGCACTCGCGCCAACCATTTTAAGGAGCATTTTTTTAAAATAAATGGCGGAAGTTTCGTCCTAACTGATCCAGAAACTTGTATCTAATTTGAGTTGGGAGGTTTGGCTCCGAATCTCCATGTAGAGGAAGTGGTTTTCCACCTCTCATGGAAGCTTCCTTGAGGATAGGGCCAATCTCATGATTATAGGGATCCCAACTCCCCTTCCTCCATCTATAAAATCTTGCTCATCTCATTTGCAAGCTAGTCTCCAAGTTCCCAAGAGCCTAATGCTGCAAGAGCCTTGATTTATTCCCTTAAGGCCAAATCCAAGCAAGGAGATTATTTTCGAGACATCCGAAGAGAGAGGCTTGTCCCATCCCCGACAGGCTTTGTCGAGACGTGTTCCGCTGGCGACCCTTCGAAGGAGAATTCAGCGTCAGGGCTATGGTTGTATTCTTCTTTGATTGATTAATGATAAGCGACTATTGGTTATGGTTCCACTCCTGTTGTTGATTATGATGATGAGTTATGTCTTCTCTGACTGACATATAGTTGCATATACTGGGTTTTACCCTTGCGTTTGTTTTGTTTCTTGCGTGTGAAGGTGTCCGATCATGGAGATCGTGAGGATTGTGATCTGCCAGAGCTAAGGAACGGGAGTACTACTTTCTCTACAAGCGACAGCGTTGGATTCCAGGTAAGCCTTCATCACTAGTTGTTTTATTTGCAATTAGGAACTTGCACTATAGCATGAACGATTGTTGCTAGACCCGGTCTGGGCTAGTAGGGATCGCCTCTGTCTGCAGAGGGGATTTACCTCCACAAAAATTTGGCGACTCCACTGGGGAACGTCCAGTTGTTTTTTGTTCTGCTTTGTAAGCTATAGATGGAACCTGAAGTTACCCAGATAGCCTTCGAAACGCTCTTGCTCTGCAATTGCGAAGTAGATCAAAGCTGCTTCATTCAATCTCTGGTTTAGTTTGTAAACTAAACACTTGGAGTATTGTCTTGTCTTTTCGGTTGTTTCTCGATTCTTCTTGCTTGTTCGGCTCTTTTGGCTGGCTCTTTTTGTGATTTTGGCTTTTGGTCAGCTTGATCATCACTGGTCTGCTTATTGGAGTGTTTTTTTTTATTTTTCCATAGCAAACTCGGCTAGCATGCTTTTCAGCTTGACAGTCGCGCCCATTGGCGCAGGTTGCTTGTGTATTACCCGCGCCAATTCCTTTCTGGCGCTAGTTTCAGCCTCACAGTCGCACCAATCCTATGAGGTACTAGGGTTTGCTCTGTTTTGACCTTCCTGAGCTTGATCAGTGTGTTTGGTTTTGTTTTTTCAACTGCTTGAGTGTTCTAGAGCCTTGTTTGACTGGCTGTCACCTTCGTCCTTTGGTTGTTTGCCCATTTCCATCAATTTCACATTCTAGCCCTAGGGCATCTAGGTGCTCTTGTGTGTCGAGCCTCCCTTGGGAGTTTTTGGTTTCTATTTGTTCGATCGACCTTGTGATTGCTTCTTTACATTTGTTTGGCAGTTGTTTATCATTTTATTGTGTTATTTGAGTGTTTTTTCTCTTCTTCATTCGAGTTGCGCTTTGTCTCGCTTTGGGCCTAGATGACATGGTCCATTTGGGTCTTCGGAATTCTCTTGGTTTGAGGGACTGTTTTGTCAATTTGGAGATCTAATTGCGTATGTTTCATTGAGTGAATCTACTTATCTTTTCTCTTTTACTATCGCATCTCAAATTTCTCTTCATTAGTTTTCATTTTGTTTAGTGCACTTTGCTATTAAACATTGAAAATATAAAAAATCTCTTTTGCTTTCGACTAATTAGTGCAAATTAAAATCTTTTCAATGTTATTAGTGATTTGTGACTTTGAGAGAAAATTTTTTGGTTTACATTAGTTGCATTAGAGACTTTGTTGGTTGTTTTCTGATCATTTTGTTTGTGTGAAAAGCTCTCAACTCTCTCATAATTAGCTTTCATCGAATGAAATGATATACTGTGGCATATAGTGTGCATTTAGGAGATTTTGAGACATCACACTCGCTAGGGCCTGAAAACTGAAACATAATTGAAGATAAACATTAAAATTTATTCAATTTACACTAAGGCAGCATTGAAACATTAACCCAACATTTAGAGGTCTAGGCTAGAGACTTGTTCCGGCGTCTTTAAACCTAGTAGCTGTCGTTCGCCTCTTGGCTTTAGACAGCACTAGTACAGACTTGTGCTCCTTGTACCGTCGAGTATATAAAGGGAGACCCCACTAGGTTTCTATCCTTTATCCATAAGAAGCCGAGTCTGCCGCCCTATACCCGTGATACACCGGACACAACATTCGGGGAGATTGCCTGCACGTACGTTAAGTCCTTGGTTGATTTCTCTTTCATTTTGAAACCAAGGTGTATATTGCAGTTCACGGATATCTGGTACACCCTTTGCCTAGCATTCCCGAGTAGTCATTTCGATCTTTTCTGACTCTTTAAATTTGAAAATGTCATCAAGCGCTTGTTCTTTCACGCTTGTTTCCAATCTGAAAGTGATAGAGTCACCTTTCTGCTTTCGACTCTAAACATGAAACTAAGTGAAGTTTTCGGTTTCAATGTGGTAAAATTAATCACCCGCGATTGCACGCCCTGTTAGATTTTTCTTGTTGGCCGTTTGATTGTGTGTCTTGAATCTTTTTCAGCCTGTGTGTGTTGTGCTTGATCTTTTTTCATTGTTGTCACAGTGGCGAAACCTTCTGTTTCATCTACTGGTAGTCCATATACGGACGATTCATCAGCGGCTTCTCAGTCCTCTGCTGAACCCCAGTAGCCCATCATTTCCGAGTTTCCCGACGGGGGACCGGTTATGTCTGAGAAGCCCTTTGGAGGACCAGTTGAGTTCAATTAGCCCTTTTCTGACCCTTGGTTTGGATTGGGAGTAGGGGAAGATTTCCCTCCTCTTACATCGGGTTCACCTTTTTTATCTGCTGTTATTCCTCCTAGTCCTCGTCGTCTGTTACGAGATCTAGCGGCAGGTTCAAATATGAGTGATTCTCCTAGTGAGGAAATCCCCACGTTTGGTGAGGATTACCTTTTATTCCCTCGACAGTTATTTCCAGAAGACAACCCTGAACCATCTATTATGTCATCACCCGGTCCCTCATTACCAACAGGGTATAGATCCTTGGGTCAGATTCTTACCGCCACTGCCTCTATGGGGGTATCATCTCCTTCTACGAGGCCGGTTGTTCCTTCATTGGGGATGTCTCCCACTGATGTCCGTTACGCCATCCCTTCAAGTTACTTTTGTACCTCCATTCCCATTCCATTATGGCCGTCAGACCCACTCGTTACTACCTATCAGAAGGGACCACATCGCTTCTCGAAGACATCTATATAGCATCTGCTATGCCGGAGAACATCTCTCCGGAGGAGTATCGATTGTCCCTGCAACAATCGAACCCCGAAGTCGGACAGTCCTCTCAAGATCCCAACCGCTCGTATTTTTCGCATTATGCACAGGATGGTACACCCGTGTACGTCTTTCCATATCAGTACGATGAGCATGGGAACCCTTTACATTTACTCGCTCCCGAGGCTCAACCCTTATGCTCGTAAGGTTTACTCGTATAACCAGGCTAGACAATGCACAAACCCGCAAGGACAACCCTTTCAAGGCCAACCTTCATCCAAATTTCATATCCTTATGACCCGCAGGGACAGCCCATACAGGGCTACCCTCCGGGCCAGCAAGGGCCATTATACGGTCCACAAGGATAGTATTACAACCCTTCAGGTCAACTCGTGTATCCTCTCCCTAGAGTCCCACTTGGGCAACCTCATAACGCCAGTCAATCGCAGCTCAAATCCGGCCATATGTCCTGGGGCAAGTCCAACTCGCCAACCTTTGCAACCAAGTATCCTCTGGTCCCAACGTTTACATCACTAAGACCATCGGGTTGGTCCCTATGTGTCAAATCGTTATTTGAACTACCTGGGTTCTTTTCCGCTATCAAAGACCCCACTTATCCGAGCAATATACTGCCACCAGCTAACCGCTAATCCTTCCTACCTGGTCCTTCCACTAAAGCAACTACAAATCATCCGGCATAAACGCCTGTGCTCTCATAACAACCGTGATTAACCTGCACAACCGACACAACCTGTTTTTCCGGGTCAACCCGTTCAACCAAGGCAGCCCACCCAGCCAGGTCAGCCTGTTCAGTCAGGCCAGCCTATACATCCTGTTTACCCTGCTCAATAGCCAACTTATTCAATGCCGTAGCCAAATCAACTTCTGCACCCTAATTATCAGGCTCAGCAGGGTCCCACCTATCAGTAGCCCACTCGACCTCAAGGCAGTTACTATTCTCATGGTCAATACTGACCGAATTATAACCAGCCCCAAGGTTCTAACTATTACTCTCAACAACCCAGCTACACCTATGCTCAGTAGCCAAATCCACATGCTTCTCACACAGGGCCGACATATAATCAAGGTCCATACTCTGGTTATCAAGCCCCAAGCCTTGACAACTCTACCTCCAGAACTGAATCAAGTTGAGAAACTTATAAATTTCTATGGCTCAATCCTGCCGACAACCTGGCAAGGATATTCTCAACCAGCGTGGAGTACAGGTACTAGTCCTTATCCAGGGCCAGGCATGCCGTCCAATCCGCCATTACCGTTCCTGGCTACCTTGGAATTACCAGATGTTTCGAAATTAACTAATGATCCAATTCTGCACAATCCTTATTGGCCTCCGGTTCCTACCAAGGTACCTGGTGATTGCCCCAAGTTTGAGGGTAAAGCTGGGGAGGACCCCCAAGCTCATGTGATGACTTACCATCTTTGGTGTTCGTCCAACTCTTGGGTGGATGATTCAGTTCGTCTACGCCTCTTCCAGCGCACTTTGACTGGCGCTGTAGCTAAGTGGTATATTGAATTACCCCGTGGCATCTTTCAAGATTTCAATACGTTAGCCATGGCTTTTCTAACTCACTTTCAGTTATCGGTTCGCTACGAAGCCGGGACGCACCTCCTGACTTCTTTGAAGCAGGACAAAGCCACCCACATTTCCGATCACATTCATGAGTGGCGACGTCGTCGTAGACTGATCAAGTTCCATATACCTGATCAGATACTAACTCATTGGTTCACCACCTCCTTCGTTAACAAAATCGCCCAAGATATTGCTATGGGAGCGTGTGTGACTGAAGAACAAGCCATAGCGCGTGCCCAATATCTGGATCTGGTATACTCTCAGTCCGGCACGCTTTATGATATTTTGCCTAATGCTCCACGGTCTGGAACCTCTAAAGCTCCACCTACCCCGGCGGTGGATGGTGTTATTGGTCCCGTGTCTCAGAATTCGAAGAAATCTTCAAATGGGAAGCAGAAGTCCAACTCATCCCATAATTCTGCTCCTCCCGATTCTGGCAAAACTACGGAGGTTAACGCCGTTCAGGCTAATCCTACGGAAAAAGCCTCCAAAGGAAAGAAGAAGGGCAAAGGTAAATCCAAATCCGACGCTCCAAAGCCAGAGTCCAAACCTTGTACCGAGGACGGTTCCCAACGTAAATCGAAGTACCCCTGCGTCATTTGTGAAGGAGATCATTATACAAAAGATTGTTCGCGACGATCTGAGGTTAGTCAACTTCTAAAAGGCTCCAAAGGGACTCCGGCAGTTCTTAAAGAACCGTTCCCGTCTCAGCAGACCCAGATGGTTGAACAGCCTTCACCATCTGCACCATTTGGGTCAGGTCTTTATGATGAATGGTGTTGCACCTATCTCTATTGCTATGCGTTCGAAGGATTACAACGAATCGCGTCAGGCACCTGGGAAGGCAGTTGTGGACAGTCCACCTCCCCCACCTGTCTCCGGTTCATTGGAGATTGAGAAGCCTACTGCTGAACCTGTTGTGAGGCCACCTTCTAAAGGTGTTCTACGAAGATCTTTCTATAATCCGAATGCCCGTGCCGCTCAGCACTACAGTATTGTTGAAGATCTGGCACAGGCGCCTTCTGCCATGTCTGCATTGGAAGTTCTTCAAAGTTGCCCGTCACAACGGAAAGCTTTGTTGTCTGCAATCGGTGGGGTCGATCCCACTGATTCTAATCTTCTCACCTTCCACTTAGAGAACTTTACCCCCCGACTTCCACATCAGATCGCTCTTGTTATTCAAGTCGGGATCAACGGTCTTAACATCCATAGGGCCGTTGTGGATGAAGGTGCTTCTACCTGTGTCATGTCGTCCACTTGCTGGAAGGCCATTGGCTCTCCGGCCCTTTCATCATCTCCTAATGCCCTAGAGGCATTTGATGGTCGGGAATCGAAACCCCTGGGTGTTCTCGAGAGTTTAGCGATTACCTTACAGGGGAATACAGTCAACGTATAAGTAGAAGTAGTTGACGCCAATATTAACTATAATATACTTCTCGGCCGCAGTTGGACTCACTCCATGTTATGCGTGCCGTCCACCCTCTTTCGACTTATTAAGTTCCCTCACAAGGGAAAAATCGTTACTGTGGATCAGTTGTCTTTCTTCACCTCCACCTCCGAGAACAACGTTCCGTACGTGGATCAGATCCCAAATCCCCCTGACAGTGTAGGACCCGGTCTCTTCAAGGACCCCGTCCTCATGGGTATTTTTCCCGCACCACCACCGCACATCGCTCAAGTTAATATGATCTCTAGTTCTGACGACCCATGGCTCATCCCTTCGCCTGAGCAGGTGGCTGAGTTTGGAGAATCGATGCCCTTAACTCCGGTAGAGATTAACTACTATGAAATCGTCGCCGCATCTGATCCTCCCCCTCCTCAGCATGCTCCTTCGAGCATGGCTTTAGACATCTATTCTCAATCCCCCTGGCTCGGCGAGGCTGCCTCGCCTGATCCTCTTAAAGAGATTTTCCCTTCTGATGAAGCCATTGTTGAAACAATGTCTCTTGAGGAGCTACCTTGGAGCGATGGACATCATCGTTCCTCATTCATGCCTAGCTTGGGGGCAATGTCAGATTGTCTAGAGCGTTTTGCATCTCAGGTTCCCACTCCACCTCTCCAGACGCCCATATTGACACATGAGGTGCTTTCAGAGGGAAACCTGAGCAACATCACTCAAACTATTCCGATCGACATCTCCGTTAAACCGGGGATAGTTGAGAACATACACGTGGGAGTGACTTGTTCTCCTGATGAGATACGAGTCTATACTGATCTTTTTCGAGAATTCAAAGACGTGTTCGCCTGGTCCTATGAGGAAATGCCCGGGATTGATCCCAGCATAGTAGTGCACGAGATTCCTACCTATCCTAGTGCGAAACCCGTGCGCCAACGCCTACGCCCGGTGCATCCTCGCAAAGCCGTTGCCATTAAAGCAGAAGTTGAAAAACTTCTGAACGCGGGCTTCATTTACCCGATTCCCCTCACAGAATGGGTCTCCAACATTGTCCCTGTAGATAAGAAACATGGTACTATAAGGGTCTGTGTTGATTACCGAGATATTAATCGGGCCTGTCCAAAGGACAACTATCCCACTCCTTTCATAGATCAAATCATTGACGAATGTGCTGGGAGTGAGATCTATTCCCTGATGGACGGCTTTTCCGGGTACAATCAGATAAATATTTTACCTGCCGATCAACACAAGACTGCATTCATCTGTCCGTGGGGTACTTTTGCTTATAAAAAGCTCCCGTTCGGCTTGAAAAACGCTGGAGCCACTTTCCAGCGTGCTATGTCTTACGCGTTCCACGACATACGCCATATCGTTCAGCCTTATCTGGACGATTTGCCAGCTCATTCAGCTCGGCGAGAGGACCATCCTGAACACCTCCGCCAGATTTTTCTTCGCTGTAGACGCTATAATATCCGGCTCAATCCTCATAAATGCGTCTTTTGCGTGGATTCTGGCCGTCTCTTGGGGTTCACAGTCGCCAAGGACGGGATTCGCCTTGACCCTCTAAAGGTCGAGGCCATTGTCAATCTCCCATCACCCTCTTCGTTATATCAATTGCAGAGTCTGCAGGGAAAGGCTAACTTCCTACGACGCTTTATACCGAACTACGCGGAAGTGGCCAAAGGATTCACGCGTCTTTTAAATCAGAACGTTCCCTTTCATTGGGACGACATTGCCCAACAATCCTTTGAGAAGCTTAAGACATTACTTGTTAATGCTCCGTTGCTTCGGCCTCCAAACTATCACCATGATTTCACTCTATACTTGGTCGTCGCCTTTAGCACCATAGCTATGGTTTTGGTGCAGGATGACGATGATGGCAACGAACACGTTGTTTATTATCTCTCACGAAATCTTCTCGACACGGAAACACGTTACGCTCACGTCGAGAAGCTAGCTTTAGCAGTTGTACAAGATGTGCAACGTTTCTGCCACTACATCCTGCTGTGTACCGTAACTGTGGTTTCAGATTGCAACCCCATGACATATATTCTTTCTCAACAATTACTGGGGGGAAAATACTCCAAATGGATCGTTATCCTTCAGGAGTTAGACCTAGAGTTTAATACTACTAAGTCGACCAAATCACTGGTTTTCGCGGATCTTATTTGCTCCCTCCCGACAGACTCCCCCCCATCTCATTCTGAAGAACATATTCCAAACGAAACCATCTTCCTTATCAGCACCCGTGACCCATGGTATGGCAATATTATTGTGTATCTTCAGACGTCAACCTTCCGCTCTGAGTTGACCAAAGATGCTCGACGTCGGATTCGGCATCAGTCTCAACCCTACCGCATTGTAGGAGATACATTATACTGGGTTGGAGTAGATTCGGTGCTCGGTCGGTGTGTGACTTTGGAAGAGGTCGAAAGAGTCTTAAATGACTGTCAGAGTGGCACCTGTGGCAGTCACATGTCTGGATATGCCATCGCCCAGAAGATTCTGCGTGCGAGTTACTTCTAGCCGTCAATATTCAAAGACTGTATTGTTGCAGTCCGTAAATGTCAGCATGCCAGGTTTTTCAGCGCAAGATGCGGGTGCCACCCCTCCCTCTGCATCCTGTCATTACCGTCGGCCCTTTCGCAAAATGGGGCATAGATTTTATGACATGTAACCCTCATTCGGCCGGGGGGCATGCATATATAATTATCGTTTTCGACTACTTTACTAAGTGGGCCGAAGCGATGCCCACACTAGCCGCCGATGGTAAGACAACTGCCCAATTTATCTTCAACCACATCATTGCACATTTCGGGGTCCCTCAGGCCATTATTACCGATCATGGTACTCACTTTCGAGATTACATGATGGTCGAGCTGACATCAAGATTGGGCTTACGACACGATAGCGCAACGCCATATTACCCCCAGGAAAATGGTCAGGTTGAGGCTGTGAACAAAGTTTTGGTCACAATGCTTCAACGAACAGTTGGAATTCATAAGTCCAATTGGCACCTCCAATTGTTCTCAGCTCTATGGGCATACCGGACGTCAGCAATGAGTGTAACCGGATTCACACCATTCCAATTGGTGTATGGTTTGGAAGCAACTCTTCCGGTTGAATGCGAAATTCCTTCCTTAAAGCTAGCTGTGAAACTTTTGCCCGATAATTCTCCTGAAGAAGAGCATCTCTTGTATTTGGAACGGTTGGATGAAACATGGCCAGTGCTTTGATCATGACACGTGAGCGGATCAAATCACTGATCATCTCTGTCTTTGGCACGCTTTATGATATTTTTCCTGATGCTCCACGGTCTGGAACCTCTAAAGCTCCACCTACCCCGGCGGTGGATGGTGTTATTGGTTCCGTGTCTCAAAATTCGAAGAAATCTTCGAATAGGAAGCAGAAGTCCAACTCATCCCATAATTTTGCTCCTCCCGCCCCTAGCAATTCTGGCAAAACTATGAAGGTTAACGCCGTTCAGGCTAATCCTACGGAAAAAGCCTCCAAAGGGAAGAAGAAGGGCAAAGGAAAATCTAAATCCGACGCCCCAAAGCCAGAATCCAAACCTCGTACCAAGGACGGTTCCCAACGTAAACCGAAGTACTTCTGCCTCATTTGTGAAGGAGATCATTATACAAAAGATTTTCCACGACGATCTGAAGTTAGTCAACTTCTAAAAGGCTCCAAAGGGACTCCGAAAGTTCTTAAAGAACCGTTCCCGTCTCAGCAGACCCAGATGGTTGAACAACCTTCACCATCTACACCATTTGGGTCCCAGGTCTTTATGATGAATGGTGCTGCACCTATCTCTATTGCTACGCGTTCGAAGGATTACAACGAATCGCGTCAGGCACCTGGGAAGGCAGTTGTGGATGGTCCACCTCCCCCATCTGTCTCCGGTTCGTTGGAAATTGAGAAGCCTACTGCTGAACCCGTTGTGAGGCCACCTTCCAAAGGTGTTCTACGAAGGTCTTCCTACAACCCAAACGCCCATGCCGCTCAGCACTACATTATTGTTGAGGATCTGCCATAGGCACCTTCTGCCATGTCTGCATTGGAAGTTCTTCAAAGTTGCCCGTCACAACAGAAAGCTTTGTTGTCTGCAATCGGTGGGATCGATCCCACTGATTCTAATCTTCTCACCTTCGACTTAGAGAACTTTACCCCCCGACTTCCACATCAGATCGCTCTGGTTATTCAAGTCGGGATCAACGGTCTTAACATCCATAGGGCCGTTGTGGATGAAGGTGCTTCTACCTGTGTCATGTTGTCTACTTGCTGGAAGGCCATTGGCTCTCCAGCCCTTTCATCGTCTCCTAATTCCCTAGAGGCATTCGATGGTTGGGAATCAAAACCCTTGGGTGTTCTCGAGAGTTTAGTGATTACCTTATAGGGGAAGACAGTCAACGTAGAAGTAGAAGTAGTTGATGCCAAGCTTAACTACAATATACTTCTCGGCCGCAGTTGGACTCACGCCATGTTATGCGTGCCATCCACACTCTTTCGACTTCTTAAGTTCCCTCACGAGGGAAAAATTGTTACGGTGGATCAGTTGTCTTTCTTCACCTCCACCTCTTTAAAGAACAACGTTCCTTACGTGGATCAGATTCCAAATCCCCCTAACAGTGTAGGACCCGGTCTCTTCAAGGACCCCGTACCACCACCGCACACCACTCAAGCTAATATGATCTCTAGGTTTGACGACCCATGGCTCATCCCTTCGCTTGAGCAAGTGACTGAGTTTGGAGAATCGATGCCCTTAACTCCGGTAGAGATTAACTACTGTGAAATCGTCGCCGCATCTGATCCTCCCCCTCCTCAGCATGCCCCTTTGAGCATGGATTTAGACATCTATTCTCAATCCCCCTGGCTCGGCGAGGCCGACTCGCCTGATCCTCTTAAAGAGATTTTCCCTTCTGATGAAGCCATTGTTGAAACAATGTCTCTTGAGGAGCTGCCTTGGAGCGATGGACATCATCGTTCCTCATTCATGCCTAGCTTGGGGGCAATGTCAGATTGTCTAGAGCGTTTTGCATCTCAGGTTCCCTCTCCACCTCTCCAGACGCCCATATTGACACATGAGGTGCTTTCAGAGGGAAACCTGAGAAACATTACTCAAACCATTCCAATCGACATCTCCGTTAAACCGGGGATAGTTGAGAACATTCACGTGGGAGTAACTTGTTCTCCTAATGAGATACGAGTTTATACTGATCGTTTTCGAGAATTCAGAGATGTGTTCGCCTGGTCCTATGAGGAAATGCCCGGGATTGATCCCAGCATAGTAGTGCATGAGATTCCTACCTATCCTGGTGCGAAACCCGTGTGCCAACACCTACGCCCGGTGCACCCTCGCAAAGCCGCTGCCATTAAAGCAGAAGTTGAAAAAATTCTTAACGCAGGCTTCATTTACCCAATTCCCCTCATAGAATGGGTCTCCAACATTGTCCCTGTAGATAAGAAATAGGGTACTATAAGAGTTTGTGTTGATTACCGAGATATTAATCGGGCCTGTCCAAAGGACAATTACCCCACTCATTTCATAGATCAAATCATTGATGAATGTGGCGGGAGTGAGATTTATTCCCTGATGGACGGCTTTTCCGGGTATAATCAGATAAATATTCTACCCGCTGATCAACACAATACTGCATTTATCTATCCGTGGTGTACTTTTGCTTATAAAAAGCTCCCATTCGGCTTGAAGAACGCTGGAGCCACTTTCCAGCGTGCGATGTCTTACGCATTCCATGACATACGACATATCATTCAGCCTTATCTGGACGATTTTCCAGCTCACTCAGCTCGGCGAGAGGACCACCCAGAACACCTTGCCAGATTCTCCTTCGCTGTCGATGCTATAATATGTGGCTCAATCCTCTTAAATGCGTCTTTTGCGTGGATTCTGGCCGTCTTTTGGGGTTCATAGTCTCCAAGGATGGGATTCACCTTGATCCCCTAAAGGTCGAGGCCATTGTCAATCTCCCATCACCCTCTTCATTATATCAATTGCAGAGTCTGCAGGGAAAAGCTAACTTCCTACAATGCTTTATACTGAACTATGCAGAAGTGGCCAAAGGATTCACGCGTCTTTTAAAGCAGAACGTTCCCTTTCATTGTGACGACACTGCTCAACAATCCTTTGAGAAGCTTAAGACATTACTTGTTAATGCTCTGTTGCTTCGGCCTCCAAACTATCACCGTGATTTCACTCTATAATTGGTCGCCGCCTTTAGCACCATAGCTATGGTTCTGGTGCAGGATGACGATAATGGCAATGAACACTTTGTTTACTATCTATCATAGAATCTTCTCCACATGGAAACACGTTACGCTCACGTTGAGAAGCTAGATTTAGTAGTTGTACAAGCTGTGCAACGTTTCCGCCACTACATCCTGCTGCGTACCGTTACCGTGGTTTCAGATTGCAACCCCATGACATATATTCTTTCTCGACAATTACTGGGGGGAAAATACTCCAAATGGATCGTTATCCTTCAGGAGTTCGACCTAGAGTTCACTACTGCTAAGTCAACCAAATCACTGGTTTTTGTGGATCTTATTTGCTCCCTCCCGACAGACTCCCCCCCATCTCATTCTGAAGAACATATACCAGACAAAACCATCTTCCTTATCAGCACTCGTGGCCCATGGTATGGCGATATTATAGTGTATCTTCAGACGTCATCCTTTCGCTCGGAGTTGACCAAAGATGCCCGACGTCGGATTCGGCATCAGTCTCAACCCTACTGCATTGTAGGAGATACATTATACCGGGTTGGAGTAGATTTGGTGCTCCGTCGGTGTCTGAATTTGGAAGAGGCCGAATGAGTCTTAAATAACTGTCACAGTGACGCCTGTGGCGGTCACATGTCTAGATATGCCACCGCCCAGAAGATTCTACATGCGGGTTACTTCTGGTCGTCAATCTTCAAAGACTATATTGTTGCAGTCCGCAAATATCACGCGTGCCAGGTTTTTTAGCGCAAGATGCGCGCGCCACCCCTCCCTCTGCATCCTATCATTACCGTCGACCCTTTCAAAAAATGGGGCGTAGATTTTATGACATGTAACCCTCATTCGGCCGGGGGGCATGCATATATAATCGTCGCTGTCGACTACTTTACTAAGTGGGCCGAAGCGATGCCTACACTAGCCGCCGATGGTAAGACAGCTACCCAATTTATCTTCAACCATATCATTGCACGTTTCGGGGTCCCTCAGGCCATTTTTATCGATCACGGTACTCAATTTCGAGATTACATGATGGCCGAGTTGACATCAAGATTGGGCTTACGACACGATAGCTCAACGCCATATTACCCCCAGGAAAATGGCTAGGTTGAGGCTGTGAACAAGGTTTTGGTCACAATGCTTCAACTAACAGTTGGAATTCATAAGTCCAATTGGCACCTCCAATTTCTCTCAGCTCTATGGGCATACTGGACGTCAGCAAAGAGTGCGACTGGATTCACACCATTCCAATTGGTGTATGGTCTGGAAGCGACTCTTCCGGTTGAGTGCGAAATTCCTTCCTTAAAGCTAGCTGTGGAACTTTTGCCTGATACTTCTCCTGAAGAAGAGCGTCTCTTGTATTTGGAACGGTTGGATGAAACCCGCCGCTTGGCTGCTTTAGTCCTTGAAGCACAGAAAAAGCGGGTCAAAGCACACTTTGATCAACCTGTCTCTCCACGTTCCTTTGTCAAAGGGGACCTTGTCCTCTTGTACGACCAAGCACACGACAAGCTCAGGGCAGGAAAGCTCCAACCCATGTGGCATGGGCCCTATATAGTAAAACGAGTATTGAAGAATGGGGCTTATGAGCTCATTGATTATGAAGGAGTTCCGTTGGCGCAGCCTAGAAATGGGTTGTACCTTAAGAAATACTACGCTTGAAGTTATTTTTAGTGTGGTGTGTGTACATAGGTGTGTATATTCATTTGTGTGCATGTGTGGTGTGGTGTGCGATGTAAGCGTCTTTTTGCTGATCGGGTCTTCCTGATTGTGCAGATGTCCATTACTCCGTTTGTGGGTTTCGCGGATGGTGCCTCCCGCAGTACCAGGAATCTGTCTTCGGCAGCCTGGGTAATCTATGATCCTGCTGGTGAGTTGGTTAACCTGCAAGGTGTATGTCTGGGTCCTGCTACAAATAATATCGCGGAATATAGTGTTGTATTGGAATTATTAACCGAGGCTGTGGACCTCGGCATTCATGAATTACTTGTGTATCTAGACTCACAACTTGTAGTATTACAGCTTAACGGGCATTATTCAGTAAGAAATCCATCCATTTTACGTCTGTATTTGCGTATTCGTCTGCTGGAAAGAAATTTTGACTATATTACATATCAGCACATACCCATACATATGAATACATTAACAGATGCAGTAGCTAATTTGGTTTTAGATAGACATTTGCGCAATTTATAAAACATCATCACATGTGAGAAGATCCATCCAGAAATAGGTATATATATATATGTGTGTGTGTCTGTGTGTGTGTGTCAAAATGTTTACATAGTGTGCATCACATAAAATCAAAAATATACATGTTCGTCTTAATACATCTGGAGACGACATGTCTCTCAAAAAATATGCATGAAAGAAGCCCTAGGTGTCTAATCTGCATGGTGCTCGTGGTAACATGCTACCGCACACACTAAGCGTCTCAGTAGTCGGTGGAGGCGACTGGGCACCCCCACAGTGTGTCGCTGGTATGCTAGCGGAACATCTGCTAGCCGTGCATAGTCCGGGATCCCCTGGGCAATGCCCTCCAGGTTCTGAATCAGTTCACCTCCCTCGCCACCCTCAGCCTGAGGGTCACGATCAGCATAGGTTCTCCGCGCAATGGGTGACATGCCTGCGGGTATCTCTGGGCCAACATCTACTTACACATAACAACTGTTATTAGAATGGACATGTATTACCAAAAAAAATCATAAAACATAAAAATCAAAAATAAAGGTCATACCCAACTCTTCATCCCAATCATCCCCCTCCGGGAGCGGAAGGTCTGGGTCTCCGGTGAAATCGGTCCCAGCATAAGGCCAATCCTCGACCACGATCAGCTGTCACCGTAACCATCCAAAAAACTCCGACCTCCAGGACATCTGTTAGCCTCCTCCTAATCTGGGCATAAGTGCTGCCCAGCGAGCCATCCTTGGCTCTCTTGGTATCGGCTCAGCAACAATGGCCCCTTGGCCCTAAAAGATTGGTAATCGTTTCAGGATGAACGATACCAAAATGGAACCGTAGCCAAACTATTTCAAGCTTGGCTCACTTGGACTTTGTAAGCTGCCTCTTGATATTGGTTGTCACCGCTGTAGCCCAATCAAATAGTGTAGGATTCATACACTCAAAGGCTAATAGGAGTTGGGCCTTGGTGGCATCGTATGGAGCTTGTGATCCTGCAACTCATGTGATGGTGTGTAGCACTACTCTCAGTGCTAGATCCTCGATAGTGTGGATATCCACTCTCCCGCTTCCTGATCCGGTCCGTGCCCTTGGGCACACCCTCGCCATTACCTGCTCCATATTTTCACCAGATGGTCTGCTTCCTGTCAAGATGGGCACTGAACCTCTGCGCGAAAATCTGGTTATGAAGTATACATTAGAAACCTCTAGTTCCAGCACTTGGTCCCGAAGTTTGAACGCTCCTTCATTTTCGTCCCAAATACTCACCAAGTACTGTAGGAGCTCAGGTTGAGCTCGTAAGCAGGGTGTCAGGAAGAACTTCTTGAGTCCATAGTTCTTAAGTGCATTCATACAGGCCTCATTCTCCATGGCCAGTTCATCCTCTTCCCCATGCTCCATTTCCTTCCATTCGATAACCATTGTGTTTGGTTGCCTGCATCAACATGATCAGAAACCCTTGATTAGACCTCTGTTACATGCAAAAATCCATTGGATTTTTCTTTGTTGGAAATTTAAAATGGAAAAACCACGTTGCGCCATTGGCGTAACCCCTTTGTATGCAAAAGGCCATTGGCGCGGATCCGTGCCCGATACCCACACCAATGGGCGGAGCCCTAAAAATTTAAAAATATTCCATAGAAGCCCAATCCGCAATGGAAATCTCTATAAAATGGATCAAAATGGAGTTCAGGGAAGCGCCTCTTACCTGGGACAAACGAGGATCTCAATGGTAGCCCAGATCAGTCATATTCGTCGTCAGAAGTTTGCACACCAAATGGACCACTGTTGCTCTCCAATGAGGTAAATAGTAAAAGTAATTTTGTTTTACCATTTGAGACTTATTAATAACTTTTTGAAATCTAAATAGGTTTTAAAAGTCATTTTTATTAATATTTTAATATCTTTTGTCGAAAATGGGTTTTACACTTGCCTTTCTGTGCAGCAACAGGTCTTTATGCGGCTTAAACGGTGACACGAGTGGTATTTTATACTTTTTCGGACTCGGTAAATACACCAAAAATTCATTTTGGAGTCATCTTTCAGCTCTTTTCTGACTCTCTAAACATGAAAAGATTGCCGAGGCCCTTGTCGTTTCAATCTCGTTAAAGTGGCCACGAAACGACATCTACCCAGTATACGTTTACCCCTTTTTCGGGCTGGGATAGATTATTTACGAAAAAGGAATACCCTAGCCTATCACGACTAGGAGGTTTTCTCAGACAAAGTTTTATACCTTTTCGGATCTGAGGAACTATTTACGAAAAGGGACCTTTGGAGTTTTCTTTTCCGCTGTCTTTTCAAACTCTCTAAATATGAAAAGATGCCGAGTTCTTCCTTTGTCAAACTCGTTAAACCCTGATGACATCGGATTCAGTCGCAATGACGTTATTCGAGTCGCTCCTTCATAGGGCTCGTTAAATGTACTAGGATGGATTCATTCGAAGGACGAACTTATATTAAAAGCATATGCTATCCCCTTCAAGCTTGTTATCAAAAATAATTGGGGTACTCACCAGAAATGGTTGGGAAAAATGGAACCAGAATCATTGTCGTGTTGGCAGTATGTCGCTCCTGAACATGGCACTTGTCTGCATTCATGTCGGGTTGGGGACATCTCATCTCGTTTTCCACTTGCCTCCGTGGGTTTGGGTAATCCTTTTTGACCTCTCATATGCTCTTTGCCTCGTCGCCATGACCTCTGATCCATTGATGTCAAATACTGCCAAACTCACTGTCGTGCCGCCATGTGTTCAAGAGAAGTTGACCTTTGCAAGTTTCAACCTTCCTCTGATTCTCATTTGATCATGATTCACAAAAACATTATGTCCCTCTGTCTCGCGTCGATGATGTGGGAAACACTATGGCCCACCTTTGATCAAGGTCACTTCCTGTCGACTTCAGCTCATTATCCAGGAAGCTGATCTAGAGACTCCCTTCTAGTACCTTGGAGCCTGCATGCCTCAATGGCAAGTTCTTTGCATTTGACGTGAGGTTTTCATCATTGGCCCCCGATCGAGTGATTCTGCGAGTGTTCGATGTCAGCTCATTGTTCACATGCCGTAGATTATACCTGTAGTACCTTGAGGACCATTGGCATTAATGGTGGTACCTCTCGCGTCTGTTAAAAGCTTTCATCATTGGCTGGTAATCAGGCGATATTCTCGAATGTTCGACTTCAGCTCACATATTCGCATGCTTGAACTTGTACTTTGTTTGGGTCGAGATGGAGCGCAAGACCCTGGATTCCTGTTTTTTACGATTGAGGCTGTGATTTTGTGGATTATCATGATTAGTTACATGACTCACTGATTGGATGGCTGCGACCATACCTGAGTCTATTTATCGATCCTCACTGGATGGCAGCGTCCATGCCTTGGATCTGGATTATTGTATACTCTGTTATGGATGGCTGTGCCCATACCACATATATCATGTATTTGAGATATCAGCTGTACTTCTCTACGCAGGTTTTTCGACGGAGATGTTTTCAGTTGGACACGTTCTCGTAAAGCATTTCACCCCCCTCTCTCTCTCGGGCCTCATGCTTTAGGGGGCATCTGTTACACAGCAATTTTTCACCGTCCCTGCAATTCCCCATCCCGCACAATTGGAGAGATTATTCTGTGACCTGTGAGCAGTGACATAACTTGAAAACACTTTCATGGCATTCCCCTAAACATGTACTTTCATTGCCCTGAAGACAACTCCTTGTGAAAAACCCTAAAAACACCCCTTTTTTTGCATTAGGCAGCGAGCTGACAGGTTCATTACCGCGCCGATGGGAAATCCTTCAAAGCCATGCCAATTGGCGCTCTGTCTCAGAGTCGCACCCGCGCCAGCCATTTTAAGGAGTGTTTTTTAAAAAATAAATGGCGGAAGTTTCGTCCTAACCAATCCATAAACTGGTATCTAATTTGAGTTGGGAGGTTTGGCTCTGGATCTCCATGTAGAGGAAGTGGTTTGCCACCTCTCATGGAAGCTTCCTTGAGGATAGGGCCAATCCCATGATTATAGGGATCCCAACTCTCCTTCCTCCATCTATAAAAGCTTGCTCATCTCATTTGCAAGCTAGTCTCCAAGTTCCCAAGAGCCTAATGCTGCAAGAGCTTTGATCCATTCCCTTAAGGCCAAATCCAAGCAAGGAGATCATTTTTGAGACATCCGAAGAGAGAGGTTTATCCCATCCCTGACAGGCTTTATCGAGACACGTTCTGCCAACGACCCTCTGAAGGAGAATTCAGCGTCAGAGCTATGGTTGTATTCTTCTCTTGATTGATTAATGATAAGCGACTATTGGTTATGGTTCCACTCTTATTCTTGATGATGATCATGAGTTATGTCTTCTCTAACTGACATATAGTTGTATGCACTCGATTTTACGCTTGCATTTGTTTTGTTTCTTGCGTGTGCAGGTGTCCGATCATGGAGATCACGAGGATTGTGATCTACCAGAGCTAAGGAACGGGAGCGCTACCTCTACGAGCGACAGCGTTGGATTCCAGGTAAGCCTTCATTGGTTGTTGGTTTATTTGCAATTAGGAACCTACACTATAGCGTGAACGATTGTTGCTAGACCCGATCTGGGCTAGCAGGGATCGCCTCTGTCTACAGAGGGGATTTACCTCCACAACAGCTAGCAAAAGAGTTCCCTTTTTAATGAAAATAAGTTTTCCTTCTCAAGAAATATGTTTTTTTCTTGTTACTGAGAGGCAAGACCTTCAAAGCTTGTCTACCTTTTTCCTTTATGAGACTGTGTCCTCTTTCACCTATTCTTTCAAAACAGGTCCTTAAATTGTAAATAGGCCTTCTTTCTCAACAACCACTGTCTTTTAAGCAAACATGGTACTTTTGGAAATAACTATGTTTCCCTTTGAAATCATTGTTTTCCCTTTGAGATTACTCTTTTTCTTCTTCCTTACAATTTGATTTCAAACTCTTTTTAACTTAAAAAATTAGGCAGGGAAAACAGAAATACCTCTTAGAAGGAGACTCAACTATTTTTTGGCAATTTTGAGGGTTCATGAGGATGGCAGCCACCTCCCTTTAGCATGGGCCTGGGCATTCAAAACTCCGTTCAGGAGTGGCTCGGGCAAATGCGCCGCGTGTTGGTGACTGAATGCCGGGCGGTGGGCCGTTCAGGAGGCGCCTGAGAAAACGCGTCGTGTTTCTAACTGGGCGTCGGGCAGTTTGCATAGGCACATTGCGTCCTGTGTTAATTCCTTCTGGACGTAGCTATAGGCACGCTGCAAGCATTTCGAGGCACGTCGCGTGTTGAAAATTTTCACAATAACGTGCCTAAGGCCCTAAAAAATTGTTCTCTCCTGTGTCAGTTGTAAAAAAGAATTCAAAACATCCATTTGAGAGCTTTTATAGCCCCTTTAAAAATGCTTTTGAATGCTTTTTACATCCTTTTGATGATTTCTTATTTTTGCCTTGGTGATTTTTGGAAAAACAAGGTAACGACCTTTTTTCCTTTTGGAAGAAAAACCATTATGATGATTGTGTTAATGTTTGAAGAAAGAGGTTACCTTTTACCAACTACTTTATATATTTTAAGCTGCCTTTCTCAAAACTGTGATGTGTTTATCTCTGCTCATCAATGAAGGAGGTTATGCCATTTATATTACTTAGATCCCTAAACATCACTGTTGACCCTCTACTCATTAGTGAAGGATGTCTTTTCAAAACACTTTCTGGGAACTTTTTTGATACTTTTATGTTTCAAATTTTTATGCATCGAAGCTCTGTCTGTCAAGAAAGTTTTCCTCAAAATTGTGACCTTGTCCTTATCATCTAAGAAAGACTTATATAAACACCACTACTGCAGCCTCTCAACACCATTATGTAAATCCTCTGTTTTTTATGTGAAGGAGGTCTTTTCATATTTGTTTTCTCTGTTGCTTTTGAATAGACCATTTTAGGGGTAAAATGTGATATTTTCCACTTGTCACTCTTGAATATCCTCAAACAAAATGAGTGCCCTCTGCTTGTTAATGAAGGAGGCACTTTCAACATACTCTTTTGGGCACTTTTCCTATAATATATGTCTTTTCTTTGTACCATATCACTGCGAAATTTTTTTTTCTTTTTTTGGGGAGTAAACAATGTGATTGGTACATGGGGAGCACTCACTACTAGACATATTTGAACTAACTCTTTCCCTTGACTGTTTTTTCAGGGGTAGTGAAATTGTTTGTGACAGTCTTTCAAAGTTTAGTTCATGATAAGGTATAAGAAGCAGTTGTCCTTCTTATACTCTCATCCTGGTTGCCTAACTTGCTTTGGAGCTCTTCTTGTCAAATATTGTCCTTCTTCTTGAAACAGAGAAACTTGTAATGCTAGGTCACCCTTGTTGGGAAAAATACTGAGAGGGGGGGGGGTGAATCAATATTTACTGCATAATCAAATCCTTTTGCATCATATTGTCAACAAATATCAGATTTACATCATTTACCAAGTCCATCAAGTCAAGAATAACTTCTTCGGGTGGTTTGCCATTAAGGACAACACATGTCAACAGTCGCATGTCTTCATCTTCATTTAGTGGGTTGCCATCAAGGACAACACTCTGCATCATATTTCCAACAAGAGGCCTTTTAGAAACACCATCTGGGTGCTTTGTGTATACCTTAGGCTTCAACCTCTTACAGTTTTTTAAGGACCTGTCTCTGTTTTGTAAATGAGGAATTTTTTTAAACAAACTAGCTATGTAACTTCTCTTCTTTATCATTTTCAAAATTTCCCTTTAAACATAAAATTTCCCAACATTTTTTATCAATTGAATAAGTTTCGCCTCAACATTTTACCCTTGTAATTTTCATCTGATGGAGGTACTAAGCACAAAACTGCTTGTTTCTCTGTTTCTTTTTAAATATACCATTAGGGGTATCTATGTGATATTTTCCACTTTTCATTCTTGAATATCCTCAAACAACTGTGTGCCCTTTGCTTATTACTGAAGGAGGCACTTTCAACATACTCTTCCGGGCGCTTGTCCTATACTCCATGTTTCAACCCTTTTTAAAACTATGTCTATTTATTTGAAAGAGGTTGTTTTCAACATTTGAAACTTGCTCTCATCATTTGATGGAAGGCATCTTAAAATGCAAACTCCTTGTTATCCTTGTTTACGCTTTTGAAAAGTTACTCCTGGTGCTTTCCCTTTACTCATCATTTGGATGGAGTATTTTGATAAACTATAATGGGTCTGTCTAAATGAGAGATGCCTCTTTTACATAAATCACCTGTGTGAATTTCTCTTTCTATCAGTTGCATAAGTCACTTTTAGACAAAGTTTTTTCTACCTCCTTTAACAATTAGATGAGGTTTCTTTAATCAAAATTCTAGCCTTGTTTTGTCAGTGAATGCACTCTTTCAAACACACTATTTCTCGACCCTGCCCATTGTTGACAACTTTCCTTAAACACAGTGTTAATACTTGGAGACTTGACCCTCTGCTTATTTGAAGGAGGTCCTCTTAAACATAGAAACTTCATCCATCTCAACCCTGTGCCTTGTTGTGTAATATATGTCTTTGCTTTGCACCATATCACTTTGAAGTTTTTCTTTAGGAAGTAAACAATGCAATTGGTACATGGGGAGCGCTCACTGCTAGACATCTTTGAAACAACTCTTTCCCTTGATTGTGTTTTCAGGGGTAGTGAAATTGTCTGTGACTTCCTTTCAAAGTTTAGGTCATGATAAGGTATAAGAAGCAGCTGTCCTTCTTATATTCTCATCCTGGTGCCTAATTTTCTTTAAAGCTCTTTTTTCCAGAAGACTATCACTATTGGCGGTGTAAGGCTGATTTGTAGGGCTGGCCACAATCTGCACTTTATCTAACTTTCATAGTAAACTGATACAGCATGAAACTTTCTCCTGAGGTGCTCTTTTTTTTTCATACTTTTCTTAGTGTCATCAATCAGTACATCCCTACAGAGATGTAAAAATAGATGCTTTTGAAGTTTGGAGGGCTTCTTTGATGTTTCATGGGGATCATGCCTGATCTAATCATATTTCTTCAAATATGGAAACTCCTTCTCTTTTCCTGATTTGAAAATACTTGAGCCTTGCTAGAAACAAAGAAAAGTGACCTCTTTAATGGTGCATGACCTAGGGATAGACAAGGGTTTTTTTTTGGAAAATAACAAGACATAATGGCTGACTGATATTGAAGATAGGGTTTTTGGCTTAAAGTAGTCTCGCCAAGGAGTTTTCCTTAAAACACCACCACCTAGACCTACAGACTTAGTCACAGCTCTTGAATGCCTTCTTAGGCAAAATAGGTTATCCAATGACAAGATGATCAGGGATTGAGGGGTAGACACTCTATTAAATGTTGTACAGTGGGTTGTATGTAAAATAAAGGATTTTGATGGCAGAGAGACAAACTTATAACAGCTATAGATAGGGAGGCTTTGCTGAATTGTGATAGGTAGGGAAACTGAAGACTATTCTCATCATAGGCTGAAAGGAGGGGTGGGAAGAAAAAAATTTGTTTGAGTTGTTTTCTAGATGACAAATTGACAGATTGAGATTAGCTTCTAGAAAACTCAACCAAGGAATGTAGTCATCAAAATAGGTAAAAATACTGATGACTAATAGTGGCTCCATTTGGGGAGGGGAGCTCCCTTTCAGGAGGTGTCCAAAATTGCAGATCTTTGTCTTGTGAAGAACAATGCCTTATCCATTGGCGCAAATTTCTCTCTTTCTAGATGTTATTTTTGAAAATTTATAGCATTATTAGCATCAAAGTCATCTCTACCTACCCAGCTATAAATCCTAACATTTTTTCTTCTTTTGGTGCACTTGGACTAGCAACCCTTTGACATGATATTTTTGAAAAAAGGAAAACTATCTAATTCTACACTTATATCTTCCGGGAGTTCAGATTAAACTGATGAACTCTTTTGATTCTCTACCTATTCTAGATCGACTGTCAATATTAAGTTGTTTGACAGGATTTCATTCACTAAACTAAAACATGAAATTTAAAAATAACCAAATCAGGATTAGATGGTCTGATTTCTCATGTGTTTGTGGCATAAAAGACAAGCTGCACACAAATATTATTTTCACACAAAATGAGATTTAGAAAAATTAGAGCTAGGATACACAGTTTGTTTTTCATCCCTATTTTCTTCTTTGGTTATGTTTTGAGCATGTGGAACCAGTATCTTCTCCTAATCTACTTTCATCGAAAAGTCAAGCTTACACAATTTGACTATCACTTCTTTCATGAACTTATCAGCAATCAATTTAAAACATGTCCAGTTATGATTAGGCTAGATAATTGAACAATATATCCTTTGAGCACTAGTAGTGGCATTTAGACTTGCGCACTTTTAGTATGACTATATTTTGAACATGGGGCTTTTCTGTTGTTTTTAAAACTGCCCTCTTTTCAACTTTTCTTCTATTTTTGTATTTTATGTTTTTATTTATTTCTTCAAACAATGATATGTACAGTGAGTGAAAATGTTTTTGAAAATAGAAATCTTGAAAATGGTGAAACTTGAGCATTTTGTCTTCAAAGGGATCTTCCAATGCTCTTGGTTCGGTCAGCTCTTGAAAGAAAATTTTGGAAAATTTTCCCTTTCAAGCACAACATAAGGGTTCTTGCAAGAGTCTCTGAAAAATTTTGTATCTGCTTGTTGCTTTTCTCTATACCTTTGATTTTCGCTCCTGCCTTTGTTGTACATCTTCTTTAGGTAATACAGATACTCTTTGTCAGTTTTAAAACAGATGATGACATCAGCAAGCTACATCATAGTGAAGAAATTCAGAACTGGAAACATGGCCTTCAAGAACATGTCTTTGGTGTCTGGTAGTTTTGCAACCCTAGGTTTGAATTTGGGACTCCTTCCAGTGTATTTGAAAAAATATCTAAGCTGTTCGCTTTGAAGAGGAATTAACTGATGATATCTTGAAACATTACTTTGCAAAGACATCTGATTAGAAACTACTAGCTTCTGTCTGGTATGATCTATTTCGGGAAGGATATAAGTGCTGTTTTGGGGAGTTTTATGTGTGTTCTTGAAATCTACACATATCCTATGTCCATTTGTTTTATCTTTAATTGTTAATGTTTGACCAATATTTTTTCATTTCTTTTTGTAAGGGGTACTTTTTGAAATGATGGCATTGTCATAGTGTTGTAAACTATTTTCTTGACATGTATTAGTATCTTGAACAATTTTTCATACTCTAGCAATTCTTAATCTCTGTTGAGATGATAGAATTTTAACTAGTTCAATTAGCTCAGGTGTCTTGGGACTATTGTTATCATATTTTCCCTGGATTCATCAAAGTGGTTGCAAAATTTAAAGCTTTTCTTGGAGAGGTAAGGTCTTGGGATGGTGAAGCATTCAAGTATGGTAAGAACATAAGACTCCCCTGCTCCTGATTTCCAAAGAGGTTTGTACTATGTAAGCCTTCCAGTGCTTCTGTTTTGAAAAAAAATTCTGATTGTACTTTTGATGTTTGTCCTTGGTTTGAGCAACTTGCTTGAGGGTGTAGAATGTGTTCTGTTTTCTTATTTATCTCTATTTCTAGAAAATAAATTTCCCACTCTTCAAGACATAATTGTTCAGGGTCATGATAGTTTTGAGTATCTAGCTCATCATAGAGAATCTGGGGTGTCTGATGTAGTGTGCCTAGATTTGTTTCAATTTCTCCTACCCGTTTATCAATGTCTTCATCAGTATGTAAAATTAAGGAATTTAGTTCTGAATATATGGAATACATACAGATGTTATTTGGCCTTTCTCGGCTGCTAACCATATATTTCATGTGTGATTCCCATACAGTATTATTTTTTGATTAAACACGGGAATGGTGGCGTAAGACATATCTAGTTGAATATTTCCTTGAAGCTTGCCCCCCCAAGATCTGGATAAAAGAATTACGTACTTGGGAGGGATGTCTACTACCACTATGTCCATGACCAGGTATTTTGCAGGTAATTGGGCCAAACTAACACAAATATCTCTTATCAGGCCTAGACACTTGACTCTACTTGAATCAAACGAATATAAGTCTTTATAAGGTTTTGTTATTTCTAGGCCTAATCTTTCCATTACTACTTTGGGCATGAGATTGTGAGAGGCCGCGGAATCTAGCATGGCATTATGTAGGATTTGGTCATGTATATTCAGACTAATGTAAAAAGGAAGAGTGGTTCCCTCTTGATATTTTCCTTCTATTTTTGGTCCAAACAACACCTCAGGGGTATCATCAACTAGGTGTAAAGTATTTGCATCGTTTCCTATGTTTATGACCTTTAGCACTTGAGATTTGTATGAGCTTTGGGCAATAAGTTCATTGAGAGGCATGGTGATCTTAATTTTGGTGATTTCAACTTCAAAATTGAAGGGTACTTGTAGTTTAGATAGATTTGCTTCAGTTTTCTCAGCCATGACTTTCTCTATATTCTTAATTTTCTGATTTTGATTTGGGGTTTTGTTCATTACAGTGGTTATGGGGATTTTAGTAGAGGTACTAGGACAGTTAGAATCAAGGCTTGCCTGGCTAGTTTTGTCTTTGTTTTGGTCATTTTTCTTAGCCATGATTTTGTTACTATCTATTGTTCTTTTAAGAATGTTATCGGGGGTTTTTGTAACAGCAGTGTCTGAGCTACCTTTCTTAGAGTTGTCTTGGTTTTTCTTACTCCTAAGATCATATTGCCTATGGACTTCCATTATGGATTTTTGTAATCCTACCTCAGGATCTTCGGAATCCTCATAATTTGCTTCATTTTGATTCGAGGAGAAGAAAACATTTTCTTCTTCTGTGAGGAAAACCTCACCCTCGCTATCAGAACCTATCAAGTTTAAGTGATTTTCATCAAGTGGTTCCATATCTCTTTCTACCTCATCAACATATTTTTCATGGAAAGGTGGCCTGATCTGTTGGTCATTTTCCCTTGGTTTGTTTTGAGGCAGGTCTCTTCTAAAGTTTTGGTTCCAGTTTCTATTTTGAGGATTTGGCTAGTTGTCCTTAAGAGGTGCTTTTTCATTTAGATTCATTTTTTCCCACATTCTCTCCATGGTTTTAACCAGGTTGTCTATTCTGGGATCTAAGGAGGAAATTGAAGTCATGACCTCATCACGGTATGTGACTTTCTTTTATGATCTTATCCTAGCTCTTTTCTTAGCTAGGTTGGATTCGGCACTAACAACTACTTTTTCCATTTCCTCTAAAGTTGCGGGGTCTCTTTCTCTTAGTTGGTATGTCACATCTAGATCGAAACATTTGGGAAATTTTCCTAATGCTAAGCCAATTGGAGGTTTCATGTGAGGCGGGAGGGCATTATAGACATTGTTCAATCTAGTGCAATAGTCTTGAACACTTTCCCCCATATTAATTTTAATATTGTTATATTCGGAAAGGATTTGGATGGGTTTTTTACTGATTTCCCACCTGTTTATGAAATTTTGGTAAAGTGTTGGGAGATCATGTATACTGTTAGGAGATAAGTTTTTAAACCATTTCTTGGGTTCTCCGCCTAGGATTTGGGTGAACATTCTCATATTTATGGTTTCATCTTGTAATTCCATATAGTCAAAAGCATCATTGATTCTATCTAAATGTTGTTGAGAATTAGTAGCCTCACTTCCAGTGAAGTGTGGGATTCGGGATTGGTAATCATTTTGCAAAGGTACCAAAGGCAGTGGTAACACTAAGGGCGCATACCAAGCTGCCATGATGGGAGTTGTTGGTAGATTTACAGTATGAGGATTTGTAGTATGAGATGAGGTGATTTGCACAATGGTGGTCTGAATGCGTGTGGTAGAAGCACTTGAACTTGTGGACTGATTTTGAGTAGATTTAGGGTGATAAGAGCCGAAGTGGTGGAGAAGTTGAAAATCAAGAGGTGTAGTGGGTGAGGCTTCTCTGCTAGGACTTTGTTGCAAATCTAAGGGCTTAAGATTGTCAAGGTTGATTTTACTTTGTGACTTGCTTCTAAAAAGGGCTTTTGCTGAACTCAATTTAAACTAGGAATCTTGCAAGGATGTAAGATTTGCAGGTACAAATCTTGCTTTTTGGATGGTCCTATTAGTAGCTAAGTTACCAGTTTCAGAAGTTTGCCAAAAAATCTTTTCTGGGTCATCAACTATGATAGGGGGATTTGGGTTCGGGTGAGATCTAGTATTAATTCTTCGTGAAGCCAAATTTCAAATTCAAAGTTTAGAGAGGGTGATAGTTGTGATTTTTTTTTTGGATGGTTGTCCTCTCTAGGGGTTTTGAGAATGTGAGTAAGGTAAAAAAAAATGAAGGCTAATGGAGTCTCCAGGTGGATGTTCTTTGAGATTTATGGTCTACCACCAATACTGAGAAATTTTTTTTTTAGGAAAATGCTTTTCTAGAAGACTTTTATGTGAAAACTTGCAAGAATGACTTAAAACTCGGTTCAATAGTTTACTAGATTGTTGAGAAAGATATAGTTCTATTTGCAAGTTATTCTATTGATTTCCTATGTTTAGATGAAGATTTCTAAATCCATAAGTTGTACTTAGTTTGTCACTGATTTTAGAAGCTGCATCATGAACTTTGTGTTTTTGAAAAGGTAAGTCAACAGGATCATATGATTTATGAAAATTTTGATTTTTAGTGGAGTATTAGGCCTACTGGAGGCTAGTGGAGTCACCAGGTGGATGTTTTTGTTGTTTTTAGAGATATGTATTTATGGTCCACCACCAATAACAGATAAAAAGCCAATCTAGAGATGTTTTTTGTGGTTTTCTAAGTTCCTATATGCAACCTAGTTTACAAGAGTGTTCTATAGCCGAATCATCATTTTGCTAAGATGTTGACACAATAAGAGTTTACTCTAAATGATTTTACAGGCTGTTTGTCTGATTTTAATTTTGAAGGACTAATAAGTCTACAAGAGTTTTCTAGACTGTTATGTACTCATTAGGTCCCACCGTGATTGCCATTATGTTAGTGTGGCGATGAGGTGTTTGATTCACTAGATATTCTTGAATACAAGGGATTTATATAGTCCTAAGGTGTACTTAGATTGTCACTAACTCAGAAAGGTCCCACTGTGATCGCCATTATGTTAATGTCTCGTGATTTAGCAGATTGGCAAGCCAAATGACAGGGTAACGTCAGACCAAGCTTTGGAGCCCTAGGACCTAGCCTTCCTGGACTCAGAGAGGGCTCTCTCTATTATGCAAAGAATGTAAATTTGTTTGCCTCTGTATATTAGATTTTAGGCTAGTTGTTAAGTACGTTTTGGTTTTTTTTAGGTTTTTTGAGGGGGAAATAATAAAAGGATAAATAGATAAAAATTTTGTCAGATCAACTGGGTTATGGGGTCGAAAAGGTTGTGATTGTCTCAAATGGTGGACAAGGTATTACTGCAGGGTCGATTTGGTCGAGATAAATGGATTCTTTGGGTGAAAATGAAATGAGATGGACACTAAGTTTATGAGAGACAAAGAGGTTTTAAGCATAAATATTTAAACATCAAGCATTCATGTGGTAGGGCTAACTATTAATCACAATAAATGAAACTCAAACTAATAGATGCATAAAATAAACAATCAGGTGATGCGTAGAAGTATAAGACCCTCTAACTTTGGGAAAATCACCATCAAACTTTTGGGAAAAAAAATAAGACAAACAAACAACTCAATCTATGAAGAGGGAACTCCTAAACATCACATTTTGATCTATTGAGAACTTTGAAATAAGACTGCAAGGCATGGACAAAGGGCAAGATCAAAACAAGACCTCTTTGACTTAACTAAGACAGCCAATAATTCAGAGAGAGGTTTCAGAAATGGAGTTTTGATTAGCTATGAGTAAGTAGGGCATACCATGAATCATACTAGACAGCATACATAATGACCATTAATGAAACTGGTAACAAGTTCTTAGGGTAGCAAAGAGCAATTAAGAATTATTTGACAGAACCAAAAAAGATGAAAACATAGAAGCTGTAATGAATCAGGATACTTGAGGTGCCTTCATGGGCATATCCCAAATCTATTCTTTACTGACCTACAACAAGCAAGAAGCATGAAAACATGTATGATAAACTAAGGAAACATAACATATAAGGAACACAATACCATTCACCAAGCCATGGAATCCTATAAACATTCCTCTTCCACCATCCAAGTCAAGCAAGAGATCATCCACTTCATGAGAAAAAGTATTTCTTCAAAGTTTGTAATGATATATATTGCTCTATAACATCAACTTCAGCATCTGGTTACAATGAATTCTCTTGGATTATATAGGCCAAAGAGAAAGAAACCCTCCTAGAGCATCTATAAGGCCATTGGCCTAATACAAATATCTGATTTTTACCTTGAGGCTTTGCAAAGCCCAATGCACAAAATATCCTAAAAAATATCTATTTAAGATAATAATAGAAATAAAATTGACTTTTAATCTCTGACATGGAGTTAAAAATAGCTAAACGCAAATTTGGATGGTCATATTCAGAAAATTGCTTTTTTAGCCAAAATGTTACAGGAGCGTAGCAGCAGAAAGAAGCCTGTATTGCAGATAACTTTTGAGGGACTTCCCGATGTCTAAACGAGGCCTGTGATAGATCGTTGGAAAGCTCTAGATGTATAGTTTCTATAACTACGTGATTTTTTCCAAAATAATCTCAGAAGTATGTCAAAAAGTGGACTGAGTGAAAAAACCTAGGAGGGTATCATTTGCTGATATGTGAGGCAGAAAGGTGAATTTTGACTAATGTTTTCCTCTTTGGGGGACCAAAACACCTTCTTTGGATCTGAAAATTTGTGAGTAGATGCCCCCAAATTTAATACATCCAAAAAAATTACTTTCATGAGTTGAGGATGCTCCTAGACAAAATGGAAGTGCCTAGAAAAATGTCCAATTAGGGCCAAAAAATACAAAAAACAAGATCATGTCAAAATTTGCTCAATTTTGGCGAGAAAACCCCTTATGGGTTCTTAGAACCATGCAAGGAATTGGAAGCCAAGATTTCAAGCCTAGATATGTCTTTTTCCCATTTTTTCACTAGGTGCCTCCTTCGGGCAGTTTTGAGCCTTTCTTGAGCAACTTCGAGTTTTCTTCAGGAAAATTGATTCAATTTCTTGTAGTGCCCAGTCATCTTCCTTTGCACACCCAAGTCTTTTTTTTCTTTGTCTAATTTATCCTCCAAATTCTTTTTCACTCTTTCAAGCCATGATTCTTTATCATTTTCTATCTCTTGGGCAAGAAATGGTGTGAGAGGATAAGATCGAACAAGGGCAGCTTCTTCTTCCTTTTGTTTCTCCAAAGCTTTCCTAAGACCCATATTGTTAGGCCTTTTTCTTACTGGCTACTCTTCCTCCTCAATATCATCAAATTCACCCATATACTCTTCAAGCTTGACTTGTGCTTTGTATGCTTCCCTTTGGTATTTGAATGATCGGGCCTCATAAATTTCCATTTTCCCACTCATTTGTTTATTTTGCATTTGTAGAAAATGTATGAGGTCCCTTGAAATTTCTAGATCAATTTCTAAGCCATGGATTTGGGCTTCTCTGTTTTGCAAAAGTGACTCAAGAATTCTAGCTTCATCATCTCCAGCATCACTGTCTATTTGTATGATTTCAAACTCTCTTTATTTTTCATGACTACTCTCCTTCTGTTCAACTTTTTCTTTGCCCTTGCTTTGGATAGACTTCTTTGCTCCTTTTGTCTTTGGAAATTCAACAATACTCTTCTTAGGCAGTTTTCCTCTACTCCTTAGCGCCCTAGTGAAATTACTAGTCACTGCTGGAGTGATTTTCTTCTTTGCATATTTGGTGTTTTTAGCCTTTGGTGCTTTTGGAGAATGATTCATGGCCCCTTGCCGAGGAGAGGTAGCAAGCACATGTTCTTGGCTGTGTTGAGGAGAAGAGAGAGGAGTTTTTATCTCTAGCACTTGTTCAACTTGATCCTTTACACTGATGCCTCCATCATCATTTGATTTGCTGCCCTGTTGACTTTTTTCCTCACTATCTTGAGTTTTTTTAGGGTTGCCAGCTTCATCATCCTTTTCTTCCACTTGACTATCTTCACTATTTGTCTCTGGACTGCCTTGTTTACCCTCCTCACTTTCTTGAATTTGTTTAGGGCTGCCTTTATTATGACTGTCTTATTTTTCATTTTGCATGCTTCCATCATCTTCATTGTTTTCCTTAGACTCTGTGTGCGGGCTTCCACCATAGTCACTAATTTGCTGGCAGACACATTTTTCACTGTCCCTTTGAATGGTTTCATGACTTTGTTGAGGACTATGGTGTTCCTCATCACTTCTTTGAACATCTTACCTTTTCTCTTCATCATCACTACCCTGCTGCTCCTTAGTTTGTTTTTCATCCTCACTAGTTGTGGGTGGACTATCCCCATGTTCATTTTCATTGTTTTTCTTAGGGTTTCTTTGTCCTTCATCCTCACTAATTTTCTGGGTGCCACTGACTTCCTTATCCTTTGGTGAGATTTCTTCACCATCACTAGTATAATCATGGTCACTGTTCTTTGGTTTGTCACTTGGTTCATGCTCACTACTTTTCTTAGTGTCCCTATGTTCCTCATCATCACTAACTTCGTGCCTGCTTTCATAGGACTGTTCTTTTTCACTATCAATCATAGGAGATTCTTTCTTTTGACGAGTAGTTTGACTCGATGAAGGAGAGACATAGTGAGTGGAGGGTGAGGAGGATATATGAGATGGGCCATGAGATGAAGAGATAGTAGAAAAATCTAGATGAGAAATGAAAGTCTCCCAAGAAACTCCTTTCTTTTCAAGCTGGTGAAGGGTGATGATTTTGATGAGAGAATGATGGAAAAGACTAGCTTTTTGCTGAGCAGGAGGTCTCTTTTAGACAGGGGAGGACATATTGTCTATGCTTTTGCAGAGGAAGAAAGGGATATTCAGCAACTGAGTTTTGTGAAATGCATGAGGAGCCTGATGTGATAGGAATAAATTCAAGAATATCTCCCTTCACATGTGAAATAATTCATGATGACTCTCATGACTGGGGCATAGCTGCTCAATAAGTGAGAAAAAGGAAATATAGCTTGACAAGCATCTTGATGGTATAGTTTTAAGAAGGGTTTGTAGTGGTCTAGGTCCAAGTAGACTTGTTTGAACCATTTCTCACCGAGATAGGGAATCTTGGTGGCCCTTGACACTGACCTAGGAGTGAGAACAAAATTAAGGCCTGCTAGGTGAACATGTTTTCCTTGCAGCTTCAAGGCAAAAAATTGTGTCAAGGGAGGGTGATTGGTGACCTCCTGGACTTTTTGGCAAAAATCAAGGTAGCCTACCTCATGGAAGTTGAAAAGAAAAGAAGGGGAGTCATTTATTTCGTGAGTTGTAATAGGCTCAAACCTTTTGTGAAATCCACCCTTGCTAACTTTCTTTGGAGGTGTTTTCAATCCTAGAGACAACCTTGAGTTGTGAAAGACCAGTGCCTAGGACATCTTATATAGCAAGGAGAAAAATGATATGACATGGGTAATTAGTAAGGCAAAGCTCTCATGCTATTTCTTATAACAGGAAAATTATCTTGAATGGGACCAAAACTTTCAGAAGCTTGATACAGAGAAAGCAATACTGTAGAGGCAAGATGTGAAATTCTAACACGAATTGTATCAGACAATCCGAAGGCAGCTTTACTACAAAGAGGGCTAGATTCTAAATACTTCACAGAGATTGATAATCATAGAGTATCTACTGCATACGTATAATAAAGAGAATATTGACTACTATTGAGAAAACATCCAGAAATATATACCAGCACGTAGTGGGCTTATGAAATTAAGAATCCACACATGAAGACAGCATTTGTAAATAACATCTCATAACAGCCAGTATAGCAGAAATATGGATGAATTGAAAATGAGACAGTATATCACACCTGAGCCATATTTAAAGTTCCGAAAATCTTATGACATAAGTATCAACGAGGATAAATTTATATCAGAACCAGTGGGATACTCGCATTCCATAATGTGATACAAGATAAATGGATATAAATGAAGTGAACGGCTAAGCTACAACACATAGGAGAGAATTACACACTGTAAAGCACCAAGACCAGAATCCTAATTAAAGATAAGACTTCTTCTCATTGAAACCCAACGAGCTCTTCACATTTGTATTAAAGCTTTCACAAAAATGCATACAAGAAATTCTTCTACAGTCAATTCTTCAGAAAATTTGGAACCCCTTTTTCTCTTCTGATTTTTCTTATATAGACACCTCCATACATGAGCGAGAAGATATTTTCTGGAAAATATCTTCTTCGCATGCCAAAAATTTCTTAAAGGTCCTTATCAAAATGATCAAAACTTATGATGAGGAATGCAGACCTCTCATCATTTGCAGTTAGGCACTAGGCCGTTTTGAAACAAAATTTTAAACAAACGTCTGGGCAGAAAGTAAAAGATTGGGGTGAAATATAAATTCCACCTGAAACTTAAAAATAACTAACTAAAGTAAAAGTAAAAAGGCCACTTGGGCCGAATCATGAATTAACAGTGTTTCATGGATGAGAAGGGGTCGAGGCTGTTGCTGACACAGGTGGTGGAACATTTGCGGACAAGCTGGCGATCTGGCTGGCGAACTAAGTGAATCTTTGCTGGCTGTCTGCTAATGGTTCGAGCATCGCTGCGAATCCTTCCACCTTGATATATGCCTCTGTGAGGACGTTGAAACTTGCCTCGGTGGGGAGCTTGTGCTTTATAAGATGAAGGAGGATGAACTCTCGGCAGAGGGATGAAACAATCATCTCAGCCTTTAACCGAGCGGTTTATTCAACAGGATGTCCATTCAGTCTCTTTCTTTCTAGAGGCATGTCTTATATTCTGTTAACGGCCATAGCACGGAAGGAGTGGTTGGGTCCCAACAAGATGGAAGTCCAGCTGTTGTGATCTCGTCCCACACTGCATCAAACAGATCCACGCTTGCTACCACCTGTTGCAGGGCTCTCGAAGCTATAACTCGGGCCGCCTCTTTGTCGATGATTTTCTGACATTCAAAGGCCTCCATGAACCGACTTGGTATGCCATGCTTTTCCACCTCATCAGACTCCAACTCTTTCAAGAAAGAAATGTAGTTTCTGGCATGTCGGGTTCTGCTGGACAAGTTTAGGTCTACCTCCTGCAATTTCCTGTTGAGATAGAGTACCGCAGATTTGGTTTCCCCCATCAGTTTTAGGAAACCCCACTGTTCTGTCACCGCCGAGATTACTTCTGACCAGATTATACTTCTCACCTCACTGAGGGTGATATTTCCCTTCAGGTGGCTGTTGAGGTCGGTGATAGTCTTCTGTTGGTCGGCTCTTGTCTTCTTTTCCTACTCTATCTCTTTCTGCAGTGTCTCTATTTTCCTGTTATTCTCAGCCAGGGAGTTTTCCAAATCAGTGATCCTCTACCTCGCGGTGGATACCTACTTTTCTAATACCTCATTTGCAGCTTTCGCTGTGTTCAGCTGCTCTGACAGTGAACTTGTCTCTGGTGGGGTTGTAGCAGGTGCACAGCTGTGCATGTCCCAGGTGTTCTGCAGCTCCATAAACCTACTCTGAAGAGTGGCGATTGTTTCGGCCATTTTTTATTTGTCCTCCTTCTCCTTTGCCAGAGTGTCAGCCAATTTCACTTTTTCTTTTCCTGCTTGCGCCAACTCGACCGTCTGAACATGGTGGGAGGCTCGTATGCTGACCTTACTTTTCAATGACGCGACCTCCTTTTGCAATTTCTCTATCAAATAATGCTACGGGTTTGATTCTCCAGTATCTTTTCCTTTGATTGACTCCTGGAGGTCACGTATTTGATTTTCCAGGGCACGGGAGTTTGCCTGTTCATTCTTGAGGGTTGCCCTCACCTGTTCATGCTTTTTCTCCAATTTTCTCAATGCAATGGTGACCCACATTACCTCGTCCTTCAGCATATCACCCATGACCTTAAACAAGTTGCATTTGCCAAGTGCTGGTACTTTGGCCATATCAATCGCATGTTCTAGTACCCTGTAACTAGTGGTACTGGTATTAGGGTCCAAGATGTCCTCGGCCATAGAAAATACTAGGTGCTCCGTGTCCGAATTCATAAAAGCTGAGACCCTGGTGTGATATTTCTCGACATACCCTCCCAACTCGGCTTTGTACTTATCCCTGATCGTTCTGTTTCTCTGGGCCCTTTCAACTCCAGCTGGTGAAGTATAATCTTCGATGGCCTGTGAGACTTCAGAGAAGTCAGAGGAGGTAACACTATCTCTCAATACTTTGATCCCTGCCTTGCTACTTTCAGGCTGGCCATATGGTGCAAACGGCTCAAGCAGTTGTTCTTCTCCTATGATTTCTGCCTCGCTGGAGGCTGTTTTATGCTTTTTGCGGAGGGGATAACCTGCTCCTGAGGGACCTACTTCTTCTTCACCTTGGCCTTTATTGATGTCTTCTCCTTCCCCTGTAGCAGATGAATCTGTCTCCATCTGCGAAATCAAACGCCAAGTTTCAAGGTTAGCCCTCCACTCTATAAACGGCCT